>CAXAMN010010835.1:123046-163906 GCA_963970005.1 Durusdinium trenchii | reverse complement strand
CCCCAGCGACTCCGGCACGGGCCATCGCTGCCCCTCCCACACCAAACCGACGGGAGAGGAGACCTATAGGCTTCCAACGGAACTCAAAGCCACGCGCACCAAGCTGGGCGTTCCGAGCTGCTTCGTCTTCACACCATCCCACACGCCCGGAGGCTTGGCCATGTCCGCCTCTTCCGCGCGTCGCGTGCGAGATCCACTCACTGGGGGGAAGCGTCGGTGTCTCCGCACTTCAGAATCGGACATCTTCAGAGTTCTTGGGATTTCTCCGGTCCAGCCAGGACACCCCGATGGTCGGAGGGTCCTGGTAGAATTGGTGACATTCGGTCGTTGCAATGCCCACAGAGAATACCGACCCTGAGGATTCACCCGTGGCACTAGAGCGCAGTGGTCTTGGAAGGCCATGTTAATCTGCAGGAGGGTAGCAGACAAGACAACACGCGATGGGTGTGGATCAAACCTATAGACACGCCCTAGACATGCATCCCTGGTGCCTGACGTGGAAATTCTCAGGGGTCTATAGTGATCTTGACTCACTGCCACAGCCACATGTTGAAACATTAGATGCATGTTTTTTGTCCATCCCCCTCTCTCGAAATCTTCAGCTGCCAAGTCACGCCTAAGGCCCCAAGTCACGCCTTCTGCCGCGCAGACGCGATGGACCTCCCGTCACCGGAAAGCCGCCCCTCCTCTCTCCCCCGGTCGTTCCCGGGTGGGCGGCCTCGGAGTCTGAGCTGCTCGACACCGAGCCTGCGGAGACAGAGGTCTTGCGCGCCAGAACTTCTATCTGTCTTTCCAAGCGGTCACGGGGATCAGGTTCTTCTATATCTCTATGGATCCACTGGCAACCTCTGAGGCACCAGTCGCACCTTCTAGAGAAGGTATGCGGATCCATAGGGTATCGTCTTTGTCCTGTCTTGCCAACCTGTTCGGAAGAGCCTTGGTCCTTGCCACCAGGAACCGCGATCAAGAGTTGCCCCACCTGGTCACCTGTCGATATACCCTGAGCACCCAATTCCCTACCCTTCCAAGACCAGTTTTTAAAAAAAATGGTTGACCTACCAGCACCCTCCAACAGGCTGTTAGTTGAGGGTTGTTGGACCCTAACAGGTCTCAATTGGTGACCTGTCGGAGGGCGCTGGTATGTTGACCTGGTTGTCTATAGTACTGAAATCCTCAGTAAAACAGTGGTTCGAGATTCAGACTATTGAACCAATGTTGGGCCAGGAAGATTGAATTAGGGTGAGCTCCCAGTTGAAACTCCCTTGCAAAAAAAATGGACACAACCCATTGCTTGGGCCATATCCAAATCTTCGTCTGATACACCTCCAGAATCATCCTTAGACAAACTATACTGTACATCTCGATCAACGCTTCAGCCTGCTCATCTTTGGGGGTCCCAAATCCTCCCATCCATTCCCATCCCAAGTCCCAAGTCTTGCGACATGAAAAAAAAAAACACCGACCTCGACTTCCATCCAACTGCGAAAAACCGACCTTCCGAAGGACAACCCCGCAGCCCACGCCGCGCCTTGCGAGGGCGCTCCAGCCTGACCGGTGGGCCCGGCGCGGCGACACGAAAACCCAAGGCGAAAAAACAGCGTCCCCGGTCTACGGTATTGGGGGATCAATCCCCAGGTATGGTGGAAAATAGAAGAATCATGAAGAATCCTCCTTTTTGTTTAGCAAAATCAGGTGCCTGTTAACATCAGATATGTCTTTTTTCAACAGTTCATCCAGATGGCCGTCAGGTTTTTGCAATCCTTGGAGGTTCATCCAAGTGCAGTAACCGTTATAGTCCTTGTGCCACGGACCCCGTTCCTCGCGAGGCGTACGGAGTGTGTCCGACGTGGTTCTTCGCAGCGTACGGCCCTGGTAACTTGGGCGTCTGGCCTGCTGCGCAGGGCGCAGGGCGCAAAGTGTTTGGATGTCTTGCCTCCCAACAGAGGTTAAGTGACCTTATAGGACCTTACTGGGGTACCAACCTGGGATAGGCTAGTTCGGGTCCTTCAACCTCTGTTGGTCTATGATCTATCAATCTATCGAACTGAACACTCAACATCCACAACGCTCCTGGCGTTTATGGGTGAATTGGCAGAATCAGCCTCGGGAAGCCTAAAGCATCGAACCCTGAGTGAAGGAACCAACTAACTACACCTGCCCAGAGCCTCCTACTTGGAGAGCCCTCCTATACATGGATCTTCCAAAAGCTTACTGTACATGATATCAACTAATTGTGGTTGGTCTTGATGCGAAAACATATGAAAAACACCAACATCACCAACACGCACATAGTATACGATGACTATGGTTTTTGCAGAGGACGATGCTTGGTGTTTCTTGAACATCGTTAATTCGGCGACGATGCTTGGTGTTATACTTGATGACTCACCCGGATCCACCGCAATGGCCTCATGGGCGACCAGCACCGCCCGCACACCCTGCGGACCGCGGACCGCGAGCAGCGGACCGCGGGACGAGTGGTCCTCGGTTGATAAGGGCAACAGCCCAAACAAAATGGTCCTCTAGAAGGGTCTAATATTTCAAGCTCCATCATTTTTGCCAATTGCCAATTCCCATCATTCAGGTGCTTCACCTGGTAAAACATGGTCTCTACTGTTTCTACTCCAGACTCTCTACAACCATTTTAAGTTACTAAACAAAACAAATACATCTTGGAAAGGGCAAGCAAGGAGAGCCGTGCTCCCCACCCCCACCTGCGTGAAACCGCGTCGCCCTTGCTGCAAACCGGTGCACGTGTCGAATCCTCTCGCCCCTCGCCCCTCTCGCTCGCGACCTCGCCTCCGGTCGAGGCTTCAGTGTTGCTCCTCGTCCTACTTCGACGCGTTGGCTCCGCGGTCGGGGCTGGGGGCGTCCGGCGGGAGTCGTTCAACGAGTCTGGAAGATCCGAAAGGGTCGTCGAAGGTTTTCGAAGGAGATGTTGACCGCCCCCACGGCACGAAACAAGGTGTTTGGGAGGGACAATGGGGCACGACCAGACGGAAGGGACATGGGAAACCACACGATTGGACCGCGTGGGTGGTGGAGGAAAGTCGTCATCCGAACTCGGGGGGCGAATCATGTCAGGGGAGTGTAGGTGGCCTCAGTGGACAGGACTAGGAGCCCGTCGTTCATGAGCATGACACACCCTTCAGAACTCCTGGATCAAATGCTGACATGTTGGCAAAAGCCTGGTAAACTGCAGTATTTTTTCTAGTTGGGATTCGAACCCCCCGGGAGGTTTCATGTCAACGCGTTAGGCCATGTGTCGGACAGCAACGCTTGAAGCCTCATGCCGCACGGGCCATGGCCAGTTAGGCCGCAGGACGGTCGAGGCGACAGCCTTCATCGCCCAACACGACCCATGACCCGTCGACGGGACTGCCAGCCAGCGACCAGCCAGGTGTATCTGGAGTTGAGCTGAGAAAACAAACCCAGACGCGACCCACATGGGACTGCTATATAAGCCGATCAGTTGGGATGGGCCATGAGGGGGTCTGGCCGTTTCGCGGGCAGTCCGTCATGGTAGTCCCGTCGACGTGTCGTGTCCGACCCGGTGGTCAACACCGAAAATGAACAGGATTGGACGCCTCGAGACCTGCCTGGTCGTATAGAAGGATTGAGGGCTCCAAGTTTGGATCCGCAGCTGTCTCCAGGGTTTGAAAACCGGCACACCGAGGGCAGCTATGCCAGCCAATCGTGTGGAACTTGCATCACGGATTCAAGACGGTATTGCCAACCAGTCAGCGGCCAGTTCATCCAATTCCTCTGCTTCATTGCAGGGAGCAGGGATCGCAGGAACCTGATCATTGCCGTTGTAGCGATGACAATCACAAGGACTCTGACATTGAATGTCTATTGTTTTGCAACATGGCCTCAACGTCCTTATCATGTCACCCCCCGATGCACCCCAAAAAAAAACATTTAAAAACAGAACAGGTGACTTGGGAGATCCGCAAATTAAGAGCCCGTCTCCAGGGACAAAAAGAATCTCTATTAGCTGCAACCCACGCGAACCGAGGTCTGTCCTTTGAGCTGCACGCCACGGCCTGATCCCCACAGTTGGGTTCGAGATGCGGTAAGGCCGAGACCCACAGATCGTGGGAGTCTTTAGACATACGGTTGAAGAAATGTTCTGAAAACAAGAAACCAGACTCTCATTTGGAGGGAAAGTAAATTACTCAGAGTCTGGCGGAAAAAACGTGGGGCACACTCGAAAATCTGAACACCGTGGGGCGTGCTTGTACTTGTACCCAGCTACACCTGTTATCATGGAGGGCGTCTTTACAGTGTGGATGAAGGAAATGGATGGAAATGGTCCATTACTTCATCATTGCAAGTTCCAGCACCCTCCCCGTCAAGAGTGCCAAATAGAGGCTAACCGGCTTTTTACTTATTTGGTTTTAGTGGGGAACTCATCCCGCAAAAAGGCTCCAGGTTGTCCACATGTCCTGGGTAGGAAGCTTTGTGTGGCTTTTGAGGGGTAAGATATGGTCAGTTCCAACTGCGTGGCCGAGGAAACCAACAGGGTTTCCTCGAACCTCTCTTTCCATGTGTGGTAGCCCTGGTATTCCAACAAGCATTTGTGGAATGGTCTTTGTCCAGATCCATCCATGTTCATCTTCTCTCTACCCACTCTCTGGAAGGGTCCGTGAGAAGCGTGACATCGCCCGCAAGTGAGAGACCAAACAACCAGAGTTTCTTGCTAATTCTACGGATTTTTACTGTACCGATCCACCGAACTCTTTTACTGTACCGATTTGAAGGCCGGATAGTCTGCGAAGATCAACCAACAGCTGACCTCTGTCGATGAGCTGGGACAGTTCATGTACAAACCTGGATCTTCCCACGATGCAAAATCCCTGCCTTTGGGTTGGGTACTATGGAGGACAAGGCGGAAATGATGCACGTCGTTGGAAGATAGAGGAAGAGTATGACTATACCTAGATCTTCCAACTGTTCCACATTTATGCCTAACTTGGTATAGTTTGAGGTGCAGAGTCGGAAGTGGTAGATAGTTCCTGATACCATGCCAACTGATGGACCACCACTGTGCCACTGTTGTGACCACGTCGATTCGATGACCCCGGTGGAAGGGCTTGGTGCGCCCGTCGATGCGACGTGCGGAGCGTGCTGTCCGCGTAGCGCCCTCAATTGGAGCGGAAACAGATTCATCAAGTGATTGGGTTTACAATTCTTGACAACACCTGGATTATCCAACTATATATTGGATAGAAAGGCAGAAATGGTGCACAGTTGCAAGATTTATGTATTTGATAGGTTTGATATAGGTTTGTATGCAAATAGGCAGATCCCTCTGGCCCAATGTCTCCCTAATTTAATACAAACACCTAACTGTGGGATTCCTATTGTTTTACCAAAACAACCTGGTGCGGCCTTCAAGGGGAAGTACCAAAGCTACCAAAGAAGCATTGATTTACCAAGGATTTTAGACCACCAAAACCAGGTCAGCGTTTCTATTTTAATGCTCTTGGAAGGCTAACCAGGTGCACTAGACTTGAACCAAAAGGAGAACCTGTCCGAAACACCTGAGACACATTGTTTCATGGGCTTGGAAGCCATTCTAGTCGTCCTTTCTAGTCGATGGAGGCCAACTTGGTCACATGTGGCTGTGAAGAAGACCCGGCGACCTCCGACTACATGGGCAGACCAGCGACCCTCGAGGGTCTTCCCAAACGCTCCATGGGACTGCCATAGGACTGCCGATCAGTTGGAGTGGTTTGAGGGGTCAATGGGGTGGCATATATTCCATACATGGAGTGTTTGGGCTTTGGTGTGGAAAGACTGCACGAAACCCAGTCGCCACGCAGGACTTAGGGCTCACAAAGAACATCGTTTGATGCTTGCCACGACAAGGCTGTTCACTCTCCAAATGCTAACCAAACACCATAAACACCACGATCTTAAAAGAAATTGGACCACCCACTAAACCTAAGTCCCAAAAACCCAACAAGTTTCCATTCGCTGTCAGACAGCTGCTCGCCCCTTCTTTTCTCCTTCAGACCGGCTGACCCACCCGAATCCACGAACTTGGCACCTCCATGCCCGTCACCTGCCCTGGGCGGCGAGAGGCCAGACGGGTCGGTGGTGTTGGACGAAGGGAGATAGGGGTTTGTGGCATCCAACTCGAGCATGAGAGAGCTGATACAGAACCGATACAGAACTTACACATGCGGGGTATACACATTACCAGGGACCCCACACTACCAGTGCACCTATATATACCTGGTATACACAGAAAAAACAGGCCCCCACACTACCAGTGCACCCACAGTCACACTCACAGCACAAAAAGGTCATGAAAAGACCACCAGAGAGGCCACGAAACCCAGAAAAAAAAACAACAACCAGAATCTTGTCCATGCCAGATTCGTGCAAGATTTTGCCCCATATCCCCAGAATTCGGACCCCCAGGAGCCTTGGCTCCCTTGTTTCACCGCATGGAAACCTGGCCTTTTTCATGGCTTGAAACACCCCGCCGTCCACCGCCCTCAGTCGCACTGGTTCCCGGTCCGCCGTGCAGAAGTCGGGCCCCGCGGCCTCCGGCTGGAACTGCGCCTGGCGCCGTTCGTCGGTTCCGTCGTCGGTTCCCGGCGAGTTGTTGCTCGGAGCGCTGGACGTCTTCGGTCGTGGAAGGAGGCGGAGAAGAAGGTGGAAGAAGGGAGCATCTCCGGTAGGAGGATCTCTAACGACATGGGGTCTAAACAGGTGAGCTGTGCTCTTATGACAAGAACCTTACTCATTACAAGCAAGTGGCTTTATGGCATGGCTCAGGTGTCAGAGATTGTCAGAGATTGTCAGGCTGTGCCATTGGATGCAACGAAGATGAAGCTTGTACATTGGACTGGTGAGGCAGAATACAAGTTCAAGCAAAGCGTGAAGGCTATTTTGAAGTAGGATCATGCTGCCATTAACGGCCATTAAGATGTGCTGAAACAACTCATGAAAAATGTTGTAATTGTCAATTATTGTCTTGAACAATGCTTTAAATTCCAGGATCTTATGAATAAATATCAAGAACAATTCCACAAGATCTGCAACCCCCCCCAATGGTGGCAACCTACAATGTTTATCTATTGTAACAATATTGATCTCTAGCAGTTCAGCCGCAGCTCCAGGAAAGCTTCCTGGAGCTTCCAGCCACCAGCCATCCCACGGGTGAAGAACTGAATCCATCAACGAGCCTTGTCCGGCTTCGGCCCGAATTTGGCATGGCCCTGGCGTGGCTCGCCGTGGCTCTGGAGGATTTTCTTCACCGCAAGCACTCCCTCCAGAGCGTGCGAGTGGGGACCGTGAGGTGTTTTGGGCCTTAAAAAAACCCAAGAAAACGATCCTTGGCCACCACAAAGGTATACCAAAACGGGAAAAGGCCCGAACGAAAGAAGGTGTGCCAACTGTACTCGACTCATTGTCCCAGTATTATGATCGGTTCTTGTGAACTCTTGACCAACGATCCAGGTGCCCTCGGTGACCATTCTTCAGTCCTGCAACTTGGGTATACCTTGAAGCCTTGGGTATCTCCCATTCCTAATAGTGGATGATGGTTAGGTTGCATCCCTTTCCAAAAAAAAAAGCATTTAAACAAATCGTCTCCAGCACCTTCATGTCGGGGTCACCTGGCTGGTTTCGCCCCAGCCCGCGACCTACAGGGACCTCCAGACAGGACACCCCTTGAATCAAGGTCCAGGATACCTCATCCGTGACCTGCTTTCCGACCGTCTCCCGACCGGTCCCGTCTCCGACCGACCGTCTCCCGCGCCTCCTCCATGGGCCGCGCCAAAGCGCGCGAGCGGCCACGGAGATTCCACCTGAGACCGACGGACGGAACGCCTCCAGTGGCGCGTGGCGGAGGTGTGAAGCCGGCCCAGCGTGTTGTTGAGACCAAGCAGCCTGGATGGAACTCCACCAGTCTCAGCCACTGTCTGCAGTACCCTAGGGCTCCTGGCCCACATCCTGAGAAGGTTGTTAGACCCCAAAAACCTTCCCAGGAGGTGGTTGGAGCCCTGGACATATTGGAACAACCAGAACTGTTTCTGGTTGTTTGGGTTTGAACAGACCTGACCTGTCGTTTAATTTATCTAAGGTCCAAAAGAAGGGATATTGGATAATTGGATGCTCTTCGCAGCTTTTTTAGAAGTGAAAGGCACCCAGTGTTTTCTTCCAATCAGCTCCCCGTTCTTCCAATGGTAAGTGATCAAGGCACTCATTCTGCAACCACGCAGCCACGGCTCAAAGCCTTTACGTCCAACCTATCTTTACCAGGACCATCCCAGACCTGGGTGTCCTTGGCTGGAGGATCCACCGGCACGATCTGGGATGGTCCAGGTATGTCCGTCCACTTCGACGAAAACACATGCAGCACGTCTTGGTCACCGAAGAGGAAATTGATCACTCAGAATCCGGGCTCCTTCACCAACACATACCAGGGCCTTCAAGGGGTGGTTAATGGACACCCCTTACCGGCTAAGGGGCTATAAATAGACACCCCTTGGAGGGTCCTGGTATAGGGTTTGGGAACCGGGCCCGTTTTCCCCTGCGTTGAAGGTGGAGAAGGTCCAAGCCCTGTGATGGAGGATCTATTCAACGGCCAAGTGCCATGAGTGAAAAGCGAACGATGAGTGTCCCCTCGACTCACTTATAACATGGAAGTGGATGGCATGTTCTCTTGGAAGACGACTTTCCTTTACAAACAGGGGGGGTGAACTCCACTTCCATGTGATGTGTTCGTCGGAGTGTACATACATTTACCCCATCAAAATGCCCACCATGACTATTCCATACACAGATCCCTAGAAGTTGAGTTCGATGATATTTTGACCGGCTGAAGGTTTCAGGAAGTTCCCGTACTCAGTTCCCCAGTCGTCAGACCATTCTTTTTATAGTCTGACCATTCTCCCAGGGCAGAGTATGTGTCCCTAGGGATCCAAGTACCTCCTCAAAAGGTACTTGGACCCTCCTGGCACCCACCCCAAACACCTTCTCAGAGGGTACTTGGATCCTTAGGGTGTGAGGTCAAACACCTCAAACACCTCAGCTCTTTCTTCAGCGACCAGGACGACCCGATGAACCCCGGTGAAGCGCGTCGAGGGAACCTCCGGCCGTGACGCGATGGCGGACTCCCATCCAGACCGAAGTCCAGTCGACCACGTTCAAAATGGGAACGATCTGGGTTTGTAGTGTGAAAATCCTCAGTAAAACAATGGTTGCTCCGGATTCAGGTGATGAAATAAACAAATATAAATAAGCTATAGCTGGATCTGACTCTCGAGCCGGACATTAGCCATTTCCCTGGAAAATAGCTGCTGGTTCATCGATCACCCCAAAAGGGTTAACTGCGTTGGTGGTTTCAAGTCACTTGAAAAAAGTAAACACTCGGTCAGTCCATCAGTGGGTGAAAAATCATCCCAATGTAGTATAAAGATAAAGGTTGTGTATGATCTCCATGTTTCTTGACTTTCTCGTTATCTGTGACCCTAGCCGCTAGCGCAGAAAGAATCTCCCAAACCACCCAAAATCTTGGGTGGACTGGACGGCTCGTTACAAGGTGATCCACTGGCCGGGTAGGGGATGGATCGACACATCGCCCATCACCGTCCTCCCCCGTTTCCACCCCCCCGACTGGACTCCCAACGCGCTCCGCTGGGAGCACTCCCAAACGCTGAGGCATGAGCCAAAGAAAGAGCCGAAGAAAGCGAGGAGATGGATGTTGGGAGGGAGATGGTCCGTGGAAACACTGAGAAGTCTGAGGATGGATATTTGCATTACTGGCCATGGCCTCCGAAATACTCCGAACAAGAAGCTACTATATATAGATACGACCGAGGTCTCCAATTCTTGCTTTTGCTGAAATGGAGACGACCTAAAAGTGGACCTGGTAGGTGGTGACGGGTGCCGGTGCAGGATGGGCTCGTGAGGTTGGAGCGGGTGTGTTGCCAAGCCTGTGCCTAGCCTGCAATGGGATGCTTGGCGAAGCCTGCCCTTTGGAAGTGAACCGAATCCTCGTAGTGCGTGCTTTGCATAAGCCCTCAATCGCAGGATCCCAAGTTGGTTGTAAGATGTTACAGAGTAAGTTATAAGTCGACCCATGCATGGACAACTCCACATGAATCAGAAACAGGTAGGACTCGAAGGTGGTTGGAGTGGGTGCCAGGGCGTTCTAACCAACGAACCTGAGGATATGGTTGAGGAGCCCTAGGGCGACCCCCCACAAGATAGCAGAAAGCAGCTCTTCAGACTGCAGTCCCCAGCGAGGCTTGACATGTTTTCAGAACTTCTGCACGGCATGCCGGGCAGCCCAACTCGTTAAGTGGCCTGTACGTCCTTCGAAAGCTGGAAACCGCCGTGCGAAATGTTGCAAACTTTGCATGTCGCCGAATTTGAGGTTGGTGGTTTCAACTCACTTGAAAAAACAAAAAACTCCGTCAGTGGGTGAAAAAGCATCCCAAGGTTGAACATACAAATTCAAATATCTGAAACCACCACCCAGATGTTCACCGAGCCTGGAGAGCCAAGACGGGTCCAGATTTGTGAGAACTCAAAGATGATCAAGAAATGAGTTCCACATCAGCTCCAACGGTTCTGCAAATGAGACCTGTCATCCTCGCCGCTGTTGAGGTCCTGTTTCGGGGGTTTTTGGGTGCCAATGCAATCCCTGGCGAGCGCCTTTGACCCGCGCCGATCCTCCAGGTGGACTGCTCTGGTCGTCTGATCTTCCGAACCTTTTGGAGATCCGACGTCTGAAAACACCGGGTATAGGAAACACACATGGCTCAAGGATCGAGCAAGTAGAGCTTGCCGGAACATGGTGGAACCAAGCCGAGCAGGGTGGTGCAGGTGGAAGAGGAGGTGAGGCAGATCCATTCATTGTGAAGTCGTCTTGGAGACTTTCATGGGTAGAGATGGCCCACAGCCATGAACACCAGGCTTTGTCATCAGGTTTCGACCCACATCACCTATAGCTATAGTATGCTGAAGTGATGAGAATGCTATCCTCTAGGGCGTGGTGACTGCCTTGCCTTCCAGGTGTAGCGAGTCACATAGATGCTTTTTCAACAGAAGGATCAGTGGTAAAGGGTCATTCATCAAAATGGTACAAATATATAAAATGGTTACTGTTTTTTGTTGGGGAGTATTCCTTGAAAAAATTAACTAACCATGTTCTACCATCGAATGATGCTGTTGATTGAACAAAAACACTCTACTAAACACCCTTTGGATTGTAAAACCTCTTCAGGCCTGGGTGGTTGAACAATCTTCAACCGTCACATTCTACCACGACCCAGGGCAACCTCCATTTGCTAGAAGGGATCCCCAAAACCAGCCCATAGGAAATCAACCCCCCTCCCTTTTTCTCACAGATCGGACCCGAGCCTCAGCGTCTCCAAGGCTCAGCTCCCCAAAACTGCCCCCGAGCCGCCGGAGCTTTCTCCGGTTCGGTGGCGCCACCGGGGCAGACGACTCAATCGCCCCGAGCAGCCGAGCAGCTGGCCAAAGAGTTCACCCATGGTGTATCGAATTAATATGTGTTTCTCAAAAACTTCAAGGTGTACCTTCTATAGTCACCCCCCAAAAAATGTGTCTTTTTTCAAGTTGTGTCTGACTTTGTGGAGCTACTCCAGCTGCTCCTTGAGTTCAAACCCAGGCCGTGAACTCATGCTTGGCCAGGTCCCACCTCGTAAGCCACCTTACACAAGGAGTCAAGGTGCTGCAAGAGTAAAAAGCTCCTTCCGGAACAAACTGATCTTGAGGTTCAGAATCAGCATTTTCTTGGATTTGCAGCTCCCAGGAACCCTGAGAAGAAGAAGAAGAAGGAAAACACACATCTTCCCCACGATTCCCCAGGTATGAGGGAGGATTTAACCATATAGGGAAAACACAAAATCACCTGGGTCTTTCCAGGTCCCGAAACAAATCTGGATGTAGCGGTTGTGAAGTGAGGATTGTTCATTCCTTTCGATGCCAGCCTGGAGACTACCTTTTAGCCTTGTAGGGTTCCGAGAATTGCTTATGAATGACCTGACTGTCATGGTGCAAGTGGATGACATGGCACCGACGAAATCGGGCCATGTTCTGAATACCAAACAAGTGGCCGTCACATGCGAAGACCGAAACCCTGATGATTTTCAAGGAGTACGTGTATCCTTGTTTCAAGAAGAGCTATAGCCTTAGCCACCCAAAAAGCGTTTGTCTATGCTTTCCAGCATCGGCAGTCGATGGCAGTAAGTGCAGACCTTTGAGGTTGAATGTCCTTTTCCCTCGGACCCTCAATAGGCCAACTTCCATGTGCACTATGAGTGTTGGAGGATATCCAAATAGAAGTGGACGTGGTTTTTGAGAAGGTATCCATATGTGGAAGCTGATTGATGTCCTGAAACGTTGCTGTTCAAAACCCTTGCTGAACCTCGATCTTTGTAGCTGCAGATGGCTGTGAGGTACAGAATTTCGGGAGTGAACACACACCTGGGTTGTAGTTTCATCTTTGAGACGGATTCTGTGTTTTTATTCACTTCACTACAGCCCAGGTTTCAAACAAGGCGACCCATGTCGAAGCGACACCTACAAATAGATCGTGTGAGAAACATCAAGCAGTTCATGCTTGAATTTAGGACCGGAAAGAAAGGTCGTCTAGCAGGAGAACCCAAGGAGTTGTGTATTTGGACCTGTTTGGACACTCTGCAAGGGTGGTCTGTTTGGACAGATACCGGACACATACTCCGACAAAGCCGTACCACCACGTACCAGCACCCCACGTTGTGTCTCCTGGTAGATGAAAGAAAAGAAGGACTTGGCTATGGCCCAAAACTCCGACCAGCGTGGTGAAACGGATGGCTTTCTCCAAAGGACAAATGGGTTTTCTAGTGAATGCCCCCCTTCCCTACACCTCCAAGTACCTCCTCAGAAGGTATTTGGACCCTCCAAACCCACACCAAACACCTTGTCAGAAGGTACTTGGAGGCCTAGGGCTGCCCCAAAAACAACTTTGACACTTTTGCTGCTTGAATGAAGGCCATCCCTCAGTCAACCATGCTCGCGGACATCTCTCTATGACTTGTTCCTAAGCATTGTGTACGAAAGATGGTTCCAGAGTGCTGTTACCTCAGAGATTGCCCACTAGTGCCCATAAATAAATCCACTTAGATCACTAGAAATTGAGAACTTCCAGTACATGCCTGCTGGTCAGGAATCGTGGCTTTTAAGAGGTTGATAGTTCGTCACTCAAAGTTACTCAAACTCAGTCCATCACCCAGTTTGGATGGCTATTGGATGGTGGGCGTTCGTCTGACATGGTCAGGGAAAGCTTTTAAAAAAAACCACCTGTAGGAACCTGGTGCTGGCAGGTTGCTGTGGGTTGCCCCGGACCTTGGGAGTGCAAAGGACCTTTCTAAGTGATGTGAATTCTTGATCACCGTTGTGTCGACCCCCCCCTTGCACTCGACTTGCGCACCACATCCAATGTACAGACAAACGAAGAGATCTTGTGCTCTTGACCAAAGCGGAAAGTGGTAGGTTTATGTAGGTTTGTAGATCTGGCTCAGTTCTGCCTGCACGTCCGCAAAGGATGACACGCACAAAACGAAAGGTGTACCAAAACGGACACTTGAAACAAACCCAACTGAGACGGTTGGAAGCCGCTTTTGCACAAGCCTGAAAAAGGTCTTCAGGCTGAAACCTTCAGGTTATGAGCCCAAGGTTGAAGGTGTAAGACCCAGCTTGAGGAGGTCGATCGCTGGGCCGCCCTGCGCAAGCGGAAGCCATGGCCATGATGGTTCGCCGACGAAGACGGCAACCTGGCGATGATGGAGAAGGAGAAGAAGCCGATCCGGAAGGCCTCCCACTACATGATCGGCAGCTGGAAGAAGAGCAGCTTGCTCTGGAGGATGGTGAAGATGTTGGGGGGGGAGGAGACATTGGAAGGCCCGAAGGGACCACCTACGACCTTGACGCCGATGACCCCACTCTTCACGCCGGAACAGTTGAAGGGACTTCATGAAGTGCAGAGCCAAGCTCCTCACCTATATGCTCAAGTCCCGAGGCAGAGCATCTGGCAGCCTGGTCTGGGGAACAGGTCGCCAGAGGAGGTGCAGAAAGAGAGACCCACGTTCCTACCGAAAGAAGAGGGTTCAGTGGGAGTGCTTCCACAGACGAGTACGACGACGGGGACACCATCACCGGCACTGGTGGGCGACCATGTACCAGATGACCAGCGACGTGGACGAACAAGAGAACCACGGGTACCTGAAGTACAAGAGCCTGAAAGTGACAGCGATGGGCGGCAACCTCCCCAACCTAGAGAGCAATCGGTGGTTCAGATCCAAGGGAACGGGCCTGGAGGAAGAGGTCTACATGTTCCAAGAGGCTTTGGACAAACTGGCCCACCTGGGTACATCATGCCCCATGAAGAGAGGAGGGGACCTATGCCGCATCAAGGAGGATGGCAAGTTCAGTTGCATCCCTATGGCCCTGGTCCACCGAATCCACAGGAGATGATGACCATGTTGGCGATGTTGAAGCAGGAGAATCAGCAACTGCAGATTCAGCAGGCAGAGCTCATGGACGCCATGAAGTACCAGAGGGCAAGCCTGGAAGCCAAGGTCCATGACCTACAACGTGAGCTGGAGCAGCAGGCCTTCAGAACGCCAGAAAGCGATGAGCCTGTGAATCGTCAGCTGGAATTGACGGTCGACGAACCTCTGAGAGAGACAGATTTGGAGGTGGAAAGACGCCGGCTGTATGAGTTGACTCCCATGCAACAGTTCGAGCAGCTCCAATCCTTGATGGGGACGGTCACTCCGGCGCCAGCAAAGCGAGGTGGTCGGGGGCAAGGACAACGAGAGAGGTCGAGATCTCAAGGTCCGAGAACTGCACGTCAGGGAGGAGGTCAACCTGAGGGCTTGGTGGCATCTCGGGCGAAGGGCTTCGAACCGGAAGGGAGACAAGGGACCGGGAAAGGTGTGGGTCAGCCAAAGAAGAAAGCCACAGCCGAGCAGCCTGGTCGATCTTCAACTGCAAATGTTCGGGAGGAACAATCAAGAGAGCGCGGTGGTGGCATGGCTGATGCGATGTCTATGCTGATCACCTACCTGGTCGACAAGGACAAGAAGCAAGAAGGACCGGAGTCGGTCAAGCCGGGGACGGCCACACTCCCAGTCCTGGCAGAGCCATCCGATACGGCTCCCATCGACCTTGCTGACTGGCTCACTATGGTGGAACCGGCCATGACAGATCTTAGCGACTCGTCAGGCGAGTGGTGGGAGTTGGTGGTGAGCGAAGCAAGGGCCTGGTACAAGCAGTACATCAAGCTTCGTCCAATTCAGCGGGCATCATCCAAGATCGAGCCGTCTGCTGAGTTGCAAAAGCCGAAGTGGGCTCGAGTGGAGAAGAGGGCCATCAGCATGCTGCTTTCTTCAGTTCCCACGACAGTGAAGGAGGAACTGGTAGCAACGAGGACTTTGTCACCGCTGGGGCTGGTGAGCAAACTCATGGTCCTCTATCAACCAGGGGGTGCTCATGAGCGCACCATCATCCTGCGGCAACTTGAAGATCCGCCAGAAGCAGGGTCGCCAAGCGAAGCCTGCATGGGGCTCCGACGCTGGATGCGCTGGCTCAGGAGGACCACCGACATTGGCCTGAATCTCCCTGATGCGATCATCCTCATGAAGGGCATCAACAAACTTAGCAAGCGGATCCTCACTCAACAACCGGATCTGCAATTCAGATGTGCCTTGGTCAAAAACACCTTGCAGCTTGATACCATCCCCAATGAGGAGACTGTTCGGACGTATGCTGAGCATTTGCTCGCTGAACTTGAACAACTCATGCACCGAGTCCGACCGTCTTCGAGCACTACGAGGCCTGGAAATCAGGGAGGTGGACCATTGGCAGTAAAGGCACTTCAAGGGGAAGATCGAGAGAAGAAGGGGGACTCGCCAACGACATCGGCGAAGGGTCCTTGTCGATATTTCCTCACGGAGTCTGGATGTCGAAGAGGGCAGTCGTGCAAATGGGCACATCAACTGGAGACTGGCGACAAGCAGAACCAGGAGAGGAGGTGCTTCACGTGCGGGGCCACACAACACCTGGCTCGAGACTGTCCGAGGAAAGAGACGGCAAAGAAGGGAGAAGGACCTCCATCTGGCCAGAAACCGAAGCTTCAGAAGCTGCTGGACAAAACCGGTGGTGGTGGAAATGGGACCTCGCGGAGTGAGTCGGGGGCTTCAATTTCTCCTCAAGCAGCATCCTCGCAGTCGGTGACTTCGGAGGCGGTATCGGATACAGCGACAAGAACTGCAGACCCAATCAAGAATGTGCTTGATGAGGCGCACAAGTTGCTCAAGGGCATGAACCTCGAAGAAGAAGGGCAAGATCGTGCAACGGACCTTGGTGCGACGTTGAAGAAGCTGAATCGAGCATGGGAGAAAGGTAGCCCAGAGCTACGGGCAGTCAAGATAGCTCGAGTCCAACAAGGTCGAGAAGGACTTCTGGATTCTGGGGCAACGCACGCTCTGAGGCCCAAGCTCCGAGGAGAAGATCTTCAGAGATATCGCCAGGTGAGGGTGACGTTGGCTGCTGGAGGAGCACAAGACATCCGAATGACAGAAGGGGAGACGCTGGTCCACAACAGTGAGAATGTGGAGCCGATTGTACCGGCGGGAAGGCTGGTTCGCGATCTGGGATGTCGAATAGAATGGGTGGGGGGAAGCGTGCACCTTGGAGCATCCAGTCAAGGGCAACATTGACCTCAGGGTTGAAGCTGGATGCCCTCAAATGGACCATGATGTTGCGTTGGACCTCATCAGGGAGCTGGAGGAATCTCGGTCGAGAACGGCGTTGAGGTGCTACCGATTTGGGGAGACTCACAATGACGTCGACTGGCTGGACCGGGTGGTGGCAGATTGTCCGATCTTCGACAAGGTCCCGATCCGAATCAAGGATCGCCTGGTGGACTCTCCAGCAAGGAATCTTGATGTCCTTGGAGTCAATCGACGCATCCGCAAGCGCTGGAGAAATGAGGGTGTGGTGGTTCATCTCTACGCTGGGAAGAATGAGGGCTACGATCTTACAAGGGCTCTCAAGGAGGCTGGCGGAGACACTACGAGATTGTTGGAGGTGGATATCCTTCGAACCCAAAGTCATGACATGTCAAAGGACGATGCAATGTATGCAGCACTGCTACGGATTGCGATGTTGGGCTGGATTGATGCGGTGATCGGTGGACCCAACTGCAGGACCCGCAGTGAGCTACGTCACCATCCAGTCACAGGAATGCCAGGGCCATCGAGATCGTTGGGAAGACCCTGGGGCTTGGACGAGTTGGATGAAGTGGAGAGGGCAAAGTGCCATTTGGACGATGTGCTGCTGTTGCGTATGGTGACGCTCTATGTGGTGGCAAAGCTGGGTCGAGATGCACGATTGTCCCAGGAGAAGAATTCCGCGTTGCTGCCGACGGTCAGGTTCTTGATGGAGCAGCCTGCAGCGCCTCAGCACATGCCGGAAGTGGCATCCTTCTGGAGAACCGAAGAGTGGAGGGTAATGAAAGAGCACCTCAACTTGGACATGGTGACCTTCAACCAGGGTGCCTATGGTGGTATGGCGGTGAAACCTACCTCACTGGCATTGAACATGGAGTTCATGGTTCCCGAGGATCGGGGCCCGCCCAAGGCCTTCCTGAAGACCAAGCATGAGGTGTCGAGCTCCGAGCTGGCGAGATGGGCCCCAGGAATGATGCGAGAGATCGCAAGAAGCATCACAGTCAACATCCAGAAGAGGCGGGTGACGATGAAGGCCTTGTCTTGGCAGGAACACCTGGCCCAGGGGCATGTGCCGTTCCGCAGAGACTGCGCTGTCTGTCAGAGAGCAGCGGCAAGGGATCGACCACATCGAGCTCAAGGGATAGCGGCTCCGTGCGTGCTGTCGCTGGATCTGACAGGACCATTTGTGCTCGGCCATGACAGTGACGGCGACCTCAAGAAGTACCTCCTGGTTGGAGCATACACGTGGCCGGTCATGGAGGAGGCACCATGGGACGAGGTCGAACAGCTCGAGGTGATCCCAGACAAGGACTGGCCTACACTCGAGGAAGAGGAGGCTCTTCGGGAGGTGGAGTATGACCTGGCTCAAGATCTGGAAGCTCATGGTGAGGAGATGTCCTATAGACCTACGTCAGATGAGGGCGAAGATCTGGAGATGGGTGAGCCGGAGGAGGACGAAGGGCAGGGCGGAGGAGGCGGTGACCAGTTAGAGCCGCTACCTGATCCAGGACCCTGTGAACCCGAACCACCATCGGTGCCGCTCCCAAAGACTCCGGAGGAAGTCGAAGAGCACCAGAAGGCCTACGAGATGATCACGATGTCTATCTGCCTACCACTAGCCTCGAAGAGCGCAGCGGAAGTCCTTGCTGGAACACAAGAACTGTTTGGGATGCTGAGACGCCATGGCTACCCTGTGGCTAGGATTCACACCGATGCTGGCAGGGAGTTTGATAACAACCCGTTCAAGAGGTGGTGCTTGGAGAGGGGGCTGGCAAGAACCTTCAGTCCTCCAGATGAACACCAATCCAACGGTCGTGCGGAGGCCATGATCGCGTCGATCAAGCAAAGGGTCCGTCGACTTCTACATGCTTCGGGCATGCCCACGAAGTGGTGGCCGGCAGCGGCGAGACATGTCACGGAGCTGGAAAGAAGGAGAAGGGAGAACATCAAGGAGACGCTACCACGCTTTGGACAGCTCATCACGGTGAGAAAGCGAGCTTGGGAGCGAGGAGGACCTTTTGAAGCGACATCCGAGATGGTGACCTACCTGACCCCTACACCGCAAGTGTCCAAAGGGCACGCGGTTCTCACGGACAAGGAGAAGGTCAAGGTAGTGAGCTACTTGATAAAGGATGTCAAAGAGCCTAAGCCTGATGAACGAGACTTGGTCATGGAGGAGGTCCATATCCAAGACGACCCTGTACGGCTTCGCTGGAGGTTGAGAGAGAAGACACCACTGGCATGCATACGGGGAGAAGAAGACCTACGGAGGGAGGAGGATCGTCGAATGCTCTTTCAGGCCGTCTATGAGGAGGAGGGTCACTTGTTGGGATCTGCTCCAAGAGAAGTTCCTCCGTTGAGCCGAGGTCTGGTTGCTCTACGACAAGAACAGGTGGCATCAACCCAACGACTCTTGGAAGACGAGATTCTCCAAACACGGATCGTACCAAACGATGAGGTATACAAAGACCGGAACCTTTGGCTGGAAGCCATTATGAAAGAGATCCAGTCCTTGGAGGGCAAGAAAGCGATCCGGAGATTGACTCCCGCAGAAGTGGCCTATTACCAGAGAGAGCATGGAGACAAGGTGGAGGTGGTTCCAGGGAAGGCCATCCATGCGGTGAAGGCCCCTGACGGACGAAGGAAATGCCGCCTGGTGGTGTGCGGGAACTACCTGAAGGGAGCTGGAAGAGGTCCTGGAGACCGTTCGGAAGCAGCTCAGCTCTATGCAGGTGGGGCGGACACTACATGCTTGAGGACCTCATTGGCACTGGCCGCTTCGCGAGGCTGGCAGGCGGCTAGCCTGGACATCAAGACTGCCTTCTTGAACGCACCTCTACGAACACTTCAGGAGAGCAGCCGTAAAAGGAACCTCGCCTTGGAAGACGCTCATGGACGACTTCAAGAGGATCAAGAAGAAGATGGAGGAGGTCACGAAGGTCGAGAAGGGGCAATCACGGAAGAGCGGCAGGAGGAGGACCTCACCAAGAGGAAGCGCCTGGTGCTCATGCTCCCCCCAAAGATCCTCGTTCGACTGGGATTGGTAAAGGAGGGGGAAATGTGGCTGGTGGAAAAGGCTCTGTATGGCCTACGTGAGTCTCCAAAGCTTTGGGGGGACTACAGGGACATCGAGATCAGCCAGATGTCCTTTCAGGCGAACTCCGTCACCTATGAGTACCAACAGAGCTTCGCGGAGGAGAACTTGTGGTTGGTGCGCCGGAAAGATGCCGGAGATGGAGACCAGGTTGAGGGACTCGCCTTGGTGTACGTGGATGATGTGATGCTCTTCGGCACCGAAGAGATTGTGAGGGCAGGGCTCCAGAGCTTTCGAAGGACCTGGGAGACGTCCGAACCTACGTGGGTGGGAGATCGTGAACCAGTTCGGTACTGTGGAATGGAGTTGAGCCGAACTGAACAAGGAGACTTCTTTGCCAATCAATGTTCCTACTTGAGGGAAGTGGTTCGGCGACATGGCATGGAGGACCTTTGCAGCGCTCAGATGATGAAGGAATCCCAGGAACCCGAGGATGAGCTGGATCGCACGCCCTTGCAGATCCGAGAGGCACAACAACTCGGAGGAGAACTTTTGTGGCTGGCAACGAAGACGAGGCCGGACATTGCCTACACGGTCAGCCGAATCTGCTCAGCGACGAGCCGGGCTCCGAAATGGGCGGTCCAAACCGCATACCAGCTGATCAGGCACTTGAATGCCACGCAGGGCCTGGGCTTGTGGTACCGAAGAGACGCCAACTTCATCCTGGAGTCAGTGAGTGATGCCTCCTTCGCTCCAGGAGGTGCTCATAGCCATGGCTGTGTGATCACGACGGTGGCCGGAGCACCGGTGGCATGGAAGAGCTGCAAGCAGCCGTTCCCCGCCCTTTCAACGGCGGAAGCCGAACTCATAGAGGTCATCGAAGCTGTAGTTGTGGGGGACAGCATCGCATGTCTGGTTGATGAGATGGCGAAGGACGTCCCGAAGTTCCTCAAGTGCGACAACACTGCTGCAGTCTCAATAGCAAGTTGTGCAACTGGAGCGTGGCGTACAAGACACTTGAAGGTCCGGGCCGCCCACCTCAAATGGAGGATCCAGTCTGGTCAATGGGAGCTGAAGTACCAGCCTGGAAGAGAGCTCATCGCGGACATCGGCACAAAGGCGTTGCCAGTGGCTCGGATTAATGAGCTGAGACAGCGGATGGGGATGTCATGGCAGCCTGACTCAGTTGACGAGGTGCATGAGGAGGACAAGGGCATTGTCGCACCTCGTGCCATGAAATTGGTCGCGAAGTACCACTTGGAAAAGGCCATGAGGCTTGTCGTGGTGCTGTCGGCCCTCAAAGAAGTGCATGGAGCTATGGCGGAGAATGTCACCAAGAACGTTGATGAGAATGTGGAGGGTGACCAGATCTTGTACCTCCTCAGCGTCATGATGATGTTGCTGGGAATGGTGCTCATGAAGGTCATTCAAAAATGCCGCTTGCATTGGAACCGGGTGGAGGACGATCCGGCGACGCGTAGAGTGAGGGTCTCTCGTTTGGCTGGTCAATCTTCTTCCGGGACAAGGACTTCTACCAGACCTCAAGGAGGAGGAGATCGAGAACCACGTCAACGTGATGGAGAATGGCAGCAAATGAACCATGGGGGGCAGAGTGCTTCATCCTCATCACCAAGAGGTACCAGGATGAGTGGAGGCATTGAAGATGGACATCAAGGGAGACCGGATCCCGCGCTGAATGAGCCACAGGAGGAACCGCCGAATCAAGCTGACCTACCTGGAGGGCATCATCTGCAGATCACCCTGACTGGGAGGAGGAGGCGATTCCCCAATGAGCCAACGTGGAAGATCTGGTTCGCGGAGTCCAGCAAGTGCTTCCATAGACAGCAGAGCTGCAGGGGATTGAGGAAGGCCAACCGAGTTCATGAACAGCCGGTGTGTGGAGCCTGTCAAAGGGCCACCAGAGGCCAGAGAAGTCTTCGAGAGACGAGCTTCACCTATGAGGACCAGCTCGGCAACTTCCACACCGATGCTCGGTGCAATGCGGTCACGGGACCGATGACTGAGATCCGACAGTGCAAAGTCTGCGGATCCTGAGGCGGCTTGAGCCTAGAGCTCGCTTTTTGGAGGTTGGTCTACTGCCAAAAAGGGCAGAGACCAAGGAGGAGTGCACGTCCGCAAAGGATGACACGCACAAAACGAAAGGTGTACCAAAACGGACACTTGAAACAAACCCAACTGAGACGGTTGGAAGCCGCTTTTGCACAAGCCTGAAAAAGGTCTTCAGGCTGAAACCTTCACTGCCAACTGGCCCTTGGTGTGTTTCACATGGGCGCCAATAAAAAGGAGACCGCGACTCTCAATCCTCCCAAACTGACGCAGCTGCCGCACACGCGCACACGAGCGCAGCAACGTGCGGGCGTGGTAGAAGGCCCGACTCGGAAGCAACGCAAGGCATGGCTCAGATGAAGAAATCCCTTGACTCACTGGGATTGACATCCACGATATTTTTGTCTCTCACCTGAGGAAGCGAATAGAAGCGCACATGTTGGTGTCGCCACGCGGCGTGAAGTCGCGCGGCGGGTGAAATGCCTTTTTCGGGGCCAGTTTTTGGCGTGTAGTCTTAAAGTTGTTCTGGGATCCAAGAGAGGTTGAGAGACCTGAACTAGGACCCTGTAGTGGTACATATGGCATATGGGATGGACATGGATGGACTACAAAGGCTGTTCAACCTCTCTGGGATGTTCTGGGCTCTGTTCGATGTTCACCCGTTGAGGTCTCTTCAGCCTGCTCTAGACCGCGTTTTTTCAGTTTCTTTCGTTGAGCGGTTCCCTTACTTGAGTCGGATGGTTTGGGGGGGGGCAAATTTCATCCCAGACACTCCATGTCATATTTCCCTACACAACTATGTTTTCCCCATGTTATATTTCCTCATGGCCCACCCCAACTGATCGCTTGGGACTGTCATGACGGACTGCCGAGAAACGGTAACCGGGGTGGGCCATGAGGGGTCTGGCTTGATCGGCAGTCCGGCAGTCCTGTCGTGGGCCGTCTGGGCTTTGAAGGGATCGGACCCGAATCGGAGGGGTCTGGGGTTTCTCACCAATCCAGTTTGGTTCGGGACCGAAGGTGTTTGGAGCGTCTGGGCATGCAGGGGTGATCCGCCTTCGCGTTTGGTCTCTTTAGCCCAGATCCATGGCCTTCCTCCTTCCGCGTTCGGGGTGTTAGCACAGCGGGATGAAAGTTGAGTCAGTGCAGAACACGTCTCAAAAGAGCACATTGTGCTCAAAACATGTGCCAGTTCACGATATGGGTGTGCTTAGTCGTTTTGTCCCACAGGGTTGCTGGCTGCGTTTGATCGGCTTTCCCAAACTGCTTTCGGCCCTTCTACTCCTCTTCCCTGGCAACATATTTCAGTGCTCCAATCCCTTCTCAATATTCCGGTGTCTTTTTTTCTCGGCAAAATGGCTTGAAGAAACATGAAGAACACCAAGTCCTGACTGCAAGCCTCGCCCCGTCCAAGTTGGTGATATATATATATATATATTTCATCCTAACTGGACGGGGAACTGGACCGACTAATCCTCTGGGAAGCGACGTCCGATCGCACCAGCACTCGCGGAAAAAAGCACTGCTGACCATTGATTTTCTTATTTGGATTTTGCATTATTTGATGGAACCGGCTGCAAAGAGACATTCCCCAGGTATGGGGATTGACCCCAGTTGGGGAAAAGAACAAATCACCTGATCCGCAAAACCAGGCTTGGGGATGTATATTCCCCCCCTTTGGCCGCCCTTCACCATAATGTCATCCTGGCCCAAGTGGCTCTTCACTGCCCTCTGCCTCCTCGTCCTCGTCCTCTGCCACCTCCGCCGCCGCCTCCGCCGCGCTGCCTTCGGCGCTGCCGAGGTCCAACCAGCTGCCCAGCTCGGTCCCCGCGTCCGACGCCGCGCCTGGCCGCGCCGGCGGACGGTCATGGGCCCGAGCGGTACGGTCATGGCCCCCCGGGAGCCGAGCGGAGGTCTGTCCATGTCTGTCCAGGATCACAGGGGGGTGGTGCCTTCTACCGGACCTCAAGCCCTGCCCGAACGGCGAATCCTTGGAGCGCTTCCGGACCGAAGCCCCGAGCTCTGACCTCTTCGCACAGGTGAAGCGGAGAACCAAGCAAGCCACACCTGTCCAATACTGTTTCAGACCGGATTCCTGGATCGGGGTCATTCAGAAGACACCCCCCTGAGACTTAGACCCCTCAAACATCCTTCAACCCACCACCTCTGCAAGCTCCCTACTCACTCAACTCACTCAACGCTACCAGGAATGTGGCCTATGGCCGCTTAGGCCTATAGGCCTATAGGCTTCCAACACGTGGGGACAGTGGCTTCGAAGCGGGCAACCCGTGTTTGGTCCAAGTCCAACGGTGTCCCGCCCTTCGATTCCGGACACAGCGGTCACCCACCCCGGCAGCAAAAAGAGACCGCCCTAAGAATCCAAACGGGCTCTCCATGGCAGGGGTCGGACCCGACACCGAAACGCAGGGGTCCGGACCCGAAACAAACCCTATGTGTTTCAGGGCCCGGATTCTTAGGGCTTTTTGGACCATGAATTTGAGAGATGGGGAAGAAATTGCCAAATGTGCCCTTCAAATCACCCCCATCGATTTGGTCAGAGGGGGAAAGGATAGATGATGTAGGTCAGTCTTCCCAAGTGGTGGGAAAGATCCTGTTGGATCTTTGGTTTGGGTTGATTTCAAAGGCAGAGTGGCCCAAAAGCCTTCCCAAAATGTGTGGAAGCTGCCCATCTTTGCAAGAATGGGTTCGCTCTGCGAAACACACATGGAGTGGGGATGACTGGCAAAGGTGGAAATGATAGGACTACAGATTAACTATAAGCTTAGTCTGATCTGCGTCAGATCTGCGGCCCGGAATTCATCCATCATTCAGGCCATCCCTGGGATGGCCCATCCCTGATGGCTCTGCAGGCCCGGCAGGCCAGCCATGATCTTTACTTTCCCTAGGATTCAAACAACCATCTCAACCGTTCTTTTAATGGTCTTTGAAGGCTAGGGCTTTTGTTGGGGAGAAGGAACGAAGGGCTCGATGCCGTCCGGCCTCCGTCTGTCACGGCTCCCACCGGTGCCGCGGGCGCGGGCGCACGGGATAACAGCTGTTGGATGGTCGCCTGCTGCTCCGCCAGCCTTAAGATTCATTGGGGTGGGGGGATGGGATGGGATGGGATGGGATGGGATGGTAGGCTCTGCCCCCGAGCCTTCCGTTCGACCCTTAAAAGAATGGCTGAGCTGGTGTTCTGGTCTCGAATCACTTGGTAAAACTAATGGTTCTTTGGGTAAAAGTAAAAACCATTTAAAGGAATGTTGGAATCCCTAGGCCTTAGGGTGTCGACTATCGACGGTCGCCCGAAGGCGACGACGGCCGAGGCAGTTGCCCAATGGCTGACCGGGGGCGGCCGACCGGGCCCGGCCCACGAACCAGGTGCTTGATACTCTTAAGATCTCTTAAGTCGGTCTCAAGATCGGACCACAAAATGTATGCCGAGACATATTTTTCCGGTGGCCCTCCATTGATTTGACGGGCCTTGATATCCAAATCACCCTTGTTTTACTACGGATTTTACACTACAACAAATAAGGTCGACCTTTTGTTGGAAGGCTATATAACTACCCAGAAGAATCGATTGACCCATTATAGCCCCGTTGGAAGTCAATCCATCCACCACTGACTCTACCATGATGGTAAAATGAGTCACGACTGGACTCTCAGGGTAAATTCGGGAACAACTGAACACATCTGGTCTTAGTGGTGCTCCCATGGGGAGCAGCCTGGGTCTTGAAGAACAACCCACTGCTTGATCCCGAGCCCACCCACAAAAAACATGAAACAACCGTTTCTATAAACCAAGGAGGTTCACCACGTGCTTTTGGATGCTTGCCCAGCAATCTTGACGTGCTTGTCTTTCGGGCCGGGCGTGGTCTTGGATTTGCTGTCCAGGGGGTCTTGGAAGAAAGGAAAACACGACACATCTTCCACAGGTCCGGGGATTGCTCGCTGGTCTTGTCTTTCTTGCTTCTGAGCATGCGACACCAAAAGCTAAAAAAGCTGCCGCACTTGTTTCTTGAGCCAAAATCCAAGTGTAGTTGTTTATGTTCAGTTCGGCTGACTGACATGTCGATTTCGAAAATGGGTGGAGTGGTGCATCGGATTTCTCACTCCACCTGATGGCTTTGCCATCATACAACTTCAAAGCTGCCTCGTGAGTGGGAGCTCTCAGTGTCCTCATTCTCCCTGTTTCCGCCGGCAACCGTCGTTTCAATGCCCAACCAAACAGGCATTTGATTCGGATCTTCCGGAGTCGAGCCATCACCAGCGAGCGAACGAGCCCAGGCCCCCCTCGTTGGTGTCAGTCTCTCCTCTTGATTCATAGCCCTGCAGCCTAGCTTGGTAGCCAGGGCTTTCCCCAATCATCAGCCCCGGCGCACTGTGAGCTGAGGCTTCCACAGCAGCATAAGGGCGGCGTTGGTCTTCCGGCTGCGCAGCCCTTCCCCTCTCCAAAGCCCGAGACCTCAGTGGACGGTCTTCTCCATATAGCCCCGGAGTCACCGAGCGAGGTGGAGGAAGTGGGTTCGACGAAGCAGAACCCAGTTGCTCATCAGCAGCGCTTGAGGCAAAGCGCACATAGAAAAAGCTACCCCCTCCACTCATAGATCTCAGCCAAATCAGCGTTGCGGGAGTTGACCCAATCGTCGATGATCTCCTCCCGCTTCCAGCCTTCTCGGGTACTGGTCCGGTGAAAAGCCACTGTCACCCTCGTCGAAGACATCCTCTCTATCATAAAGGGCGTCCCCCGATGTAGGGGGTGAAAGGCTCTCACCCTGCTTTTCTTCAGCACACGAACCCACCATTCACCAGCTCCATCGCCACTGCCAAGGCACTCCCACCGGTCATTGCATGGGGGGAGTTGCAAATCGTTCCAGCAGCCACGGAGTGTCCGTGCCCAATCCACGGTGTTGAACCGGGGCGCGAACAGCACACAGTCGAGGGTGCCATGGCTGCACATGCGACGCGTCCGAAAGGGTGCCAAGGTGGCAAATGTCGAGCGAGCGATCGTCGGCCGGATTCGGAGTTGGGCCAGGTTCATCTTCCCTAGACCATCTTGAACTCTCTGTCGTCCTACTTGGGCCAGGTTCATTTTCCCTTGGCCATCTTGATTCTGTTCTTTTCTGGGATGCGTTAGACCTCTTTGTGGACTGGCATTCTGCCGTCTTGCGCCAATTGCTAGCTACGAAAGTTGCGATCGCTCCCAATGCAGTCACACATGCGATTCGTGGAAGGCCTCCAACACAAGGCATGGCTGCAATTAAGCGCAATGAGGCCATGGCAACATACACAGCCTTCTTCACAGCACCACCATTACCATCACCAGGCTGTTGGGAGTGACACAAAGAAGCTGCATCGCGAAGGCCAACCGCATTCCTGAATGCTTGCCAGGATTGTGATTGAGTGATGGACTTAGTCAGCAAGTCCGCACATAGTTCCGCTCCAGGCACGTGCTCCACATCCCAAAGACGGTGCTGCAATCGTTCACGAAGTACATGACTTCTCAACCTCAAATGACGAGTCCTCCAAGGACCCGACGGAGCTTGGAGCAGCTGTAAGCCCGACATGTTGTCCCCCCTGAGCGTGAACGCCCCTTCTCGAGGATGTTCTGATGCAGCACGTTCACCACAGCACCAACACTCTCGCCCAGGGTGAACCCGTCGATGTAGCCCAGAAGCTCACTCTCCGTTGCGCTCAAAGTAGCAAAGGCTTGTGACTTCGACTCCCAAGCCACCAGGCATCCACCCCACATAGCCATGATCCCTTGGTGACCACGACCTCCAGCTGGAGCGAATGAGGAGTCCGTCAATACATCCAGCCGAGACATCGACTGTTTCCGACCATGCTGATCAAGTTCTGTTGAGCAAGGTCCATATTCCAATGCCAGATCTGGGGTTGCAGCCAGGTATCCAATGACATGGCGAGCCAGTTTCAGCACACCCTTGGGGGATCTGGTGACCCGTGCACCCAAATAAGCAACAGCAAAACTGAGGTCGGGTCTCGTCCTAGTCGACAACCACAGTAGTTCTCCCACCAGAGTTTGACACTGCTTCACCTCAGTAGGGTCAATGTCTTCCTCCGGCTCGAGCTCAATGGCCTTGGGAAGCGGCGAGTACCGCAATGGAAGGTCAGGATGCCGGGTCACGAGTTCTCGAGCATAGTCCGGCTGGCCAATCATGAGGTTTGCCCCATTCCACTTCATTTCTACTCCACAAAACTTCCTCCACTCCGACGAGACCACCCACGTTGGTGTAGAGCATCTCCAGGTTGAGGCCAGCTTCGTCAAAAAGGCCTGCGCCATTGGTCGGGGGCCCATGATGATGAAATCGTCCACGTAGGATAGAGCAAACCCCGATGTTTCACCCTCCTCCATGACATTCACGCAGTCCCCTTCTGCCCCAGACGCAGTCATCAATCTCCACACATTTGGTTCTGGCGTCGCATTGAGCCAGTAGTGCACACCTGACTCCCACCACCGTAGGCTGCGGAGAACATCATCCCTGTATGCCTGCCAGTCCGACGGAGAGCTGTCCAAACCATATACCGCCGCCTCAACCACCCATCGGGTGTCAGCAGAAATCAATCCAGCTTCGATCAAAATAGCCGGGGGCTTGGTAACCATGAGTCGGTGTGACTTCCGAGGTGCCAGCAAGAAAGCTGAGGAGACATCAGTGATCCCTATCGACCACTGTTCATAGGCTGCCTTTCTCAAAGCGCACCTCAAAGATCCTCCATCTATTCCGCTGGCATACAGCTCAAACGATTTTCCTGCAGAAGAGGTCACCTGCTTTTCCTCCTTCACAGACTGAGAGTGTCCAGCTCGTCGTGCAGTGTCCTCCACCAAGTTTCCGCAGAGAACTATTCTTGATCTTTTCTTTCCATCCGGTGCCTTGACCGTTGGTACCAATTTCGATGGCACAACCAGCATCTCCTCATAGCCCGGCTCATGACAAAGATCTCGGACTGACACTGGTCGAACAGCCTTCGTGGTGCGTTCCAAGGAGTTCACCTCCTATTCCAATGACGGAATCCAATCCTTCAGCTCCTTCCTCACCTGCGCCAGAGGAACAGTGTATGTCTGGAGGACTGCATGGACATTCAAGGGAGGCTGCTGCTCACCATCGGGATGTTCTCCAACCACCCCTTCAGCCATCTTAGCCATTTGATAGCCCATGTCAAAGTCCCTGATCTCTGTCAGTTCATTTTCCAGGGCCAGGACATTCTTCTCCAAATAGTCCATTAGCGCTCCTCGTAGTTGTCCATCCTCTTCGCCCACCACCACATCTTTCAATAGGTCGCTCCATAGCTGCTTCCAGCCCCAATGTTCTTCGTGCGTCCACTTCGTCAGGTTATAGGCTTCCTCAACCCCACACTCCACGGTGCCATCCATAGCCTTCTCCTCAGGCTGCTCCAAGGGAGTTTCGCAGAAGTCACAGCATTCGCGCCCTTCCAACTTCTTCATCGATCTACCCTCCGCCCCTTGTAGACCACACTCCTTGCAAACAGAAGAGAAGGACTCCCCCCCCAGTCCAGTTGTGTACCTGGACTGGTTGTTCTCCCCCGGAAGTGGCATGTAGTCGATGAAGTCCAGGATCCGGCGATGACCTTGGAGGTGGAAGTTGGGGAAGCATTGGTTCCATCGGTTGTTTCCCCGTCAACCTGCGCAGTGGCTTCTCAGGCTCGGGGACCATTTGAAGTTCTAGAACTGCTCGTTCAGCTCCTGGATCTTGTTGGACCACCACCCTGTCATGTTGGACCTGTTCACCTTCCATCAGAACATATCCTTGTGACATGAAGGGAGATGGACCCATGATGGTCATGGTTCGAAAAGGTGCCGTCAAAGGGCCAAAGCCTGCTCTGTGCCATCTCTTGGTTTTCACTGTGACTCTCCCCCCAATCGGCAAGAGTGCTGTGGATGGGACACCAAGATGAGAGCATTGGCGCCGAAGTCGTTCCTCACCCACGTAGCGAGCAATCCCCGGCCACCATTTCTGTTCCAGGCCACTCTCCTTAATGAGAAGACGAAGGCGTCGCTTCACCTGGTTCACCTCACACTCAATCCGCCCATTGGATGGTCCTTCATCTCCACCCGTCATAGTTTGATATAGTCCAAACCGTCGGCAGAAGGACTGAAAGGATCTCGACAAAAAGGCACACTCTCTATCTGTGTGTACCCGGAGCATGTGGACCCCCATAGCCTTGAATCGACAGAAGATGCGGGTGGCAACCTTGGTGACGTCCAGTTGTGACCTGCTTTCCAATGGTTCCACCAGTGTGATGTTCTGCACCCCCACCGGCTCTCCCAGGCTTTTGATGTAGTCCTCCCAGGCTCCATTCAGTCTTTGTACCTGATCATCGTCAGGTTTTGGATGTTCATCATCATCATCCTCCTCTATTGGCAATGGTTCGCCATCTTCTCCATCCAGCTCCTGACCTCCTTCATCGTCCGGGGCTTCTCTTGGTAGCCGTGGGATGGCCACTGTTGCAACCAGAATGTATTTCGCTCTGGTTCCCAGTCCCACATCCTCCCCTCCGCCACAGGCAGTAGGCTGCTCGATCCCCACGAGTTCGGCGATGGGGTGCATCCATGCCCATCATTTCCATGCATCGCCTGCAGTCTCTTCTGTAGGGCTGATGCTGGTTCCTCACATGCTCCTTCCAGGCCTCCATATCCAGGCGATGAAGTGCAGGTTGACCATCACATTCGTCATGTCGAGACATATTCAACCTGCCCAAGTATCTTTTCAGACTCAGTTGGATCGCAGCCACAAGCCCAGGTGCCCATGCCGACCATTCTCGTGATTGACATAGCCGTCCTCGCAATGTAGTGGCCGTCTCCTGCCCAGTTCCATCACCTGTCATGCCGTCCAATTCCTCCATGTCTGGCATATTGGCCACCATGAGGCTTGTGGGTTTTCTCTTGACGTGCCCAACTGGGCCTTGGTCCAGGGTGATGAGTTTCGCGTTCATGACCTCCATCATGTCCTGAATCTCTCGGAAGTTCCAGAAGCTAGGCATGTCCTCCTCCATGGCTTCCTCCTTCATGTATGTTGCCGGATCCCTCGGAGACTCCATCAGGTAAGCAGGGGGAATGGAACGATGCTTTGGACCTCCTTCTAAGCGCACCCTGGCCTCCTCCGCCATCAACCATAGTCCAATCTGTTTCAAGACCAACGCCAGGTCCCCATAGGCCAAGTCCTGCTCCATGGCCGACAAGAGCCTTCCAGTCCAAAGCGCCTTTCATCTCGCCCCCCTCAACGGCCGTGGACCAGGTTCTCGATGTCGTAGTCTAGAGACACTCCTGCACGGAGGTCCCCCCCACCACCGCCACCACATGTCCATTTCTCGCCAGATGGCATAAGTATCCCCAGGTTCCAACTGCATGCATGTCGAACTGGGTGCCCAAGGCAATGTCCACGTTGAGGATCTCATAGCCATTCCAATCTTCTGCCGTCCAGGTCTTGCAGTCCTTTCCGGAATACAGGTGAATGATCACACCAGATGTGGATGTCTTCGTCGTTGATGCCGGTTCCAAGGACACTCTTCCGGGTTGTAGTGGTCCTGACCCCGCATGTAGTTCCACACCTCCTGAGGAACCTCTGGAAATCTTGATGACCACCATTTGCGAACCTCCTCATCCAGCATCAGCTCCCCCTTATCCTCCTTCTCCATGATGTCCAGCAAAGCAAGGGCCTGCTTCTCAGGAAGTACAGGGCAACCGCCTCACAATCTGCACTCAATCTTTCCACTTTGAGGATGGGTGATCTTCACGCCAGCCGAGGTCCACTGCAACCTGTAGCCCAACTTCACCAGTCGGTGCAAGGGAACTATCACTTCCACGTTGTCCCTGGTCAGCAAAGTGTTGTGCTCCTTGACACGGAACAGGGTCGTCGATCCCGATGCCAATTCCACGGTGACTGGGACCAATCTTGCCATCTCATGAGGACGGGCTCGGCGTAGTCCATTTGTTGCGCCACCGTCCAAGAGAGCCACTGCTTCACAACCATCTGAGCATTGTGGCTTCAGCTCCTTCAATCGCAGCATCTTCATGCTCCTCAATGCCTTCAGAAGCGATGTTGCCTCCGTCAACAGTTCAGCCGTGGCATCCCGGCCCTGCGGCTTGTCCGACACCCCCTCTGCCCTCGTTGTAGGCGGTGATCCACCATCTGCACGAAGATCCTCAAGCTTGCCCGTCTCTGGTACAGGCTTCTCCCCCGTCTCTGGCTTGTCGGAATCCTTCGCGGTCTTCACCTTCGCCACCTTCTTCACATCTGGCTTCACCACCTTCGCCCCGTTCGGACAGTCCTTCTTCATGTGTAGTCCACCACAATTGAAGCAGCGACCCTTCATGTCCGTATTGTCATGGGCATAGGTGCAATTGGTGCCACGCTTGCAACCTTCCTCGCTCTTCCAGAACTTGCAGGCCGGCTTCTGGGCAGACCGATCCTCCGATTCCGTGACCCCGAAGGAAGACGCCATAGCCTTCACAGATGTAGTCGGCTGGGTTCCTGCAGCTCCAGTTGCGGTGGTCGCCGGCTGTGACTTCATTGGTGTAGTCAGCGAAACCTCTTCCACCTCCGCCTGCACATACTCAGACAACTCCATCACTGCCTCCACCGTCGGCGCATAATCAACTCTCAATTCTTGCCTCACGTTTGCAATTCGAAAGGCCATCTGAGCTCCGCCTGATTTGGTGGCACTATCAACCATACGTTGCACAGTGACCATGAGGACCACAGGGTCAGGTAGGGTGAGGTTGAGTTCTTGTGCTCTGGTCAGCCATCGTCGCCATAACCTCACTTGTGTTAACAAGTCCGACGTCCCCGTGGCAAACTTCGTCTCCACCAAACTTTTGAGGAGTTGCGTTTTTTCAGCCCCTCCTCCCGGCTGGTATGCCACATGCAACCGGTACAGGATGTGGACCACCGAGAGCTGTCGCCCACTGACAAGATCACGCCGGAGCTGATCAGGCAATGCTCCCAACAACATTGCAATGCCCCGCTGTTCGATCCTCTGCAGTGCAGGCTCCACCACCACCACCGGCTTTGCGCGCAGCCGCTCCAGGGGAGTCATCGTCAGCCAACGGGCATAGTGCTCCTGTGCAATGGAGAGCGACTCTTCCCACCAGGCCTTGGCGCTGTGCGAGATGTCAGCCATCAATGGAAAACTCATCGTGAGCCAGTCCCCAAACAGGATTGAAGCCCCTTCAACATTCGGGGAAGGTAAGGCAGGAAGTTCAAGATTCCTCAGCGCCTCCGTCGTCGATGCGGTCGACGCCCCACCACCAATCCTCACCACCTTCTGCCCAGATCCATGGTCCAAGGTAGAGCTCGACATTGGGTGTCGCCCTTGAGGTAGTCCAGGGGGTTGATCTGGTGCAGGGTCTCCCAAGTGTTGACCACTCGAAACCGTCTTGTAGGAAGTCGTATCCGTTGGTTCACGGGATGTGCCAAGTCGACGAAGCTCCCTTTGAAAGGTTTCCTCTGCTTCCCGAAGAATTCTGGTTCTCAGGGCTTCAACATCATCCGGACCCGGCGATGTCGAACCCGAGTCCTGTGCCATAGCTCCAGCACCTGCCGCCGGAGTGCTCCCACACGTCCGTGCTTCACCATGACCTCCAGGATGAAGACCTTCACCTCCAGGTTGACCTCCCTCCACCAGGTTTCTCCTCGCTGCCTCCTGAACCCCTGGACTCCAAAATGGATTGATGTTGGGTGACCGAACCGGTGTTTGCCCCATCCCCTGCCCATAGTCCAAGGCTCTCGGGTTCATCAACCCATTGCCATCACCAAACAGCCCTCCTCGAGCTCCCGGATCAGTGCCAGGTCCAAGAGGTGCTAATAGACCCTGACCTTGAGGTTGTCCCGCTAGTGCTTGTTGAAGTACATGATAAGTTCGTTGGACCGCATCATGAAGTGCCCCCAACCCAACCGCCAAACTAGCCGATGTCGAGGGTACCACAACAGGTTCGCTGGTCTTCACTGACTTCAGCGTTGCTGCCCCCACACCCCCACCGTCTTCCAGCGCTTTGGGGTTGCCTTCTGATGGCCCAGCCACAGGTGGTCGAAAGGAGGTTGGTGGACCCCTAGGAGTGGTTCCCACATCTGATGCCCTCCTTGGCCCCGCATCCGCCGAGCGTGACCTCCTCACCTCTTCTTCTATCAGCGCATCCAAGCGGCGATCAGCCTCACCGATCACCACGGGTGCTGCATCAGCAGCCGCCTTCTCGCCAGCAGCTCTTCTTCTTCTCATCGTTGCCGACGACATGGCTCAAGCCGCTTGGGCTCATAACCTGAGCATGCGACACCAAAAGCTAAAAAAGCTGCCGCATGCTGCCGCACTTGTTTCTTGAGCCAAAATCCAAGTGTAGTTGTTTATGTTCAGTTCGGCTGACTGACATGTCGATTTCGAAAATGGGTGGAGTGGTGCATCGGATTTCTCAGCTTCAACTCAGAGACTGAGAAGGCCCGAACGGCCTGAGGAGGTGGTGAAATCGACCTCTTCCAAGTCTACCAAATGACTTCGAAATGCATCGATTCTCCGAAAAAAGTCTCCGAACTTCCAAACGTCCTCCTGTCCTCCCCCTTCTTCTAAATGATCTCTGCATGGCCTGTTTTGTTGGGGGGTCCCGGTGCCATGAGTCTTTTTTTGTCTGGCCCGGTGCCCAGCCAGGTGATCCCGGCGGCGAAGCCCAAATGCCCCCCCAGACATGATCGTGGTCATGTAGGCTTAACCTTCCAGACATGGATTGGATTGAAACACCTCTTATTAAATGATATGGGTGTTTATTCATCTAAGAGTCTACATTTGATTGACAGTGACATTGCCTTTAAAGAAAGAGGAACTCGGGTTCTATTGACTCCGGAGTCCAGGGTTTCGCATCCGTTTTCGTGCTATTCACCCTCAGGTCCCCTCCGGTCACCTCCGGTCATCCAAGGAGCTGCATCCGAATGGCACGAAGCTCCTCACCCTGCTGACGGTTCCTCAGATGGCTGCACAGCACGACCCAGCCAATGACGTGTTCACGCGGGAAGTCACGAGGTGCTTTCCCATCCCCCCACCTGATCTAATAGCAGGATCCTACCCTGAAAGTATGGACGTGGCATATGGATGAACATGGTCTCCTTCCTATACAAGGAGCGAGGACCCTCACTCGATGGTCGGAGGATGGAGGCAAAAAAAGCATCCGCGAAACCCACCACCCGCCGCGAAACCCAAAAAATCCTGGACATTTCAGGGAGTCGGAGAAGACTTGATGGAGGAACTCGCTGGGATAAAAGCCTGAGACTTGTGATTTCTCCTGTCTCTAAGGTGGTGCAACATGTCTCCCTCCAAGAGTAGTACATTGTGGATCTGATCATATAGTAGTACCCTTCCAAAAACACATTGATCCACCTACAATCCACCAATCCACCCATCCCCAGAGAACACACGTCTGAACGATGAAATGACAAATCTCAAAGACAGTGTCAATACCGAGTGTGTCCACTGGAGATCTGGAGAAAACTTGAGGAAATCACAGGTAGAACTTGTGGGGAAATGTTTGCCATTTCAGCAATTGGTCCAAGGCTCTGCACTGATGTTTCTTAGGTGCTTAGCCAATGAGTGCGCCTAAAAGGCCATGGATTGAGGCAACTCCACATACAATCACTCCGAGAATATACATCGATGACTATAACTCTGGTTGTAACTCCCAAATAGCATAGCTGTTGTGTTTAGGACTCCGGACTCTGGTTCTGTGTTGGGTGAAAGAAGCTTCACAGGTTCATGCACTAAACCTTGCCCCACTTTTCACCTACCAAAGTGAAGCTCCGAAACCCACCCAACCCACTCTGTTTAACAGCTCAGTTTCTCTTCCACCAACTGGCCGTTCTGCTCTTCGATGATGGTCATCTTCTGCCTTCCGCACCCGATCTGTGTGTCGTCGAACGTGCTGCGTGAGCGTCAGCCGAGGTGCGTGCTGCGTGAGCGTCTATACCAGCACCACCCAGTTTGGGTGGTTGATTGACCCCCCTGGCCGTGTATTTTGCATCAAATAACCTCTCTCACTCCTGGTTTGGGTGGTGCTGATAAAGCTCTCTTTCACTGCATACGTTGATGTAGCTTTCAGTATAGCCAGTCGCCCCAAAAGGGTTCTACCAATCACAGGGTAGTAGGGTCAATTCAAGACTTTTGGATGCACATTCTCCTAGCCCAAGGGTTTGGACCATCCGGCATGTGGCATACCACCAAAACCATCACATGCGCAGGGTCTACCTACATGGTGGGCGACGAACGTCACCATCCCCCCCCCCCCCCACCCCCTCACTTCTGTGGCACATGCTAGCGGATCCACACGTGGCGTTGCAAGTCCAGTTGAAGTGTGCATGTGTAACAGTGAACCTGGCGAACACACACACACACATTTTAAAAAAAAAACTGATCATATGTTTGGGTATACCAGTATATCATCCCATTACCAGTAACAGTGGATGATATGATCATGGTTAGGTTGCAGGCCTTGTTCAAGAATAGTGATTTGCTTGTTTGCAAACAGTTACAGGTAAGAACGGACCAACATGGACAAACCCAAAGCATCTAAATCCCCCAAGAAAGTGGAGGTGTCCGCCCCAGCGCGGAACAGCTCGGACCAGGTCGCCCGAGGCTCATCCGAATCCAAAGACTCGGAAGCCACAGACCCAGAGCTTCAGAAGTGCTATGTTTGCTCATTGGCGATCTTACAAACCAACAGAGGTTAAGCAACCTTATAAGACCCTACTGGGATACCTATCAGATAGCCTATAGGGTTCTTCAACCTCTGTTGGAATGCTGGTGTTCCGGATTTGTGACTTGGCGATGGGCTATTCCAATATGCTACTGGTCTTCACCACCCTTGAGTTCCCGAAGACACGACGGGCAGCTTTTGATCGACCTTCCCAAAAGAATATGACCATGCAGTATTATTTAAAAGATTAATACATTTGTACGAGCAGTTCCCGGGCAAGCCGGCGGCGGAAGTTTCCTATAAGAACAATTATCTAGAATTACAGCTAATGTAAGTGTTCGTAACACAGAAGTTCCTCTAAACTTCCTTTGTACAAATGATATAGTAAAGCAAAGTATCGTGACGTTAAAAATGATGTCCGTAGTTTTGTCAACTCTTGTGGAAGAACTCTATGCATGATGACAAAAATCATCGATGGCCTCCAACCTACTAGCGATGGCCTCCAACCTACTCAAGAAATCGACCGTGCTCCCAAAAGACACCCCTTTCTGAACGGCCACCTGTTGGCAGTTGCCTCAGCCTGGCGATACCTCAACGCGCCACGCAGCTCCGTCGAAGCAACGCGCTCCGTTTGGCGGTGCTGGAGTGGGGGTGAAGGGCGCGGGAGAAGCGGAGCCCAGCCGAACCCAAAAGGTGCCGCACCTTTGAGACCTTTGAGACCGCACCTAGAAGTCCAGTTCGACTATTTTCGGCACCATTGCACGTACAGGAAGTTCCTGAACTCGGATCACCTAGTCAGACCGTTTTACAAATGGTCGACTGGACTCCCAGGGGATAGGGATCCGTTTTCGTACCGAACCTCAGGTACGGCACGACTGGACCCGACAATGGCACCACCCCCCCAGTCCCACCGTACCTGAGGTTCGGTACGAAAACGGATCCCTAGGGATAGTGTAGAGATCCCAAAGACCCAGGAGACCGATGGGATGCAGAAAGATCATGAAACGACCTTGTGTGTTTTTTTTCGGGATCCACATACCGAACCTCAGGTTCGGTACTTGTTGGGCCCGACCCGGTCGGCGCCTACATCAACAGTCTCCAATCCCCTAACCTCAGGTTCGGTACGGAAACGGATCCCTATAGCCAGCACCCTCCAACAGGTCACCAATTGAGACCTGTTAGGGCCTTTTCCAACCCTTTAGAGGAGACCTGTAGAGTCGGGTGCTGGAGGGGATGGTGTTCCATGCTCAGAGTTTGCTTCGTTGGTGCCTCGTCGGGTTTTCGCAAGTCCACTGCAGAACCTTCGTCCGTTCTCCAGGATCCATCCGAAAACGGGGTGAACGATGGTGAACGCGGGCCCATGCAAGGGTGCCTGGCGGAGTCTGAGTGGAGAGTTTCAATTCTCCCCGATTCATCACCAGAGTCCTAAACAGAATGCAACAGCTAGCCGCACGGATGCCACCCTCCTAAACCGAGGCTAGACACGCACGCCACGCAACGTCACGAAACGAAACGTCATTCAGCTTGAGCGACCCAACCGGAGGGTCCACCAACAGAGGTGGCTCAGAACCCTACCAGCACCGACTGAAACCAGGTCGACGGTCACCACTTGAAACCTCCAACAGGGCCTCACGCCCACCCAACCCTGCAACAGGAGACCGGTTCGCTGCTGGGTCGGGCGCCGGTGACGGGTCCACGACGGGATTCGGCCAGTGGCCGCGCTCGAAGGGATCGGTCCGGAGCGATCCATCCGGTCATCAGGGCACGAGGATCCGGTGGTTCCGGCAAGGTCCGTTTGCCGCATAGTAACAACTCATAACTCAGACTCATAAGATCTATCCTGGGAGTCAGACTATCAAAAGAATGGTCTAACTAGGTGACCCGAAAAGGAATATGCTTTACTTCAGTGGGGCAAAATAGAGTCTTTGGACTTCTAGGGTCAATAGTTAACCATGTTTACTCCGTGAGTGAACAAGTAGTATCGTCCTTTCAAACAGCGGACCTCTGAAACTGAGCCTAGGGCCTATGTGGCGCCCACACATCGCAAGCAGCAACGTCTGCCTGAACAATAAGGATTTAAAACATGCCCTGGCCCGAACCAACACATAGGCTTTGGTTCGGGTCCCGACCCCTGCGTTTCGGTGTCGGGTCCGACCCCGGACCCATGGAGAGCCCGAGCTCGGATTCTTAGGGTGAACTCTTCAGATCTAAACCTGGGGCTCTGGGGCTCCTGGGTCCGGGAGAGTCGCAACCAATCAACACGTTGCCTGGCAAAACGGCACCCTCAGCCCTCCGGGGACATCGGACATCGCAGCAGCCCAGCACCCAACAAAACACTCCAAGATCCTCCGATCTTCCAAGGCACTCCTTCTCCTTTTCAACCAACTTCTCTTGCGTCTTCAGCGCCTCCAGCAGCTTCTCCATGTCGCTCCGCCGGGAATCGCGCCGCCTCACTGGCCGCGTGCACGTGGGCCTGGGGATCCCCACCAGCACCGAACCGGTCTTCGTTGCATGGAGGGTTGGGTGGGAAAGGCCCTGTTGCAGGTTTCAGTCTGGGTGACCTGAAGTAAGTCGGTGGTGCAGAAATCCTAGGCTTTCCCAACAAACAACGATAGAGACCACTTTGAGATGGGGGCTTCAGAATGGTTCAGTGATTGAAATGAAAACACATGAAAACACGTCTCGGGTGTTGTGCCATATCTACTCTGGCATCACAGGAATTGAAGCTTGTCAACTTTGAATCTTGCTGCGCCCATTGGCCATCATCGCCCCATTACCCCAAAACCGCTCAGGACGTAGGACCTCCCAAAAGCTGTTTGGTCTGAGATCCGGTGCTTCGAGGCGCACTTGGCACTTCGAGGCCAACCCGATGACTTGGGCCTAAAGCATCGACTGACCAGTGACTCAACTGACCAGTGACTTCTCCGTCGTCTTCAGACCAGTTTCTTCCTCACCAAGTAAGAGCCCCACATCTACGGGTGTGTATCTTAATAGAGACACCCAACCACTAAGAAGGGTCTTTTGTTGGGGCTTTGCTGGTTCATGCGGTGAAGGTCTCAGTGGCCACCTTCACCATTTGGCTGGGAGAAGCTTCCAGAATCTTCCGGAAGATCCCGTGGGTGGGAGGTCGGTCTTCCCATGGTCGGTGGTTCCAGTCGACCCTACATGGAACACCCACATCCCGGTGCGTCTCCTATGAGGATTGATCGTCTTCCAGTCTCCAGGTCTCCGGCACCCGGGTCCAGGAGGAGTGGTGGAGGCCATCCCTATTAGCAAGGACGCTACAAGTAGGGGCTTGTGGCCTTAGTACTAGTAGCATTCTTACTACTATAGGAACAAGAAGCTACTAGGAGCAAAGGGCATCGCTATGTCCATCTCCAGCATCCCTTCAGCACCGAAGACCGAGGTCGGTCGGATGAGATGGGGAGAGATCTGGGTGACCTGGAATTGCAGTCTGAAGCAACCAGGGGAGGCCGATCCAACCCACTAACAAAGCCTTTGTTTGGGTATACCCTGGGAGTCCAGTCGACTATAAAAAGAATGGTCTACCTAACTAGGTGACCCGAGTTGAGGAATTTCCTGAAACCTTCAGTCGGTCAAAATATAGTCGAACTGGACTTTGTTTGGGTATATGGATGTATATGGCATTTGCTGGGCCCAGTGGAAAATGGTGATGTTGCAGGCCTTTTCCAAAAATGATGGTAATCTTCTATCGACGGGTTGTAGGTTTACTGGGACACAGCCAAGACAACCCAAGATGCAAGATCTGCTTGGATTCGGCCACGAACCGAGCCAAGAAAAATCACATCAGCAAAACCATGCAAAACCAGGTTCTGGGAGCAGTCCAGCTATTTCACCGGTTCTTTCCCATCTGAGTTTGGGTGACAAATCCCTCGGGTTTTCACCGTTCTTCTCTTCGCTCCAAGCGTCGCCAACGTGCTGCAGCTGGACCCGTCCGTCCCGTCGCGGCTCTCGTCGCGGCTCTCGTCCGCGTCGGAGTCCGCGGAAGAACCGCTGTCGGAGCCGGACTCTTGGAACAAGGGAGGGCCATAGGCCTCGTCCACCAAGCCCTGCAGGTGACGGCTAGGCTTGGCTTGGAAGAAGGCGGCGGAAGTGAGGTGGGCCAAACGGCGGGGCAAAACGGGCCAAAGGGCAGGTCTGACCTGCTGTGGGGATGAAGGGATGGGAAGAAGAATCACCAAGCAGGTTGGGTACAGACCAAACACTGATACCAGCAACCCTGAACCCTACAGGTCTCCTCGAAATCAAGGCTTGTTGGGCCCCCC
>CAXAMN010010835.1:72676-113046 GCA_963970005.1 Durusdinium trenchii | reverse complement strand
TTCTTCGACTTTGTCGTCTCTGGGTGGACTTCTGCAACTTCTTCATCGCCCTTTTTGCCATTCTTGAGCTCATTTGCTTCTTTCTGCTGTAGACCATCCTTTTGAATCGTCCCCTCACGAACCTCCTTTTTGTGATCATCAGCGTTAGCAGCCTTGTCATTCTTTTCCTTGGTCTTCTCGGTCTTCTCTTCTTTGCCTTTTGCCTTCGAAAGCTTCTTTGCATCCTCAACCACCTTCTGCAAAGCTTGGATTCTCTCAGCGGAAAGAGAAGGATTGTTTGATTCATTGGACTCCGATGTTCGTATTGGCATAGTAGGCTTTGCAGCAGAAGATGCAGCGCTTGGACCCGGTGACTCCTACCAACTTGTGAACGCAGAAAAAACCCAGACATGTCAATCATTGAATCGAAATGAATCGAATTTGAACCCCCCAGTAAATACTAGTCCTGCTCCTTGCCCCCAAAAGACTGCGGGGTCGTAGAGCTTGGCGGGGAGATGGCCTGGGTAGAAAGGTCTGCCAGGACTGTGCGATGAGATCGAATGAGCTGACAGAAACTATCCAAAATCCCAAGCCCTACGCCGGTTTGCAAGGCGGAGTCTGTGTCAAAGATTCATCCGTCTTTGCAAGCGCCGTAAAATCCTGGTTTTTTGTAACCCCTATTGAAACAAAAATGACTGGGAACGTGTGTGTGTGTGTTGCACTGCTGGCAATGAGTGGAACACAAGCTTGCGGTCCTGTTCAAAGCCATGTTGAGCTAGCAAATCCTCCAATGCCACCATTGCCGGGTGGGGAACACGAGTGATCACGAGTGAGACCTGCAAATGACCTGGTCAACCAGCCGGCCTCGTTTCAATGATACCAGCTTGATGCTGAAGCGGGGAAGGCACAATTGCAAGGAATACGCGTGTCCCGACCAACCCTGTTCAGAATGACTCTCGACAAGAACAAGAATGTATAATACCTGTCCAAGAACAAGACAAGAACACTCATCGCGAGGGTCCTGTTCTCGCTTTTCTTTTCATGTCCTGGACCTTGTCATGCTTGATGAACCTTGAATTTCCATGGCCAATAATGAACTGCTCAGTGCCGATTTCCACCGGCACATGCGCGGCCTCAAAACAAGATCTAATTTTAAATATGTTCATCACGAGGTGTTCGCATTTGTTAGAAAACAGTTAGATAGCTATTGCGATCTCTCTTGTAGCCAGGAAACGAGGAACAGTTTCCATTCCTGCCTCTCCTCCACGTCTTCCTTTGATGGGTCAGGGGTGAGAAATGCAAACAATATCAAACAAGATAGTCTAATACTAAGTGACTAAGCCAGTTAGCTTATTATGAATGGTTGAAAAAGTGGTTTGCCACACCTACTTCACACTGACAAGTCTCACACTTTCCTGAACGGTCTTTGGCCTGGACGAGGAAGAGAGTCGTCCCAGCCAATCGTCCAGTTACCTTTGCTTCGATATGGTACCGTTCAAGAACCCCGTTGATGTCCTTTGGCTCGTTCAACCATGGGGGTAGTTCCGGTTCAACCGCCTTCTCATCAGGTGGATCGCTCTCTGCGCTCACGACGTCGATGGTGCTGAACCTGAGGCTGGCGGTGTTGGGATGAGGCTGTAACCTGTAACAGGCTACACAAACCCTGGATGATGTTGAAGGGGCCCCCCAAAACTTACAGCGGTTCTCAAGTGCAACCCAGAAAACTTCTCATCAAAGCTATTCAGAAGACTGCGCCATTCAGATCTAAACACAACATCATCAGCGTACCGGCTCCTGATCTGCGGTGGCAAAGTTATGGAGTACTTCTGGTTGAACTTGTTCTTGGTGCCGTCCACAAGCTCCACACTCAGCAATTTGAACTTGAAATCGCTGAGCTTCACATCGTCCATTGAGTCAACCATGTGGGGCTCGTAGGGTCGCACGTTCCCCATGCCATGCTTGCCACTCTTCCAAGCCTCCAGGGGTACTCAAAGAAGCTTTACAGACGCAACAGTCAGCAGGCTACCTAAGAGCTTGTTATTTAGTGTGAGTGTGTGTGTCACCTCACTTGGTTTGAAAACACCAGTCCTGAATTAGGTCCATGGCAATGCTTTTCTCACAGAATTCCACCACCCCAGCTTGCTTTGAAAAGCTGAGGGTCTTCATCTCAAAGCCAGGTAAAGTGTCCGACCTGTCTCTATTTGGTTTTCGTGATATCCTGCAACCATAAGGAATTAAAGGATACCTGGATTTGTTTGCCTCTGAAATGACCATAAAATAAAAAAGTTGAGCCCCACAACATTAAGTGCAAGCGCAGCAAAGGCACTTCATGCAAGCGCGCTCCAGCCAGCAGTCATAGGTAGTGCAGTTGATGATGCACAACTGCTTGGACGACAGCTTTGCTTTGGCTGTTAATGAAGCCAGTATTGCCTCCGGAAAGCTCAACCCCGAAAGGTATTGCGCTGTCTCCTGGAACTCCGAGAGAGACCTGCGCCAGAGAACTCAGTGGGCGGGAGTTGGAGGATGTTGGGTTAGTGAGACCAGTGCGAGAGGCAGCAGCTTGAGCAAGATCTATTTTATGTCAGTTTCATATTTAGATCATCCTAAAGTGGAATGGTTGAACAAACATGATATACCGTTTTTAAATGGTATCAGGATTTGATTTGACTCCTTGCCTCATTCCTTCGGATGCATGAGGGAGTGCATCCCGCTCCGCCGTGGGGACGATGTATGATGTTTCTGGCTGAAACGGTATCATCTTGCGTGGTGACCTCTACCAGGGGCATGGAACTGACGATGCACATAACTCTTGAACCCCTTTGCATCCTGGTGGGAGTTCCCTACAAAATAACCGGATGTCAATTTCAGGTCTGGATCTTTAGTGTTATCATAATGCACATCTTTGTCCATGCACCATGGATTACTGTGACTTCCGTTTAATAGTAAAGCAAGTCTCACGCCCCTGCTCATGCGCAAGTATACATCACAAAACATCCAGACGCTGAGCATTGGTACATTGAGTGGTACATTGCAAGCCCCCCTCACCTGTCTTGGACAAGTTGGCTGCAAGCAAAGATATTGTCACTCTCAGTGGACTGGTCAATGAGGAGCCAACCCTGAAAAAATGATGGGCACCTTCTTTGCTTGCGGAGGAAGTTCCATTCTCAGGGTCACCATGTAGTTTGCCAAGTGCTTCGCATCGAATTTGTCCTCGAAGCGACGCATTTCGTCACGAATATTGTTGCTGATTTTCTCTGAGATCAGGATGGGTGCTGTGACAAATGCTGCACTCATTGTTGGTCGCAATCGGAGCATTCCGGAAATCATGTCAGTGAAGTTGTTCAATTCTTTGCCGCTAACTTTGCCGAGCTTGGTGAAATCTTGCCAAATGATGATGCCACCGCCCTTGTCAGCCATATCGTGCACCATCTCAGGATTTAGAAGCATGCTTGCCCAACCAATGTCAGAACCATGATGTATCATGAACACAAAATACCATGGATTAGGGTTTTCATCAGGTTTCATCAACACCAGTCCTGGTCAACTGCAGTGGTCACATCCAAATCTTCACCCCATAGCCCTGTCTTGAAGCACACTTTCGAGTCCATGTAGCTCTTTACGAGAGAGGCGCCGATCATATTCTGACTCTGGAGGTGTAATATTCGAGCTGTCCGCTTGCTTTTCCTTCCATGACAAGGCTGGTTGGGGGGATGCTGGGAGCTGACCTTTAACAAAAAACACAGCCTCAAAAGACCAAATCAAGACCCTCAAAGGCATTGGATTAGATGTGCTAATGGATGCCACCTTAACTTGATGGTTCTTGGGGGTGTGCCGCTGTGCCAAAACAAAACTGACTAAGTTGAAGGCGGGGTTCTCACATTTCTGGTCTGCCTCAAACAGCCTGCCCACCGTGGCGCAGTCGCGTGTAAACTGCAAGACGTCCCGATCATATGCCGCTTTTCCTGACAGACGCTGTCTCTCGCAAAAAGTATAGTAGGCTAATGTGGGCTAATGTAAGCTAATTGGCAAAAGATGATTAAATTATGACAAGGTGTATGGTGACAAAATGTGATTTGATCAACCAAGAATCGTGCATCCTTTGTTAGGTTCTGCAGCTGTTCATCAACTCTTGAGAATGGATCTTCCTTGTGGCGAGGTTGTTTCAAAATTCAACCATGCAGGGGTAACCGTCAAGTTTTTGGAAGCAAAGCCCTGAAAGCATGAAACGAGTCTTAAGTTTGACCCTTTTCATCCAAGGGTCCTCTGCAGGTTTGGTCTCCTTTATGCTTTCCTTCCAGACTGCTGCGAATGAAGCTCGGTAGGTGGGGTCCTTTGACGCAAGCAACTCCTTCACTTCCAAGTGAAAGTCCCTGAGGTAACCGCAACAGCTCTGATTGATATTTTACTGCAAACAAGAAAGCAGGTGCAGGTGCAGGTGCAGACTTCTGGAGGTAGAATGGGGACGAAGGAAAAAGGCAAGGCAAAACCGTCTTTTGATTAGCCTAGACACCCCTCAACGCACCGACTGCGGGCCGCATCCACAGCAGTAGTGTCAAACAGAGCTGTGCCGTCGTCGCACCGGGCGTTGGACATCTCTTGAAGCCTGGATTGTTTACTCTATCAGCTGAGAGTGATTTAAAAGACTGACAATAAAGTAGGCGGTCAACAAACCATACAAAACCCTTACTCCCCAAATGCTTTCACGACTAAGCTTCATCCATCCCAACGTGCAGCAAATGTCCATCTCCAGGCACCACTCCGCCGATGTGAGACGAACCACCGTCCTTGTGCCTGCTCGCCGAAGGCTCACGGAATGCAACAAGCAAATGCCTGGGCAAAGCGAGGAGGCGCACCGAAAACACCTGGCTTGTTAAACCAAGCAAAGGAGGAGAGAGAGTAAAACACTCAAACCAAAGTAAAGTAACACCTGGCTTGTTCAAGTGAGGAGCGATCCAGAAACAAGCTTTGCTTCATGCTATTCACTGTCAATATGTTGTGCCACAGCGTGTTGCATGCTTTCCCAGTCCCTCCGATCAGCCACCTCTGCTCCAGCAGCAGGTCTTTGCTGAAAGCTGGCAGGGTCCAGGCATGATTGACTTGCAGAAACAAGTGAACATAAAACAATTTGAGTACCTTGAACTGCATCCCTTCCACTAGGTCAAAGATGGTCAAAGCTTGGAGGGGTAATAACTGAAAGACTTCTTTGGGATAGCCCGAGCCTGACATCTCCCATTTGTGCTGGTGGAGGTGGCATTCCATGCGGGACCAGACTTCGTCATCCACTCCAACCTGCCAGGCCAGATTCACTTGTCGAAAGAAGTACATTGAGACACGACCCCTGATGCGAAGGAGTCATTCATTTGTCAATGACCCAAACAACTCCACCTGCCTGTTTCTTCACACTACAAAATAGGATTGAAACCATGCCCAAGCAACTTTGAACCCATACAAAAGCACTGCAAGCTCTTTGGGCACTTGGTACCTTGAGTTATGCGCTGCTAAACCATACCGGTTGAACTCATCGATGCTGCGCATGAAGGCGTCTCGGAACCCGTCAGGCCCATCGAAAGCCGTCGGCTCCTGGGACAGCGCGACAACAAGGATCACAACCCCACCATGATTTGATTCCTCAGTGAGAAAACATGAGAACCCCTTCAATTGACTTGCAGTGCACCACTTGGAGACTCATGAGTGATTAGAAAGCTGGCCCTCCTGGAGCATGAGTTCTTTCGCTCTTCGGTTGAACACCAAGGCCTTTTGAATGATGCTCTTACGCTCCCGTTGAGCTTGCTGTTCTGATGTTTGTATCCTCTTCCACTCATAGTGGGACTCGTCAGCTTCTTCCACGACGTTGCACGGCAAGGCCAAGACGGTGCTGATCCACCTTCAGGCAAGCAAGCGACTGGAACTCCAGAGGAAAAGGGACCTGTTGGATAATCTGCGGGGACGACCTTTTGGACTGTAGGATCACCCCCCTGGGAGATATTATGCGGGGACGACCTTTTGGACGGTAGGATCACCCCCTGGGAGATATTATGCGGGGACGACCTTTTGGACTGTAGGATCACCCCCTGATGTACATGGGAAGACATTCTGCGTCACGGATTTGCTGCATTTGTTCTGGAGTTGGACAGGACGATGTTCAGGCCTCAAAGGTCACCCTTGGAGATCATATGCGATCCCAGAAGATCTTCTGCGAGCCCAGGATATCAGTATGCCATCTTAGCCCAATCCTAAAGTACTTAGCCATTTCATGCCCATGCCATTCGGTGACATAGCTGGAATATGCTGGGATACTTGGGGGTTGTCAGGGGACACGCCATATTATCCCAAAGGACGACTGTTTGAGCCTAAAGATCACCCTTTGGGAAGTGACTACAAACCATCGAAATCCACGACGCAGATCATCCAAATTGACTATCTGCGGGCAGATTATCCCATTTACAATTAGATGGGAAGCCGCATATTGTCCCCTGGTCTACTGCGCATATCATCCACTTATCTCTCAGCCAGCTTAGGCCGACATAAACTTTCGATTGGGCCTGGCAAAGTCCTTCTGGACATCCTCAGACAATGAGTCTTTGTGCAGAAAGGTCCAAAGTGCCCCATAGAGGATCACTGAAAGGCGACCCAAACCTTTTGTGCACTGAAGCGATCCAAACTCAGAGGTAGAAAGTCTGATCCTGACTTCCATAGGTTCGCGGAGAGGTTCATACCCAGCCCCAAAGATGTCCGAAGCCAAGTTCCGCCAGGTTGGATACAACGGAATCCCATCTGCAGGCTTGGTGTACCACAGTGCAGTCAGTGGCACAGTGTGCAGCTTGTTCGAATGTAGATCCTGACTTGGTCTCTTGTTGTTGGATTACCTGCAACTTGCAATTAGATTATAATCCTAGGGTCGAAGTCAGATTCCACCATCGAAAGGACAGGTGCCATTCTGTGGAATCTGTTGTGTGATATATTTTGGTTCTGGGAATTATGTGAGAAAGATCAGCACAAAACTCAGACAGTACCTCATAATGTCTCGAATCCTCCCAAACAAAATCAAAGGAAACCGATTGCTGTCAAGCAAAGCTAGATTCAGCTTTGTCCAGCTTGACCGGGCCATAGACCTTCCCAGGCACTACTTCAGCCTCCAGCCACACTGATAGGGCCTCAAGGATGCCTTCGCCAACAGACAAAGTTTCCAGAAGCCACGTCACTGGGTGTTGTCCTGCTGATAAGACAAAGGTCCTGGGAACGCTAGAGATTGGCATGAGGGATCCGAAAGGTACCCCACAACATCGACCCAAATTAGGCGATCCCACCAACTAGAATCCAATGAGTCTAATGGCAATCCTCAAGCCAGACGAGGCGCTCTAGACTGTTGGATATAAACTCATCAGCCCATGGTTTCCAGGGTCTCGCACCCTTAGCAGCAGCAGCCTTGTCAGGTGCCAATCTCTTTGACATGGTCGAGGAACCTAAGGCTTGCCTGGCCGTCTTCCTTGAGAGAGAGAAAGGCATTCACACATTCACAAAACCTTCAACAGAACAGTCCAATGTGTGATACTTTCAAATCTGAATGAATGGGGCATGTCTTCCAAAATCTTCCAAAGTTTGGGAAGCAGGTTAGGTACCCTATTCTCACATAGACCCACTCCATTTTTAATCATTCGATGATCTGCAGTGAATTGCGGTCACTTTCTCGATCGAATTTCCATGTTCTGGATCGAATTTCCATGTCAACATTCAATTAAACTGCGCTGCCCACAGGTGTGAAGATCAGTTCCCAGTGCACTTGCTTTGTGTCGAGGGGATCTTTTCAAACCCCAAGGCTGCGCATAGTAGAACAGCTCCAATACAAGGCACAGACATGGCGTTTCCGGCCATTGAGTACTGCGCAGTCTTACACACATGCTGCAACTCCAGCATCGGAGATGCACTGTCCTTTGCATGTTGCTTGGTCGTGGGCAGGCAATGCGACGCCAAAGCTTCTGAAGGAGCAAGAAATCGTCCGCGATCCTAGTTGGGCAGTCTCCATGTTGAACTTATATACCACTTGATAGTTCATGACTGACTATGACTATGAGTCACTGAATTGATAGTTCATGCATTGAAGGTTTCATTCTTCGACAACACCTGGCCTTACTGTACAATCGCGAAGAGTTGGTTGTCAGTGTTGGTAGACAGCCGTCCACCGTCTCCCCCCCTTCCTCGTTGGTTTCTGGCATACTGGTTGAGGTCCGGAAACCTGTAGGAGGTCGTTTGCACATAGTCCTGGAGGTTCGATGCCTTGCTGTGAGGCACGCAACAACGGTTGCAACAGTTTAGTGGGAGCTGAGTATCAGGATCATACCAAAGCAAAACACTAGGCTTTCTATGGAACAGACTGCTGAAAAGGTGCTGCGGCTGGTGTCAACTTGGTCTTGGGAAGGTCCAGGAAGAAGTAGTTCCCAGCATTCATTACAACTCTTGATCGTAGGCAGTGTATAAACGAAGTGAGTGTAAAGGGCGCGTTCCACAGAACTTCATTCTTTTTCCAGCATAGCATGAAAACCCTTGCACGTGAAGTGGGAAGCCCCAGCACCCTTGGGTCCAACCGCACACTCTCCAAGGCCCACTCACAACCCAGCTCTCGTTGAACCAGGGCTTCTGAGTATTCCGGTACGTTCTCGACCACGACGATAGAGTTTTTGCTGTTCCGCATGTTCTTGAAAAAAAGCTTTGTGTACAACAAAGGATGGCCCTAGATCCTGTTGCCTGCGTCCCATCATGCTGTAGTCCACACAGACGGGTCCTCAATGAGTTTGCAACATGTTAAGCCACCCTGTAAAGATGACTGGCGACATCTTTGTGAGTGTGTGATTTTGAGGTTGGGACCGGATGCATTGACGCGAATACCTGGACAAGGACACGGGATGTGCATGTTTTTCTGGGTCAAAGAGTCACGAAGCAGCTGGGCTAGGTACTCCCCTCAAAAGCATCAGGCTGGAGCTCACACTGCCGTTGATGCCTGACGCAGAAGCAAAACTTCTTCTTCATGTTAACTTTTGTGATGTCGGGGAAGATGCACTGCTCATCAGAATAGGTTTTCTTCAGCACATCCTGACAGGCTTTGTTGATTTCACATGCGGATGTAATGTCAACTCGAGCTCCAGAACCAGAGGCATATCTCTGTGCAGCTGCTTGCAAAGAAAGGGCAGCCTTAAGTGGAACAGATTGAGCATGATAAGTCTCAGTATGTCTCAGTTCACTGCCGAATACATTGAGGTCTACAAATTGCCCTACCCAATCATACAATCTCAAAACATCTACCCTTTACCCCACTGGTGAAGAGAGGGGAAGACAGGGGAACTGGGGTCTGGGCGCTTTCAGCGCAACCCACACCAGTGAATGATGTTGAAAGAGCCCACCTCCACTTCGAAAGCTTTTCGGTCAGCCATGCCGACCCAAAGCACAGGCCAAGGTGATCTAAGAACATTTCAGCCCACTTGAAGGTCTGATCAATTGATCGAAATCGAACTGGTTCAGACTCTGTGGCCATCGGCACCGTGGTCTTGGGGTAGAATTTCCTCACAAATACATTTCGATTGAATCGATGCGCGCAGCCTAACTACAGTCAAACCGGCAAACCCTTAAAACATGTGAGACCCTGACTCCTCCGACGAAGGCCTGACGCAACCACAACTGAGTTGCATGGTTTTGTAGGCTTGCTTGGATTTGGCTTGGCACTGCAGGAGTGTTCCTTTCAGATGGAGCCAAGAATTTGCCACTGAGACTGGGGAATATCAGTGGGACATAGTGGGACAATTCACAGTTTGCCTGTGAGAAGGCATGGAGACTGTATGCTAGCAAGTAGCAGGTTGACACCAACTTGGTTTGTGATGCATATGCATCTATTTGGCGTCCGTTTCCTCACTTTGTTGACTGTGGCAGACCGGCCTGATCTTGTCAAACGCCGGCTTCTTCACAGGCCTTAGAATGAGCGTTGACTTTCATCCCTGTGCTTTTGGTTCCCGAATGTTCCGGAACAGACCCACCTCTTGAATCAAATTGGAGCGAGTTTTGATGAGTTGAACAAAAGCTACAGGAATTAGAAGTTGAACCAGGTGAGGTCAACATCTGTGTGAAACTTTTGAGAGGGGCTAAACAAGTGTTATGTATTTGGCGCTTTCTAATTTTTCTATGGCAAGCCACTTTCGGGGCAGGAAAGGTCAGGGTCCGCACCAAACATGCAGAACTTAATTGCCTGAGTTCTAGCCCTTAGGGTTTAAACCTTGATCCAGCTTTTGGCAGAGTCTGCCCTCCCTAGCCTAGGAAATCTTCTGCTGATCAATCCAGCTGAAGATGCTGAAGTGGCCAGACGCTTGACCAAAGTATGGGCTTTGTTCTGCCAAGTGCGTTTATACATTGGATGCACTTGCATGGATAGAAGCTGCTGTGCCCGAACATCCACCTGGGAACCCTTTTCTTGAAGGCTAGATTCACCTGTGGATGTGAAGAGCTGCAATCTTATGACAGTTAACTCTGTCTCACTGTAAAAAGTCAAAGTCAGGAAGGCTCCCCATAAACCTAATACATGCATCCCTAGGCCCAGCATGCCGGAAACTTACAACAACTGGTTTCAAAACATAAACCCACTGGTTTAACATTCATCATAAATCACTACCCTCATCAGCAGCCGACTACACATTCAGCGCGTTAATTCATGATCGTCGCCCGACACGCATGCAACACCACTTTAATACTAGATCCAGCATGCCATTGTGATCAACACTAAGGGCCAGCAAGCACTAGTTGTGGCATTCTTGGAATCTCTTCCTCCCAACTTGGGGGCTGACTCTCTTGCAGCAGCACGGCTTGAAGTTGAGCAGCTCTTCCTCATTTTGTGGTCTCAAGCATAATTCCATGGACCGTGCAGCAATGCCAAGCTTTAGCTCACCCAAGAAGCCTTTGATGTCCCATCAGTTCTTCAAGAAGGCTCGGTTTGTGACTTGTTCCGAAGGTGAATACTTTGATGACAAGAACTAGTGTTGCCCCACATGCTCCTATTCCAATAAAAGGCCACTGCAAGAATTGATGGACGCAGTGCGCTTTTCACAAACAATCACCTGACACTCACTCTGTAGAACCTACCTGCTTCGATGACCAAAATTAGCGAGGGATCAAACACCACACAATAAGTTTTTTTGGTCAATTATAAGCAGCCTTCTTTCCCCTTGGTTGTCAAGAGAATGGAAGACAGACAGTTTTTAATCTCCCACTGCAACCATTCGACTTGAGGATTGCACTTCGTCGATGGTTTCTTCGTCGTAGCCAGTGCCCTGTCAGCAGCTTGTGGGACCGCGTGATGAGAGGGGGGCTCAACGATTGTTTTTTGCGGAGTACTGTTCACATTGGATGGCCTTTGCACTCTAGAGAGAGGCTTCCTGACGCAAATAGAGACTTGTCCATGCATGGTTAGCACGCATAGAAAGCACTGAGGGTTGAACTTCCCACTCAACCTCAGCAGGGCCGAGGTAAGTAGATCATAACCTGGTCTCATTGCTGTTGCTTGTTGCATCAAGCTTTCTCACCATGATTCTGACATATATTCCTAGGGTCTGTCCTATTACCTGTAACAGTCAGTAAACTATCTGGACAAGGCCTTTTGTAACCATCATCATCCGCTGTTACAGGTAATAGGATAGACCGATAGACCCCATATATTCCCACACTCACCCTGATGAAGGTCTAGCTGAGCTAGCAACGATTCTCGTGATTTCTTTTTCTGAACTGTGGGCTTCTGAACTGTGGGCTTTCCCCTGGGAATCTGTTGGGTAAAAAAGAGCGTGCAAGGTACCAATCCCCTGCCTTGTGGTTCTGTGACGCGTTTGCGGCATGGTCACGATCAGTATCGCCTCTCTGAGGCTCACCGTCCTCTTTGGCATGCCGGTTTGAGCCTTGCGCCTGAAATCCAGATCCGGGCCCTGAGATGGACGTGACGATGAAGGGAAATCAATAATTTGCTCCAAATTGTTGACTTGTACCCAAAGACTCATTCAGCTGATTTTTCCCCGATGTGTCCGCTGTGCCCGTTGAACGAGCTCTGAATTAGCATCGTTTTGATGAAAACTATGACCAGCCACAGACGTCTAAGTAAATGTGGTAACCACACTGGGTCCATGGTCCTACTAAACAAATTAGGCAGCATGCATCTCAAAATTCATGGCGACTCTACGCCAAACAATCTTTTTTTCTATCTCAGCAATGTTCCTTTCATAGTTTCGTGACTCGATCTGCGCAGACATAGGATACCCGGCTATCATTTAGAAACTTGTCCAAAAACTAACACCAAAAGCAGCAGGCAACCTGGGCGAACAGAAGCGACAGAAGCCCCCAGCCTCAATGGCCAGCCGCATGTCGTCAGTGACCTGGAGACAACACTTGCTGTACTTGTTAAGTTCTATTATTCACCAATGGGGCATACGGCATGCATACGCCAGCCTGGGAATCTTCAAACTCGAAGGGGTCATGGTCTTTGTCCAACAGGTCCTTGCAACAGACTTGCCAAAGCACGTTTCGTGGATGATGGTGGCCTTGAGGGCACTTATCGGTTTAGACCCAGGACTCACACTTGAACTACTGGGTCCTCAATGGTGGGCGCAACGTCCTCAATGGTGACCTGGCAGTGTGCCCCGAGGCTGCAATGGGTGGGGCTCACTTGCGGCGGTATGAGTGAGAGAACATGAGAATATGAGTGACAAAAACCACTCCCATGCGCTCTGAGCTTTACCGCTTTGCCCCCCACCAAAGCTGACCAGGTTCTCGATTAGGATGCCTCGCGCAACAGTTGACCAGGACTCACCAAGTCCGGGAATCGTAAAACACGTTTCCCATACTGACTGGCAGAAATGAACGATGTTAAACTCCGATCCCTGGAGGTGTACTGCAACACTCTGCTGTAGCGTGAGATGTACTGTCCCCACTAGGCCTGAGAATCAGCTTTCGCAAAGCCTCATGATGGACACATGTTTTCTTCTGAACTTTCTCAAACACATGCCATGGATTTTTTTGGAGCGGATGCCACCAGCTTCCAAATATTTCCTAATCAAACATTCTACCTACTAGGTGAAGCTTGTGGTTCCAAACCTGGCGCACCACACTGAGCCACTGGCAGCTTTCAGACCGGAATCCTCCTGCGGAGGGTCACTTTAAAGTTGGGACGCTTGGATAGTTTGATATGACAATGATCCAATATTGATTTGATGCAAGGAAAAGTTCTCACATACTTAGTAGCCGGCCAAGCATGTTGCATTTATGGCAAGATGTAGGATCATGTGCCCACTGCCGTCCTTGCGGCGCGACCAGTGAGCAGGAACCCAGGAACACTCTGTAGAGTGCATGTGGCGGTAAGCTCTGCAAGTAAGGCTGAAGCTGTTGGGTTTTGCATCAAAATTACTGAAAAGTCCTTTGTGACCTTTTTTTTCTACAGTGTGAACGAGTGTGAAGAAAACACAAGCGTTCCAACTTTTGTGAGACAGGCCAGGTTGGCATGGCTGTTGGAAGCCTGAGCACTCCTCCCCTGGTGAGAAGTGTCCATTCCTTACATGCAACTGCTGGCATTTCGATGCTGAAAGGTAACCTTCCTAGGTCCTGACCATGAGTGGTGAATCTAGCCTGCAATCCGGTACCCTGCCAGGGTTCAACAGATTCTTGGAACATGAGCAAGTTGTTGCACAAATGTTCAAGGGCAACAACAAACCGTACTATGTCATGGAACTCGCAATGGTGTGTTTGCCCATGATCCCCCAACAAACTCCAAAGTAGGTGACCCCAAGAAACCCTGACTCCAAGAGCAGGGCATCTTCAAGCAAAGCACGGCTCTTGGCCTCCAGATTCACATGATTTGGAGGAGGTTGCTGGCTACCACCCCAACCCACCAAGACCTCTCGATACGATGTAAGTACCCCCAACCACTGAGCATCAAGTGTTGACTAGCAGGGATGCCTTAATGACATGCAATGCCAAGTTGGCCCACCCAGTCTGTGGTTAAACTTTTTCGTGGTTGTAGGACTGGTTGCTCTAAAGTGTCAAAAGGCTGCAACATAGGAGAAAGAGTTTTAGGTAAATCTGTATCCAGGAATGAAACATGTCAGTGGATGACTTGCAATGGACACATTGCTTGGCGCAAGACTCGCTTGAGTCCAGGCAGGCGATCACCTGGCCACCGAGCCAGGAACCGAGGGTACCACCCTCCAGGGACACGGGGAACCTAGAGTAGATACCAACTGAAATCTATGTTAGAAAGAAGATGTCAGAACATCCGGCCTTTTGCTTCAAGGGTTCTCTTCAAGGACATTGCAACCTAGCTGCACCTAAAACCTAAGGGCTTGACTTGCTGAGTTTGTCTTCCTCAAATGGCTGCACCACTGGATACTGCTGACAACCCTTGTCGCATTCGACAGTTCAATTGATGTTCAAGTCTGGCTAATTGTTGCTGTAAAGAACGGGTCTTGATTTGTCCAACGCCGAGTCCGTTTTCGCAGTGTTCCTGCAATCTGGGCGCTCCTTTACACACTCTAGAGATTTACATCCCACCCTGAAAGCATGATCCGATATATCTTTATTGTGTTGTATCAAATAGGACTATAATAGGACCTTAAATAGGATGTGATTTGGTCATATTTGGTCATTGAACTCCTGGGTAAAAGATGTGAAAAAGAACACCACTCCATCAAACAGTTCGAGAATTCCTCAATTAAGGAATTCTGGTCAACGGATTCATCCGTTCAATGTTGCGGCAAAACGCATGACTGGGGCTAGCTTGCGAATCGATGATGGCAAGCCCGTGTCAATGTCTGAGATATCCATATCCTCAGATAAGCTAACCACAGTGAAGTTTAATTTACAAAACAACCAGTGGGCCAGCATCCAAAGCAATCAATACCAATGTCATGTTGCAAAATTAAAAACCAGGAAACTTCCTCCAGCCAGGGCAACCTTGGGAGACTGGTGCTCGGGACAGCGGCATCATGGCAAAGATTCACCTGGGCTAGGATTGGAAAGTGGTAGGTTTTTCTTGGCCCACCCACCAGACAGAACAAATGACATGTCTTCTGTAAAATTGTTTCAAGGAGTCACTAAAACGTGACGCTCCTGGCGGAAGTCTCTGAAGGAGCTCTTGCCAGAATGAGGGCCGCCAGCGCCAGATAGTCAACCTTCTTCGGGCCCTTGACAGGAACCAAAGGTCTGGGCGAAGTGGGGATGGGCGGCAACAGTCGCAAATAGCGATGTGGCCAGCATAGCAGAACGTCCTGCAACAAAGAGGATGGAAGTGTGCACAAGGCCATCAAGCAAAGAAACTGATCAAGGTTCAAACTGACTGCAATTGCCACGCATGTGGGGGGAACCAGTCCTGCACTAGCATCTGGTCAGCTGCATATCGCTTGAGCATCATCACCACATCCTCCGGGTTTGAAGGAAGTCCTGCTGCTCGCCCCTCTGCATGTACTGGAAGGTTCCGTGGCAAGTCTCAGGGTAAACACCGCGCAATGGTGTCAAGAGCTTGTACTACAGTGCAGCAAAATGCTTTGCCCCAAACCTACAAACCTTGCGACATTGAAGCCTCAAAGCATGAACGCTTTGAAACAGGGCCAGCCTTTTCTCTTCATCATGCTGTAGCCGTGCAGGCCTGAAGAATCCTCTTTGAATCCTCCAGAGTACGTGCATGGTACAGCAGAAAGCCACTGCTTCCATGGCCGAATCGCATCCAAATACTCCACAATCACTTTGCAATTGGGTCCGACCCACTCCCGGATCCCAATCTTCTCTAGAAGCCACCGAAGCTTCCTCAACCAAATCAGTTGAACATAAGACTGCTCCCATGGAAACGCTTTTGAACAAGCTAGCGAGGCAAACTCCAAACTTTACGAACTGGTTCCACAAAACCTGGAACAACATTCAAGTCTCTCCACCAGGTCATCCGCATCGCAAACTATATCGACATACTTCATGCCAGTTGCGATAAGCCCGAATAGCTGATCTGAGTGTTGCAGGGAATAAACAGCTACTCTGACAAAGGACAGTCAACAATCAACAACTGACATTTCAACCAAACGCACAATCCAGTGACTGATTGAACAGTGACGAACAAATGTTGACAAGTAGTTCTTCAATGATCTTCAATGCATCTTTGACTTTGTAAATTCGATGTTTGGATGCTTTCACGTTATGCCATCAAGGCTCCGAGCGTTCCGTGAGTGTGCCCCACTCTTCCGAAGAGTAAGGCCGCTAGGCGGCATCTGTTCGAGCTCACGAGGTAGCTTGCCAGTTTGAGGCACCACTGGTTCTTTGTCTCACGAACACAATTGTCAGCCTGCATGGCTTTTCACAACAGCAAAGTCAAGATTCTGATCCAACTCAAATGACATTTATGCCTTTCACACACAACTAGTCTAACTCTTGGGGAAAGAGTGCAAAATTGCCTGACAGCATCAGGTCAAGTTTCCCAGAGCAGAATTTCACTGGGGTAGGCAACGTGTCTCTCTTTGCAAATGTCCATGGCATACTGAACCCCCCGCAGAGTCGTTTCGATCACCATGCTGGCATCGCTTTGGCATTTCGGGCTAATGACGAACAGGCACAGGCATACATTATGCAGCCTCACTTGTCGAGCAACATCTCATTGGGCAGAAGAGTGGTTCAACTAGAAAACGGAGAGACAAAGGGAGAAAGAACACTTTACTATGGCATCCTAAGGTCCATGTGCCCTGTATTTTCAAGCGAGGTTTTTGCAGTGGCATCTCTGATTTGCTCATACGCAAGTGGCGGTTTCTGGGAATTGACCACTTTGCCTGGTCCATTCCATCCTGGGTATGGTTTTGTCGATGTTGTGTGGGCACGGCACATGTTTCACAAAATGAGAACAACACAGCCTAGGCACAACGTGCAAGGTCAATGAATCTCCGAGCTGGGACAACGGGTTCTGGGCCTTGCAACTTGCCACCGGCGGGCTAGTGCTATTGGCTGGCAGGAACACATTGGAAAGCTGTCTGTCAGTCTGCGCGCAAAAATTGACTAACCGGGGCGACTTGGCAATGAACAGCCTGGAGGTAGTCCTCCAGGGCGCGGTCAGCACCCACCTGGCTGATGTGGGATTGGTACTCTTTGGCAACCTCAAACCGCCGTTGCAACGCTTTTGCCTGGATGGCAAAGTGTGGGGCGGCGCCAAACTGCAAAGGCAGGAAGCAACAATTCAAGACTGGTTCAACGCCAAGTGTGAAATGAAAGCAGCTGAATTGCTGGAGTCAATCTAAAAAGTTCCTTGAAGTCCAGACATTCATCACAGCACCCATGACTGCTGGGGGGGAAGGAACTTCAGGACCGGCCGCCACATTCTATCAAAAATATGCCAGAAGTGCTCATACCTTGACAGTTGCAAGGATCAACCATGACCTATGCTTGAACTAAGTCCGACAGGTTGCTATGTTGTGGTTTGACAGCGCATGCTGCAATGGCCTGCGGTTGAGGCACGATATGTCTTTCCTGCACCATTGTTGGTAGAGCATTTTTATGTTACCAGGTGGGAGCCATCTCGTTGGTAGCGCTTGCACTTTCTCACAGAAACCAGTCTCAATAGCCCTCATGAACAAGGAAGGTGCTTGAAAAAACGCATATCTAAGCGATATAGCAACACAGCTTCATCACAGTACCTTCAACATCGCTTGTCACTTCTGACTTGTGGTTGACGGCAAATAAACTTGGTTCATGGCTGGGTAAAGTAGCTGTTGGCTCCCATCAAGTGCATTTTGAGCTCTTCGTCGGACTCCAAAGACTCAGATGGTATTTTCAAATCCTCCCCGTCATCTGCTCCAGAATCTGAACTGCCTGGGCCGCTTCACCGCAACCCAACCTCCTCAGGTTTGAATGCTCCTCAAACAATATGGCTTGATTGGTTCTTCTATCCATGGTGATTCGCAAAATTGTCACAAACAACATTTCCAAGAAACGTTCATCATCATCATGATGATCCGGCGCAGGGCTACTGACGCTTTCCAGCACAATAGCCAGCTTCTCTGGACGATCAAATTTTCTTGGCCGGCCAGATCTTGTAAACCTCAAACCCAGAAAAGACATCAAACCCAGACTCCAGACCCCAAAAGCTAGCTGGTTGTTGTTCCGTCCAAGGAACTTATCTGGCAGCATCCCTGCACTTTTGGCATAAATGGACAGGAGGAACTGGTTGATAAGCCGCGCTTTCACTGGTGATCTCTTTGTGGATACCTAATCACATTGGAATTAGCAAGATTGATTACATTTTCCTTTAGTTCTACAACAAACTTGCAAAATGAATAGGAAAAAAACACGGCTTCTGGCAAGGTGCTCCCCAAACAGCAAATCGGCGGTCAAATCTGCCTTGTGTAACTCTCAGGACTCTGCAGTTTCCCACCCCGAGAACCGCCAAGCAGCACTTCGGTCCAAAGAGCTTTCCGAGCAAAAACCATGTCTTACGACACCTGGTGTTACCTTCCGATTCCATGATCGTACTCCTAAGGAACTCGTCTTGCACGTGCTTGGTCATTGACCAAAAGGCACTCAAAAACTGCAATAGGGCCTGCTTTAGGCCCTTGAGTTGTTGAAAGCATGTTCGCCTGTGGCACCTGCACGAGTTCTGAAGCCTCAGGTGCTCCAGTCGTGAATCAACAGTGCCATGATGTCCAAACCTGGGCACAGGAACAATCAAATGGGCTTGGACATGGGAGACCACAGGAAGGGCTAAACATAAAAACTGACCCTTGTCCAAGCCTAGTTACGGAATTCGGTCCGTCATCTTTGCAAGGAGCCTTCTCTTGGAGCTGTTGTAGTTTGGACGCTTCCTCACTCTCTCTCTGACATCTTTTGCAGCCTTGCCAACCTCAATCGCCTGAGCTGTATCCTTGAAGGCAAGCAATCCTTCAAGTGTGAACTTCACTGCTGGAATCTCCCTTGAACTTGGTGGTTGAACCTGTTCAGGAGTCTGTTCAGGATCTGGCTTCTGCTTGGAAGACGTCTCTTCCTTTTCCTCTAACACCAGCGTTGAGAAAAACTTCTTCCTTGAGGAAGATGCTGCTGGAGTTGAACTTGATGACTGGCAAGGTGAAGGCATTCTTTCCACAATTGGCTGCGCTGCAGCTGGTGTAACCACTGACTTTCCAAGACCAGCTGACTGATCAGCTGGCTTGCTGGACTCTGGAACAGCTGCCGCTCCAGAACTTGAGCTGGCCAGGGATTTGATGAAATTCCGTCGCTTTTCCATCATGGCATGTTTGCTACAACCAAAGACGCGTTGAGTCTTGTGTACCAATGTACATGGGTGTTGCTTTAACATTCAGGCTCAGGCTAAACTCCAAAATGTAAAGAACAGTATTTGACAATATAGTATAATATAGTAGTATATTTGGTAGCTTCCCTGACCAAAAGGACATATTGGGGCTCTCTAACAGTAGCAATAACATTGCTTTGCCCTTCACCTGGAAAAGGGCCATAAGCGGCAGAATAGGTTGAGTGAGTACATGTGAGGACATAATCTTTGAAAACAGCTGCCGGAAACTAGGCATCAGACCCTTGGAGATGCTGGGGGGCCCTTTGAGATCACCCTCCATAGCCTGCAGAACTTTCATTTTTTCAACGACCCCAACCACAAGGTCCAGTCACTTGCTCGGGCCGCCTGCCTGCATCATCACGCTGGCTGCAGCAGCGAGATCCGACGTCAGATCAAAAAGAAAAGGCGGCCGGCCGTGCAATCTTACCGTCTTGTTAATTTTTTCATGAAGCCATGAGACCCAAATGCAAAAACATGAGACCTAGTTGTAACGAAATTGACTTTAAAAGCATTTCAAACGAGCGGTTTTCTCTATAAAATCAAGGACCAACCCCGCCCCAGTCAGCGGGGGCATGAAACGGTTTATAGGACGGGGTTGACCCCTGTGATTTCATAGAGGATATTGACATGGAGATTCTGGATGGAACTCCTCAGTCTCACCAGTTGTTTTGGCCAAGGGTATGCCAGATCAGAACAGCCAGTTCTGTCAGGAAACCTCTCAAAAAGCGGTCACCATGCATCAGGAGTTCCATGTCCATGGATGGCACAGGCACCCCAAGATGAATTTAATAGGGGGATATATAAACCATCGACAGACCGGGGATAGTGCCATCTACTCTGAGTTGTTCGGTGAACAAAATCCATTAATAATCAATAACTAAAATATAAAGGTGAGCTAGTCTCGAAAAGGAATGTTCTTCACCGCGGTAGGCAATTGACAGCCGCCGTGTCTGACTGGGCCGGATCTGCCATTTGCTCCACTCCGCGGACCCCGAGCCCCCCCGGAACCGGGTCCGTCCGAGTCGGTGCGCGGAATTGAAGAAACAGCAGGAAGACGGGGAGTCAAATGCAGTTGGCATCACCTTAGGGGGGAAACCCTACCAAACCGTCAAGATTTCAACAGATTCCAACGCCATCTCCGTTTTGGGGAAAAAAACAGAGGTCGCACCACCACCCGCACCACCTCTCTGGGGTCGCTTCCACCGCAGTGCCGCGCAGCGGTCGCCGCTCCACGAGTTTGCGCTCGGCCAGTTGCCGCACCAGTTCCTCGCTCTCGGTGGCTCGGGCGGTGATCGGCGGTGCGGTGAAGGTAGGGGTGACGCGAGCGATTCACGGTGATGGTGCCAAAAGAGAAAACTCGGCAGTCGAAGCACCATGTAGTTATTCAAGAGGCCTGGTCATCCGAAAAAATAGAAATATGTTTTGCTCATTAGGACTTAACACTACCATCAATCAGATCAACCAAATACAATCTATAATAATCTATACCATTCAACATGGGACATCATGAGATCACACGGACTGAGATCTCAACGGGTTCGCTTCGGACTGTTTTGGTGTGGAAAAAGAGAACATCGACCGCCCACCGCGAACTGGTGGAGACGAGACGTTCGCCCAGTCCATGGACGAACTGCTGTGTTGAACGTGCTCGTGCGTTTTGGGGTGGGTGGGGTTTAAACCAAAGGATCGCCAGACGTGCAAAAAACGTTGGCTGAAGTGGAGGCGCCTCATGATTTTAGGGCCTTGGGGCTGAAGTGGAGGCTGAAGACCACATGAGCAGCGATGTGGAAGTTCTCGGTATGGATGACAGAGAGGAGGAGAATTCGTTTGTCAAATATCATAGGCTTCTTTGATATAGAAAAGAACCCTGGATTCCGCAACCTGTTCCAGCCCTCACTGGAAAAAAAGACATGTCCGAAATGGAAGATTTACCGCATCTGATCGACTCTTGTGTTGGGGGCTCGCGCTTGGAAAAAACGCCACCTTCTTTGGCGCGAACCTTCTTTGGACTGATCGGCAGAGACGAGAAGGCGCCCCTTCGAAATCGAAAGGAAACGAGTGCGCTGACACGGCGACAGCGTCGGACGTGTCCTGCCTACCCTCCAAAAGATGGTGTTTGTGTTGGACGAGCGTCTGGCCAGCTACGCGGTCTATCTTGTTGCCAGCTACGCATCTGTTTCAAGCAAACGCATCCCAAACTGCCATGTCAGTCCCTGCCGCATGTTTGTGGCTGAGGGGTTCTTGTCATCGAAAAGTTTTTTTTGTCTACGCTGGGTTTTCTGTGAGACATCGAGAGTTTCTGCCGTTGTACGAATCCCTTGCGTCTGATAGTTGAATTCCATCCTGGAAGTGGGAGAGGTATCCTTCGCAACGGGGGGTTTTGAATCGTTGGTGAGCGGAAGCAATTCGGGTCTTAGTCTGCAATACCTGGATCTTTAGGGGTGTCCTGTCTGGAGGTCCCTGTAGGTCGTGGTCTGGGGCGAAACCAGCCAGTTGACCCCGATATTTTCTAGGGTGCCTGGACGGAGATGAGGTGAAGGGCCCAGTATACAAACTGTGCTTTGTGCGTGGCTAAGGAAAAAAAGAAACATATATTGTGTGCTGACCACTTGGTATTCTGTGCCATATGCTAGCACGAATGACTTTGATTGGCGCGTTTTGTGTCGGTTGCTTGTTTCCAAGGTTCCACAGGAGAGCCGAAACACAGGTCTTCCTTCAACGTTTGGAAACTCGTCCAACTGAAGCTGCTCAGTTGGCTTTGAAGTGTGCTTTCCTCGAAAGAAAAAGAAGTTCTGTGACGATGTCTCAAACAAATCCTTGCCCATAGACGTCCACTTCGACTCTCTTTGGCAAGTTTTAGGACAATTCCAGACTCCCTCGGGGCAGCTGTTGAACCACCAAAACTGTCGGACAGGGACAGGGTGGGGAATCTCCTGCTGCAGACTGGTCGGTGCAAGAATTGCCCCCTTCAGAACAGGCCCTAAGAATCCATCAGAACACCACCAGGCACCTCAAAACCAACACATCAAAACCAACCCTCCTCACTCCCTCTTGTTCATACCCTAAGAATCCGGACTCCTTCACCAACACAATCCAGGTTTGAGAACCGGGCACGTTTCCCCCCCCCCGTTCTCCCCGAATGGTCTCCCTCCCGGCCCTCCCGGAGAGGAAAGGCCCTACATTGGAGGGGCTCATTGGGGGTTCTCACCAATCCCATACCAGCACCCTCCAACAGGTCTCCTCTAAAGAGTTGTTAGGCCCTAACAGGTCTCAATTAGTGACCTGTAGAGTCGGGTGCTGGTGGGTTTTGAGGTCCCGGGTCGGGGTTTTGGCCCAAAACGACTCATGAAACAGCTGACATCTTGCCACCATGGCTCCGCATTCTCAAGACTCTTCTGCGCCCCTTCCTTCACCACGTCGTTCAACCGCTGCGCGGCTTCCTGTGAAACGGAACATTCGACGGCTCAGCTTCAGGGCCACGTTCATCGGATTCTCTCTACGAACCTGCAGAAATCTTGCTAGTAACAAGGTGCATCGCCAGTAACAAGAAGCTCCGTTCGTAGCGATGCCCTTGTTACTATACTACCAGGACCCTCCTGTCGGGGTGCCCTGTCTGGAAGCCGAACGGCCGGTAGTGTGGGGTAGTCCATTGGACACCCCGACAGGAGGGTCCAGGTAGCTTCTAGCTACTATAGTAAGTTCACTTGTTACTGACTTTGATGTGATCTGTGGGGGTCGGTCGCATCTTCGCCGTCTTCTCTCCGCGACCCGTCGAGAAAAAACGGAGGTCGCGACAGAGGTCGCGGAAGCAATGCTCCACGCGGGACGACGTGGTCCATGGAAGATCAGCCAGAGGCGACTGATGGGGCTGCCATAGGACTGCCGATCAATTGACCCCCAAAACCACCCCGGGCCATTGTAAATATGCCAGTCCCATGGAGCGTCTGGGTCCATGGAATCTCACATTTTGGGGGGGTCCACCCTCAAAAGAAATAGCACCTGTACACACATCATTGCTGAGCTGAGGTCCTTGGGGTAACCTGCTCCTGGGTCATGGAATCAATGCGTCCTGATGTCGGAGGCTTCATTGAACCCCGACGTCGCACAGCTCTGCACACAGCTCTGCACCATGGGCCGGAACACACACCTCTGCACGCCTCCCTCCAACCAAGCGGAGGTTCCTCCCTCCAAGTCAGGCTCTCCAAGGTCAAAACAACCAGCAGCCCCGATCGGCAGGTCCCCGGTCAACCACTTGTCACATCCGTAGCGTTTCTCCCCGGTCACCGTCACGTGATACGCCCGTTCCACGGGTTCGGAACGAGGCGTCGGTGCCAAGTACTTCGGGGGGGGGTCTTCGTCTCATCAGCCACTGGCACCGACCCTGAGGTACGATGATTGGAGACTATTGATGTGGGCGCCGACCGGGTCGGGCCCAGTCATAGCTTCTGAGAGTAAACACTCTCATGGACTTTGCAACTCAGTAACTATATATGCCACCTTTTCCGCACCCGCTTCGTCCCGTTTTCGTACCGGGTGGGGCTCAGAAAACCAGGTGTCACGGTCTCAGACCGGGCGACGGAGACCCCTCTTCACGCGTCCACGTTGCGCCTTGGACTTCTCGTGGATTTGCTGGGCGCGCTTTTTCGCCTCACCGAAAGACGTCGAAAAGGAAACGGATTCAAACCGGAGCTCACACCCCCTGTCGAAGCAAGAGGCCAAGATTCAAACCGGTGCTGGAGTTGGGGAGCTTCGACAACTTATTGTATAGTGGAAAGTCCTTTTCTTTTGCTTCCTTTCAACCAAACAGCCAGTGCATATTCCAGAACTCCCAACCCGTGACCAAGAACCATCTCCCCCACTTAAAGGCTCTGAGTATTAGCGGGCCTCCTTCTGTGGATTGGTCCGCATTGTCTTTCTGGAGCTTTACGCGAGCCGTCGCTCGAGGTGGTGTGGCGAGCTCGTCTCGTGGATGTGACGTGACCAAAGACACCGAACCGGCACCCCCTCCGCACCCGCACCCGCACACAGATCAACCGAACGTGAGTGGCTGACTGGGGGTGAGTCGAGCGACGAAACCGCTCGGACACCTCGACGTGCCGAAAGCGATCTTCCGAATAGAAGCACGCCCAGCGAGGCTTCCGGAGCCTGGAAGTTCAGGAGCACGGTCTTTAGGTGATCCAAAAAGGAACTTCCTGTACTTGCAATGCCAGAAATATCCAGAAATAAGCGAACTGGACTTCTAGAGGGCTCCGTGATTCAGCTTCGGACCCCAATGTTGAGCAGTGATTTTTCGTCGAGCTGCCCTCAAAGAAGAAATGTAGACTGAATTGTAGACGATTGACTATTGATTCATCAACCCCCATCCAATTTGGATGGTTAAACCCTTTTTCTTCAGGCAGTTTTGAGGCCACTTGCGACCGGATTCCACCAGTCGACACGGCACCCACCGGCACCGAAACCCGCGCCTCGCGCGCGGCGCTGTGCGCCGCTTGGACGGCGTTCCGATACGCAGGCCTTGGGTTTTCCGGTTCCGATCGGCGGCGGAAGCTGGTGGTTTCGATGTGCGAAGCTGGGAAAAAGGAAGACTTTGTGTCCCCAGATTCAGCTGGATTCCTTCCCAGTTCGAAAAAAAAAATAGATAAAAAAACAACAGAACCACCTGAACCGCAAGACCAGGGTTTGGTGGTTCTTTTTCAGGTGCCTTCGTCGAAGGCTGTCGATCTTCTTCGATGCTTCGCTGCCACTTCTGTTGATGCGGCTTCCTGTGTCTATTTGCGGCTTGTCTATGCCGTGTCTATGTCATACATTGGGGCGGCTGAAGGGCAAGACTGGAAGAAACCTTGACAAGAAGTCCTGGCTCAGGCAGGTCCTTGGCTCGGCGCCTCGCCTTCCCGATGCTGACCTCGGAGACCTCTGGAGTCGTAGAGTAGTTGGATCTGCTGCAGCCACTGTAAGCCACTGCAAGGCCCTGAAGAATCCCTTCTAGTCAGTCTGAGTTGCTGAAAAACTCACACCACTCTTGGATCGATTTCCAAGGTCATGTGTCCTCTCCAACATCACCACTACAACCAAGATCAGCTCTCCTTTCCTTTGACGCCGGGACGAGTACACCTACAACACGCGGAACACTCGTGTAGAGTTACAGGACCTCTCACGGCCAAACCTCACGAAAAACCGTGTTGGGACTCCAACACGTCCTGCCCAAGCTGCTCGGCCAAGGTCATCTCGTCCTCAGCCTCGGTAATGGCCTCTTGAGTCTTGTCCTGCCCAACGTGGAGTTTCATCAAGACTACCGGTCGGACCAGCCAAGGGCCATGGACCCTGCAGTGCTTGCAGGATGGAAAGATGGAGAACCCAAAGGTCCAGGGGGGGTTGAGTCTACTTCTTCCTTTTCTTCCTTCTTCCAGTAGGTGATTGAAATCGACTCGATGTTCAAGGCTTGCAAGGGAGAGAGTTGAGGTGCACTTCAAACTTCAAACTTGGCAGAGGATTAACCTTTGCAAACAACCCAAGTTCCTCAAGAGTTAGTTGCTAATCATCGATTGGCACAAAGCCCTCACCCCTCCAATGATCCAAAAACGTGGTTGCACAAGTGTGCCCTCACGAGGAGAGTTTCAGGCCTTTCTACTGTTGCTGGTAATGGGACGCGCCCTGTTGCTGGTAAAGGATGATCCTCCTTATGGTTCAAAAAAAGGGTATGGAGCACAAGAAGCGAGAAAATTGCGTGGAAAGGGTCTCCAGCTCCTGGCTTTTTGCGGATGATCCGCACCCTTCCCTTCTTTCGGGAGGAGATACCGTAGGCGAAGGGCACACACGGCGCAAAGATTGCAAACATAAGGATGTTCATAGGGAATATATATATATATATATGTATGTATCCAAGCAACCCCAACCAAATCAACTATACCCTAGGGCTCTAAGTACCTTGGTTTCGGGTGTCTGGGGTGGGTGCCGGGAGGGTCCAGTCATACCGAACCTGAGGAGGTACCACTGGAGCCCTAGGAATAGGGAAGAATCAAGTAATGATCCATGTCTATCCAATGTCTATCCAAATTTCTCATTGTGCAATTGTTACTTCAACGATTTATCTCCCAAGGTCGTCCAAGTTCTGATGGACTACCACCACTCTTTAACCACTCAGATCGAGGCTCGGTGGAAGGCTCGGTCGAAGGCTTTGGGTGCTTGTGCCTCGATCGCGTAAAGGAACTCCCGGATGGACACGTTGTTGAGGCAAGCCTGCACATCAAGGAAACCCTCCCTGAAACCAACATGGGAAGTGGAGTTCACCACCTGTTTGTAGAGATAGTTCACCACCTGTTTGTAGAGATGGTCTTTTTTGAGGGTCAGGACGTTTTTTTCTTCCATGATTGTTGCAGGGAGGTTAGGGATCCAAAGAGCTTGTCAGGTTCAGTACGACGGGACCCTCCTGGCGCCTACATTCTTCAGTCTCTCTCTGCGAAAACCCTATCAATAGGAGAGTGGCAGTGGATTGTGGATCCCAATACCAGGACCTTCCAAGAGGTGGTCTTTGCTTAACCTCTAAGAGGCTACTTATAGACACCTCTTGGAAGGTCCTGGCATAGGGATAAAAGTTGTAATTATATAGTCACTAGTCACCTCCAGGCTGGAGCCAACCCCTAGCACTAAGCTGTCTCCCAAAATGGTCTAGACAGCAAACGAAGAGCCCGCATGATGTGTCGATGTGCTAAGATACTAACGCTGCTGCTCCCTATCTGCATGATCGGCATGCCTATCTGCTCATCAATCCTTCTCATTTTGCTGCATCGCTGCGAGCCAATAAATCAATAATAGAACCATCCCATGAAGGAAAACACCTGTAACAATCGCCTCTGTCTGCTTGGACATCTCACCACACAGCTCTCTTCATTGACCGCCTTGACCGCTTAGATCTAAAACATCTCCGTCGACTGAATTCCCTTTGCAAATATAGATTGACCAACTAGTGAACTTGTGGATATAGAGACATGTGGTCAAGTGGTCGATGAAGGAATTGTACCGGTCAAGTGGTCAACCATGGTCAACCTATATAGTCTTTGCAAATTGACCAACTTGAATCGGTGAATTATGACCAACTTGTGTGCCCAACCGAGTGATTTGACATGTGCCCAAGGATGTTTGTCGCCAACTCTTCCAAAAAACCTGGTCTCAAAGCAGTGGAAACAACGGTTCAACTATGACAACTACAGCAAGACTTGTCGCTCAATAACATGGAGTACTGACAGCAATAAGATTGACAACCTCTTGTCACAACCCATTTAGGTTTTGTTTAGTGGTAGACATAGGGGTTTTGTGCCGTCCACAAAAGTTGTGGTGCAGAAATCGTGCAGAAAGGAAAGGAATTGGCCTGAGTTGGTCATTCGGGAAGGACCTTCGTCGAAACGGCACGCGCCGTCCTTGGTGACTTTGCCGAAATGGTAAAGAGCGTCCCAAACCTGGGGGCGCAGTCTGTAAAAAACCACGCACACTTCCCGCCTTCGGAACGGACCCCGACTGAAAACCGACTGGTTTTTGTATGCAGACCCCCAAAGAGATAGACAAGTAAATCCTCACTAAAAATGGACCGGAAACCATGCCACTATTTATTTGGAGACCACTATAGAGAAGAACCCCTCGATTCTCAGTGCCATTCTCAGATTTCAACGTGAGTTTTCGGGAACTTAAGGTAGACTCTTGATTAGTAAACCCCCCAATTGAATTGGAAATCCCTCTTCATAAGGGGGTGTGTAATCAAGACTCTATACATTATAGTTATAATAGTTTCTGTACTTCGGGAGCAGTCGATCGTGTTTTTTGAATCCATCACGTATCGTATTTTGGTGTGTTCGCAAAAACTGTGGACCATCTCTAAGTTTTATCCGAACCAACCAGGCTACTCTGCCTGCTTGGTCTTGCAATCGTGAGGTTTTGCTTTGGGACCCATGAGGTTTTGTGGGTCGGAACACATGAGCCTTGTCACGCGCTAAGCGACCACGCATGGCCGTGGCTGTTCACATGTGACCACCCTTCTAGCTCATTGGTGACACTTCACCAAGATCAAGTTTGAACCTATGAAGATCTATGAAGCCCACCATCCAGGAGGAAAGGCACAAATAGTTGCAGCGGTTTTAGAAGAAATCAACTGCTGCCAGCATGCACAAGCGTTCAAAACTGTTGTACAGCCTTCTTTGGCCACGTGCCGTGTGGTTGATGTCGTACGCTCTTGTGACATGTGTCAAGATGTGTCAACCACAGATGTTCATCGCCAGTTCACGTGCACACAAAGTTAGCACATCGACGTGAAGGTGCAAAAACCCAAAAAGTCAGCGTTTCAAGCAGGAGAGGTTAAGTGACCCCAAAAAGAAGACTACTGGGGTACCTGCAGGAATGGTCTAAGATCGGGATCTATAGGCTTCTGAAAAACTCTGTTGGAAGATTCCCACCCACAAATGCTAAACCGATCCCCATCACATCCCCACCCGACCCATCCCTGGCGTTCGTTGAGCGCGATGGAACGTGATCAAAGGAGGCCTGAAGAGGCAAAGTAGACTCTGAAAAGAGTTTCAACTCCCCTTATATAGGCCTGTACCAGGAGCGAGCCCCGTTCGTCCGCTGGTGTTGGGACACCCCGTTCCTCACCTCTTTACAAGGCTATTGATAGACACCTCAAAGTGAAGGTCCAGAGGTTTCACGTGGTATGACACTTCATGTCTGGTTTGGGTGAACATCCAGAGTCGTCAGCAGTCTGGTTTCGCTTGCAGACCAACCTTGAGTTTCCCAGAGCGAGTCAAGCGTGATGACGGGTCTCGGCCGGTCGTCGGAACCACGGTCTCGGCACACCCGAAGAGGTCATCAGCGTCCGACCGGATCTGGTCCGTCCAAAGCTCCACTGGGTCCCGACCCTCGGTCCCTCCTCGGTCGTCTCTGTCCGCGGCCACCGCCTGAACCCGTCGTACCTGTCCAACCCGGATCTGGCTGGAGGAAAGGCGGCCTCGGCCTCCACGGTCCTTCCAAGCTAAGGGACAACCAGGAGGTCCTGCTTCACCTTCGTGTCGTACTCCCTGGAGGGTTCGTGCCAAGGCGACTGTCGGCCGGAATCGGCCGTTCCGTCCGTTGGACGAAACCCTGGAGGTCGACGTCGACCAGGACCTCATACAAGATGGTACAAGTAGGGTCATGTCCCAGGTTCCAAGATGTCCAAGGCACAGAAGAAGGAGATACCCCCACCGTCACGTCGTTTCCTCTTGGGTTAGGTCTTCGGTCGCCGTCTCGGCGTGATCCAGCCGTCCCGTGAGTCGTGAGGTGGATACCATTGGGGTCGTGGGCGTCCCTTCTTCCTCCCCCAATGGGTCCATGTTCGAAGCATCACTCGGCGTCGTGGTTCATTCAACGACGGCGGAGGACGGAAGTCGTGTGGACTTGGGTTGAAAGGACCATCGTTCCAGCCGCTTGAAGAGGAGAGACGTGCAGTGGGAGGGGGGTTCACATGTTTCACTTGACCGTCTTGACTTCCTTTGAGGATTCCAAAGACTCACAAGGCTTACAAGTCTTTGAGGAGTCCAAAGACTGCCAAAAGGTGAAAAGCAAAAGCTGGGATCTGTTCCCCAAACTCGACCTTGGGAGGGAATGTCTGTGGCAATGCCATCACAACAGCATCACCACAGCATCGTGCAAGTGTTCCCCGAATCCTGTTGCTTTGGTTTGGGCTTGAGAATGGTCGCCACCTCCACGAATGACCAAGAAAAAACACTTCTGTCTTTGGTCTACTGTAGAAGTATGACCAACTTTCTCCCATCTTCTATAGTTCTACAAACATTTGACACACAACCTATCGTCGCAGCAGTGTGTTTGGCGGACGACACTCCAGCACAAGAGTGACATAGCCCTCCCTGGCAAACGGCCATTCTTTGTCTATCAAGCACGGTGCTGTTGATTGGAATCTACTGACTCAACTATCTCATGTAAGCCTGTAAGCCCTAGTGGTCACACACTGTTGCACAGCCAACACTTGCTACAGGTGTGTTGGCCAATCCCGACCAATATCATCTGTGCTTAGGTAGCAAAAAATCACGTCACTTCAAACTGCCCCCGATGATACCCCTGAGCCCCAAGGAGAAAAAACACACAAACCATTGAAAAAGTGGATGAAAACGCGAACCAATTGCGATGCATTTGAACGAAAGGCTGCGGCTCAGGCAAGAAACCGGCAGAGCTTCTGCAAGTACTTGGAGTTTTGGTCCTGGGCGGCTGACGATCGCGGCTTCAACGATCGGTGAACGGATCGGCCGATCCGTCGAAAGGTGTTCCGCCGTCGCCGAAGGAACTGATGGCCGCGGGAACCGTCTGTCCTTCCGAAGGGGGAGAAGTCAAGCTGTTAACACATGCAATGAGAAGTCCAATGAAAAGGATGTGTCGCCGGGAAAAATAGATAAACAAAACAATAGGGAAAAAAAAAAAAAACACAGAAAATATCAACAAAAGGACATGATGACCTACGCACCTCAAGATGTCTCGTGGCTACCCCAAACAATCCGGCGCAAAGCAAACACTTCTTCGGTTGGATGCGCCACATGTGGCTCTGACTAGCCATAGGGTGTCATCCAAACACCCAGGGTACAGGAAAGAATAGACCAGGTGCCTGAGTTTTATGATTTGAACACCATAATGTAGACTGTTGATGAATAAAACGCCCCCAAGCTTTACAATCAATATCTGGAGGGGGTTTTGGATGTCAACAATCCACAAATATCCATATACTGGCCACGTTTGGTGGGTTTGGGCCACGACTGGACCAGTTGAATCCTCCCTTGAGGCTGTCTCCACAATACATGAAAACATTATGAACCTTGAGCCAAAAAGCCTAGTATCATATGAACATATACAGTATAGGCCATATAGGTTGAACATGGTTGAACAACAAACATGGTGTCTGCCCCCATGTCTTGACAAAAGGCCAATGAGTATTGCCTTCACGACCTCCCATCATGAACAACAGCCCATCTGTGATCCCCTAAGTCATCCCCTAAGTCGTCGTCCCATCTGTCGTTTTGCATCCCTTTGGACTCCACAGCTCCGAAACCGCTCCCAAACCGCCGCGCCAAGGAGCCAGACGGCCCCTGAGGCGCAGCTGTCACACCGAACGATGAGAGCTGTCCGGGTATGTTCCAGGGAGACAGGTCTGGAAGAAATGGAACGACAGGTGGTTGTAAAAACACACATGTATGTCCATGCCATGTTTGTTGTGTCCATATTCAGGTCAGGTTAGGTTCGAATGTTTCAGATGGAAACCATAACTGTAGTTATACTTGCATTCAAGATCATTCAAGTGGTCAATGTATAAAGAGAAACCAATCTGCTTCTGGTCGCAAGAAGAAGGCCATCGTTTGGAGGGAAGCCGCAATCAAACTCCCTAACCGCTGCTTCCATCCGAAGATGAAGTGGTGTGCTGGTGGGGTGTGTCTAGTCCTGAGGACGTCACTTCGTCGTCTGGAGAACAAGAAGAAGTTCGTTTTCGGACAAAACCCATGTTCGTTCAACCTGGGTGTTGTCTCAACCTGGGTCTTGCAAAACCTGGGGTCTGTCTTCAAACGAAGAGCTCGCCACCCATCCATCGAGAGTCCTGTGCAAGGTGACTTTGTAGCCTGCCTGCTTCAGGCGAAGCAGGCCCGGAACATCTTGGAATTTGTGGAAGGGAAGATCTTCATGGTTTTCCCCATGGCTTTCACCCTCAAAACGATGGGAAACCCAGATTCGGTAGATTCTGGTTTGGTCCAGGAATCGCTGAAGCTGTCCAGGGTCCAGGGTCCCAGACTTGTCTAGCAGCTTCGATCGAAACTCAGCAAGCAAATCATCCCTGTTACAAATAACTGCTATTAGACTTATACCAGGACACCCTAAGGGGTTTCCATTGATAGCTCCTTAGAGGATAAGGGGTGTCCATTAACCACCCCGACAGTGGGTCCTGGTATATGCGCCAAAAAAAGGCCTGTGTCTGAACTCTGACCATCCCGACTCTGGCACCAAGGGACTGGTGCTTCTTGAGCTTCTCCAAGTCGGCATCTGCCTTTGCCAGTGCCTTTTGCGCGTGCGCCACGCACGCCTCCACCTTGCTGGCCTGCAGGGGCATCAAGCCAAGGCGGGTGGGATGGCCAAAAGGAATCTCCCACATTTAATGACATATGAAGAGGTGTTAAGGTTTACAATCCAGATGGGGGAAGGTTTTTGATCAAGAGTGTGGCAAAAAGGAAAATCCCTCTGAGTATGGTTGGATATATCCCATGACCAGTAACAGTGAATGATGATGGTGCAAAACAATGCGCCATCGGGCCCAAAAACAAGCATATTGATCCTCATTGTACCGACTGTTACTGGTAATGAGAAACACCCTAGGTCTCAAACAATATGGTTGTGAGGAAGCAAACCTCCCCCACCAAAGACGCCTTTCAGCGCCTGGATTCGGTTCCTTTGATCTTGCCTGGGGTTTGAGCCATAGCCATATACTGATCATACTGATGCACAGTGCATGATGCTGCATGCAGGAGAGTGATCGGAGAGTGATCGGTTCATATACTACGCATGGGGAAAAATTTCTAAGACCAGTGTGACTGCAGGTTGACCATGGATTACCTACTCTGGGTTCATTCATGAAATCTCTTTTGGACTCTTCCTGTTGAGGTGCAATGTTATACCCACTTACATGTCCGTGACCTCTTCTACAGTTTCAAATCCACTGAACAACATTGGGCTCTGCCCAAACGGAAACTTGAGAAGCCTCAAACATCTTCTTATTCTCAAACACTCCATGTACCGGAACCCACCCTGATGCATATATGCCATACATGGAGTGCTTAGAAAGTATATGAGTCTCCTACCAAATTTAGAAGCCATACTATATTATCTATATATTGCCTTAATTATCCTTAATTCGTCTTAATTCATGTTTCTCCACCACTAGGCAACTAGCCCCTTGTTTTCCTACTTGTTTCGAGACCTCTTCTATCTGAACTGGTTGGCAACCAGGGTGTTCCCAAATGGGGCATGCTTTCCAATAGAAGATTCTGACCCAAGTTGCCCTCCGTATGATCTCCGGTTCCGCCCTCCATCATCTTTTTGCTGCACCGAAAAAGAAAGAACGTCGAATCCTGAAAGGGCCGGGGGCATCCCCGTGTTTCGCCGGCGCCTGATGCTTTTGGACGCGGATCTCAGTGAGGATGCCAGGGCACACGCTCTCAGCCAGGCACATCGCTCCTCTTCGTTCCGTCCTTACGACAAGAACTCGGAACACGTGTGGCCGTACGTGGCTGGCCGGCCATGCTGCGGCTCGCACAGACTCAGCACCTGAGAAGATAGGTCCACCATCGTGTGGACGAATGATTAGTCATGCACAGCTCATGACTTGTCAAATGTATACAACTCTTCTGGTGGGTTTAGTGGTTTAACTCAGTCTACAGTACTTCTTTGAAGCTCATTCACATTTTGTAGGACACTGCAAAGAGAGTCAGGGTAGAGATCAATGAAGTGGTTTTCAACTCGCTCTCCCTCCGAGGATGTCTGACACATCAAACTCCCCTCAGTTTTCTCAAAGGGATCTTACATTGAAAGAGTCCATAGAACAAACCGCTGCCTGGAAAAATTCAGGCAACATCCTGATGTCGGGATCGTCAAGGGATCCGGGAGTCCTGTCTTGGAAGAGGAGGTGTCCTGCCAAGAGTGAAGACCTCTTTGCATGAGTTCCATGGTGGCAATTCCTGGATCAATCCTACAGAGGGTTCACCAAGCCGATTGATGGATGCTTATCCATGCCTACAGTATCTGATCAACAAAAAACTTCATGGAGATCCCAAGAAGGGTAGAGATCTACCCTTCTCACGGGTGAAAAAGAAAGCGGCGCATCATCACCTCAGTGCGCCTCCAAACCAAAACTGTGAAACGATCCAAGCCGCACCATCGACACTAGGTGAACCCGTCGACGCTCCGTGAGTTCACCGCCCTTTCCTGGTCCCGAACCAAACCCTAGGGATTGGTGAGAAGGTCCGGACCCCTACTGAACGGAGGGTCCGGCCCCCTACTGAACGGAGGGTCCATGAGCGCCTGGGAACAAGAACTTTCCATCGACGCGTTGACGAGCACATCACATGGTGACGTGGACGGCCTGGACGGGAAGACAGGGAACGGTTCCCAGTGCCGAGTGCGAAACACTGACAGTACCAACACTCTGGTCAGATGAGTACAAAAGAAGCAGCAGAAAGTAAAAGAACACCTACCCACCGACCATCTGTTCATCTTTCATGGGGGACATGGTTCTCCAGGACCCTTGAAACATCTCCAAAACCCTGCACGCTCTGGCGGGCTCTGCACGCTCTGCACGGGTGGGAATTGATGGGTTTCCAGCCCCCAGAGGTTTGAATCTTCGATCATCCACTTGGACATCGGCATTTTCAGTGAGGGGCTGCTGTGCCATTTCGGAAGGCATCTTTGATGTCCAGACCACCACGAACTCTAAAACCACCAAGCGCTCCACTTCTCCTCCCCCAGTCACGGTCACGGGAGACCGTCCCAGCCACACTTCATCGCGGCTCTTCACACACTCCGAGACGTGGCGAGCCAGCACCTGGGAGTGAAGAGAGTGATGTTCGGATCGGAACCAGAGGTCGAAGAACTCGACTACCAGGGGGTCACGTCCCCAAGTGAGTGGATGGGCACCCCTAACCTCCATTGAGGGGTGGTGTGGCTCGTCCCCAAGGGGTGGTGTGGCTCGTCCCCTATCGTGAGTGGATATTCTGGGCACCCCGACGACCTCCATGGAGTCCGCACCCCGTCGGTCTCGTGACCCCTGGTAGGCTATCCCAGTTGGGTATACCGCAGGTTTACGGGTCTTATGGTCCTGGTCATGTTCGCTACCTCTGGATCTGAAGGGTTGTGGATTCTCCCGTTTACGGGCTCCTGGCCCGCCCCATCTCCAAAGGTAGCCGGTGGGGACTTGGTTCCAAAAACCCACCCCCAAGCACCGAAGTGAAACGGAGGTGGGCCAGGAGCCCGTTCGGGTCCAGTAGTGAGCTTGGATTGAACTATATATTGAACTATTCCCCAAGCAGGTCCATCCAGTCCATCTCCAGTTCTGCATGTGGGGGGAAAACTTGAACTACATCAGTTTGAACCCGGAACACGACAGTTTTCCAAGTCAGCCTTCTCGCATGCTGCGTCCTCTTTTGTCTACAAAACTCATCTTCCATCATCCTCCCAAGAAAAAAACCTCCCACTGCCACTGCCGCAAAAAACCCACCGCATCCTCCGACCGCAGAACCAGCTCCGCTCCGAACCCATGCCTCCTCCCACTGCCGGTCGACCGCATCCGACCGCATCCACTCCGTGTCGCCTGGCGTTGCTGCTGATCACTCATCTCCTCGTCCTCGGGAACTCCCTCCTTCTGCAAGCGGTCGATCCGCTCCTGCGGGAAGCGAAACCGAACGCACAACGCACGCGCGCGTGAAACGATGGTCGGTGACGAGGACGGTCCGTGGGATTTTGGTACCGAAGCCAAAAAGAGAGACTCCGAAGGCATCCGAAGGCTGTACTCTAGAAGGACTCCGTAAACATCGTTGGGATGTTGATTTTGTACCTTCCAAAATTCGTGTTCGTTACTCCGAAGGCTTTCAAAATCTCTTCGGTTGTGGGAATTCACTAAAAACATCAGCATCTTGGTAAGAGTGGTTGCCATGATCGAAGAATCAATACAGCTCTGGATGAACTTGGAGAACCCACCCCAAAAAGAGGACCTTGAGTCTTGAGTGATTCACCCACCTGCAGTTTTGGGATCTAACATCCGTCGACAAAGAAGCGATGTCCGTGTTTGCTTTCCAAACACAGACCTCATGTGCCACTCATGTCACATCTGACGGTGATGTGGTGATGTCAGGTACTGCAACCACACAACCATCTGGCTGACTGCTCCCCGGCACGGCGTCGTGCACGTAGGCTCGAACTGGGGGGGCTGAGTCTCCATGATTAAAATAAGCCCAAGCCACATCCCCAACAGCTAGAAACATGTTGCGCATGCTAGAAGACCCCTAGCTTCGCTGTTGGGGAAAACAAAACTAGGGAACCCCTTAGACTTCACCTCCTTTTGGAGAAAGTCGGCCCTATTTGAGAGTTGATCCTCCAAAAAACAGGGGTCAGGTTCCAGAGGTACACACCCATCTGCAATTGGATGACCTCCAATTGCCCTTGATCTTCGATCCATTTCGATCCTGCGTGCATAGTTGGGGGAGCTTTCGAAGGAAGAGAAGCTGCCCATTCCTTGGGGTCCCCATGCTTCGGAGACCGTCCACAGCCAAACTATACCAGCCAGGACCCTCCTGTCGGGGTGTCGTGGCTGAACTACCCCACACTACCGGCCTAGGCTTCCAGACAGGGCACCCCGACAGGAGGGTCCTGGAGGGGATAGATTCGATATATACCAGGACCTTCCATGAGGTGTGTATTGAGGGGATTCGGGTGTCGAAAGTCGGCCCTGGTAGAAAACAGGGGTGGTGAATGGCCACCCCCAATCACCTCTACAAGAAGTTCATCTAAGGTGCTCTTCTTGGACACCCCTTTTTTTTCATGGGAACCCTGGTATATACATGGACCTCTCCACCTCTCTCTCCACCGGACGCACCGCCCTCCGACGTTCCGGACCGGCGTCCTTCGACTCCGCGAGGGCGGACGTGAAGTGCTCCCGCGAAGCGAGGCGCTCCTGAGAGCGAGGCACCGCCGGCACCGAGCCCGGACGGACCACGAGACCGGGAGAGACCGGGAGGACGACCAGGGAGTCAGGTGGTGGAAAAATCACCGGTGATGTGCAATGGGTTCATCACGTATATTATATATATATATATACTACCCTAAAAGTCAATGACCATCATGGTCTCACTAGGTAACCCGAGTTCAGGAATATCCTTTACATCCGTCGGTCAAAATATAGTCTTTGGACTTCTATAGGGTATACAGTACTTGTCCTGGAACCGCTCAAAAAGTAAAACCTGTTTGGGGAGGATCAACTGCTATCCAGGGCCAAACGTCCTATCAAAAAGGAGGTGAAGTTTGGGGTTCTAGGTACAACTACCTCATGTGAGAAGTGTGCAATTAGACTGACATCATGTCCAAGATCTTCAAAGACCATCTAAAACAAGGCCAAAATGAGTCGAGCTCCATGTCTTTTCTCTCTCCACGCGTGCTCACCGCACCCCGACCCCGACCGTTTTGAGGACTGGGACTTGACTTGTTCGGGAACTGGTATGGAGCCACCCTGGAGCCACCCTGGAGCCACCCTGCAGACAGAACCTGCAAAGAATTGGTTGGACTATAGTAACAATGTTCGCTACGAACGGGGCTCCTGGCATCGCTACTAGGAGCAAGGACGCTACTAGTAGCTCCTGGCATTAATAACAAGAAGCTATTAGAAACAAGAATTCTCAGCCTTCCAGTTCCACTTCATCCTTCGCTTTGGCAACAAGCTTTAGCGTCGCCAGAGCTACACCAGAGCTACACTGTGTCCAATAATTACTTGGTCTAAAAGTGATCTAAAGAAATGCTATATTAACATTGATTTCTCAACCTGAAGTGCTCCAAGGTGTCCACACGACCGGCGAAAAAAAAAAAAAAAACACCTTCCCCCAGTCTCCGCTTGTTCCGCTCGCTCCGTGGCAGCCTCCACGGAGCAGTCGGAGACCCGACCGAACCCCTCGGATCGCCGTCGGGCTCGGGCGCGGCCGGGCCACGTCGGAGATCTGCTTCCCGTCCACCTTCTCGGGGTCTCCTTTGCGGTGCAGTTCTTCCTGAGACGATGAAGTCGACGATAGAACTACGATCGAACAGCAGCGCGCGGAGCGCGGTTCGAGGGGCCGCGGCAGGGCGGGTGCTTGGCATGGTTTTTGGGGAGCGGTTCGACGGGCATCACCGGGGGGTCTATGCCATCCAGTTGGGAGATCGGAGTGAACGATGTCAACCGTCCACCGAATTGGCGGCCGAATTCTGGGCGCCAGCTCCCTGCATCCACCGGATCCGTTTTCGTACCGAACCTCAGAAGAACCTGGACCCGAACATGGCACCCAAGCCAGTCGCACTGTACCTGAGGTTCGGTACGAGAACGGATCCCTAGGGCCCTAGTGCCAGAGAGCTCCCCTTCTGTGGATAATCCCTGAAGAGTCCAGGCATCAGACCAGGCGTCCATGGTCTGACGAAAGGGTAACCCTACCCGAGTCTGCAGGGACGTCATTCGGTTGACGGTGTAGGTTCAAGCTCGTAGCAGTCAGCAGTAATATGAATATATGCCTTCCAGGGAATCCAAATGTGCATGTTTTTTGTTCAAACACGTTCGCGCAAAAAACATCCGTGCATCTGGCCTTTTTTGTCAAATGGACAAATTTTCTGGATTTCCTCCGAATATTGGGTTTGATTGGGCTTTATCAATATAATTGTTTGGGTTTTTGTCGATAAAATGTTGATAAAGTTTGGGTTTCATATGGGTACGCTGTTGTACGGTAGTGTTCTTCTGTCCATACGGCTAAATACGCTAATTCGTTAATTAAAATGTACATACGATAAATTCTGTCCAAATACGGCCTTCGCACAAAACAAAGTGTTCATACGCCTTTCCAGGTTTAAATTAGAGCCAGCTACATCCTCCATCTTCTTCTCAAGGGGCCACTTGGGACAATGAAGATTGACCAAGTCTAAGCCTAGTAGCTCTGAGTCTTTAAAAAATGAAGATAAGACAGGTGGCCTGCTCATGTTTTTGCCTGAAATGCTTAAACACAAATTTATACAAATTTATCTAAATGACCAGGCCACAGGTTCGCACTGGCGGAGCTCTCACGCCCCACACTCCATGGGACTCCAACTAACATGCCTACATTGACCTCTGAAAACACCCAACCACCCCAATATAGATATATAGACCCCCCCAAATAGATAGAAAAGCAAGTAGATCCCCACTTCAAGTGTATTGGACACCGTGCCACTATCTATTTGGGGACCACGATAGGCCCACAAACATGGCCTCAATTATACCCGGATCTTCCAACTGTGCAACAAACTTCTGCCTTTTCATCCATCAAACCAGCTTAAAAAGGCAGAATTGTTGCATAGTTGGAAGATCTACCAGCACCTTCATGTCGGGGTCACCTGGCTGGTTTCGCCCCAGCCCACGACCTACAGGGACCTCCAGACAGGACACCCTTTTTCAGGTCCAGGTAGGTATAGATGGTCTGGTTCGAGTCTGAAACCTCTGTGGTCCACCTCGCGTGAGAGCTCCGCCGTGAAACCGCTCCAAGAGGCCAGGACTTCCTGGGTGAGGCGCTCGGCGGACGCCTGGCGACGGTTTAGCCCGCGGACCTCGTGACTCACATGACCTGTCGGTAGGGTGCTGGGGTGGTCTTTTGGTTGGTTGGTTGGTTGGTTGGTTGGCTGGCTGGCTGGCTGGCTGGCTGGCTGGCTGGTTGGTTGGTTGGTTGGTTGAAAAGGGGGGTCCATGTAGGCATGTTAGTTCCAATCCCAGACAGGTCGTGGTTGCCAAGACTTAAGAGCTAAAAAGAAAAACGTATTGAAAAGGGGCTTCAAGTTAGTAGGCCTATCTCATGGAGGTTCTTTGAGGGACCAAACACCCACTGCCCACACCGAAGAAGAGACTCTGAGACGTTCAAAGGCATGCGGAGATCGAATGTGTCTACCAACCGGACATGGATGACCTACGAAAAACCTACATGGCAGACCAGGGCTCCAGGTGACGTATTTTCAAGCCCTCACTACTGGACCGTGGAGCTGAAAAAGAAAACAGCGCCCAGTAGGTTCGTCGTGGTGCTTTCCGCCGGCGGGTTTCACCCTAGTTGCCTTCACCTCTCTAGTGGCCGATTCGGTTCATCCGTTCGGGTGCGCTGCGTGCGTGCGGAAGAACTGACGTTCGGGTAGTCCGGGATTCCTAACCTCCCAGGACCCAGTGGATGGTACCGGATGTTGCAGACACTTTCCATCCATCCATCTCTTGTTAGCTTCTTGTTACTAGTAAGGCCAGGAGCCCCTAGTACCAGTATGT
>CAXAMN010010835.1:28811-72666 GCA_963970005.1 Durusdinium trenchii | reverse complement strand
TAGCTTCTTGTTACTAGTAAGGCCAGGAGCCCCTAGTACCAGTATGTACCAGTAGCGTCCTTGACCCTAGTAGTAAGGCCATGTTTCTAATAGCCTAATAGCTTCTTGTTACCAGAAGGCCAGGAGCCCCTAGTACCAGTATGTACCAGTAGCGTCCTTGTTCCTAGTAGTAAGGCCATGTTTCAAATAGCCCAATAGCTTCTTGTTACTAGATGTTACTAGTATTTAAGGCCAGGAGCCCCGAGTCGCGGCGTCCGATCGCTCCGTTCGAGTCGCGATGCCAGGAGCCCCGTTCGTAGCGAACATTGCTCCTACCCCAGAGATTTAGTGATGTGCTTGTGAAACCTGACATCTCTACCAGCAGTCACATGTCGGGGTAGTTTTTGGTCCCCAAATGAGTGGAGAATGGGGACCCCTATCCTCCAAGTTCGAAAACCACCCCTTAGGGGGCCTTGGAAGTTCGGTAAAACTCTCGTGGACAGACACAAAAGGTTGATGGTCCTTGCGGGCACGGATGTCCAATTCATTCTTCTTTAGGTCCTGGCCACCCAAGAGCGGGTTCATGGAGCAGGTAGGGTCGTGGCAGGACCGGTGCGGAAGTCGGGTCTGAAAAGATGGTTGAAGGATGATGGAGTACCAGGGCCTTCCGGGCCAGGGGTGTCGACATGTATAGCTCCTTACATCTTCAATGGCATGAGAAGAGCAGCCCACATTCTGAAGCACATGGAGAGAGGGAGTCGAGAGAGGTGATTTGGGGTATCCATTCACCACCCCTGGCTCTGGGGGCCCTTGTTGTCACGACGTGCCGGCAAGGACTCGTCACACGGTGATCGTGCTTGGTCTGAAACCCAAGCAGAAACACCAGCGAGAAGTCACTGGAAAAAACTGGGGCTGCGTGAAATCTGGACCCTGCGAGATCCTGGGTTTTACAGGGTCTCAAGCACCACCTGGAGCCTGGGAAGTTCATGTTCGTTCAACTGTATAGACGACCTAAACCTGCGAAACAACACCAATGCTGCGGACTTCATGCCCAACATGTACTCGGTGTGGCATAGTAGTTGTGAATAAAACACTTGAGATGCTGAGATCCCTTGAGACACAAGCTTCCCGTGATCCAAAATCCTAAGTACTAGTAGATCACTCAAGGAGGATTGATTACTCTCCGTCACGATTCACATGGATCCCCAAAATCCACTTAGCTTGCCCTACAAGTCAAAGACCTCACTTTACTGGGGATGGTCATACAAAACCCATACTTCACGAGGTTTTCAAGACCAGGTGGCAAACTGGGTCAAACTGGACTGGTAGGCTTTGTATAGGGAGGACCTCAGGTCTCCCCCAAAAACCGGTCCAATCGTCTCTGCAGGGGTCGAACTGGGATTCGTCTGGGAGGGAAGCGCAGCTTGCTGCCACGCATGGATGGATGGCGCAGTCCGGTGCACTGGAATCTCTTGCACCACGGGAAGGAAGGAAGCAAACTGGGTGTTTCGAGTCCGCTGGTCAGCTGAATGTGTCTGATTCCAGTGTCTTCGACCAGTGATTCCAGTGGTCTGATGAAAGTGTCTTACCTGGAAAACCAGTCTCAACCCAGAAACAAATGGTTCCAATGGATTCGGGTCCCCTGCTGGACCCGGATTCGGACCTTATTCCGGACCTTGATGAAAAAGGGGTGTCCAGCCAGGTGACCCCGACATGAAGGTGCTGGAGTGTCTTATGCCTGGATCTTCCAACTGTGCAGAACTTCTGCCTTTTCATCCATTAAATCAACTAAAAGGTATAAATGTTGCACAGTTGGAAGATCTAGGTGAATGTGGACGTTGGTCTTTCCAGTGTCTTCGAAGAGTCATCGATTACATCCGACACGACGCGCGAAAAAATTTCCGAATCGGCGATCCAAACGCGGAGTGGTCTACCGGGTGGTCTAACACGCCACCAGCGTTCAGCTGCACCTGACCATGTTCTTTCATCTTTGAGACCCTACAAGTCAAAGACCTCATTTTACTGAAGTTGGTCATACGAAACGCTATTCAAGAAGCTCAAGGACCAGGTTTTACTGGGTCCTTTGTGGGGGATGTGAACTGCACCGTGGGCGGCTCCGTACTCCAAGGTCCGCTTGGAGGGGGGGCTTCCACTCATGTCTAGCGGTGTTCGACTTGGCCCGGACAATCCAGAATGGATCCATTGGTTGGTTTTCCCCCCTTTTCAACCACAATTGACAATGGAGGCCGGCGGCCCTCAGTTTTTTCCTGAAACATAGAGGTGTTTCACCTACCAAAAACCATGTTTTCTGCTAGGGGAAGCCAGGTTTTTGATGGTTTTGTGGTGCAGCTTTCTTGTATGATGTGGATTCCGGATGTCCGGTCTCCCCCCCCGGCAGGAACAGCTCCTGGCTGGCCTCGGAGTTGGCTCAGATCCGTTCTTCCGGCCCCCGACTCCGGGTCCGGGGTCGGACAACGTCGAATCCGAAGTGGGACCCGGGGTCTGGGGTGGGCCTCACCAATCTCTACCTGGACCCAACAGGTGTTTCCTGCTAAACAACAGGTGTTTCCTGCTAAGCCACCTGTTAGGCTTCTAAAACCACCTGTTGGAAGGTCCTGCTATGGTTTTGGTTCGGGACCAGGAAAGGGCGGTGAACTCACGGAGCGTCTCGTAGGATGATCTTGTTCAACGGATTCTGCAACAGTTCGCCAGGGTACCCTGGCTGTTGGACTAGAGCCGGACTACACATCCGGACATCAACGACCTGATATCATTCGATCTCATGGGGTCTCAATGCGTCACATACCCTGCGAACCTGTGGGTCCGCAGTTAGAACTCTAAACCATACACTCCCTGAAATCATGGAAGCCACATGGCATGGAAAGAGAACACGTCTTCTTTGAAAGTGATCCAGATCGACAAGTCCAGTCCACTGGATCGAACTGAGCGGTGCGAAGGGAAACGGAAGCGTGCGCTTGGGCGCTTGGAGGTGAAAGACCATCGGATCTGTAGCCCAAAATCATCGGATCTTGGAGGTTTAGATCGTTCATCGTCCCCAGGTATAATCTCCCAGACCATCCATGGGACTGGAATAGATGCCGATCAGGCCAGACCCCCCGCAAAACCAGCAAATTTGGCCAGGATAACGGTGAATATGGCAGTCCCATGGATGGTCTGGGTATGGCTAAGAGTCTTTTTCTATACCGTCTCTTCCATGGTCTGAATGACCAATACTGGGGCGCCCCAATAGTATCTCACACGGGTCCGGTCTAGCTCGGGTGGATGGTCCGTTCTGGCCCAGGGGCTCAGAACACTGAAACCTCCGGTGTGTTTCCTTTGAGCTACACACCAACAGAGGTGGGTCAGAACCCTATACCCTATCCCAGTTCGGTAGCCCAGGTGACGGGTCCTATGGTCCCGGTCACGGAACTCGCTACCTCTCTTGGCACCCAGGTTTGCAGGCTTGGATGTGTTTGGGTGTGGACTCCCAGACGCGGATTGCGACCTCTGGGGTGTCGCCCAAAAGCAACAAGTCTGGCTGGAACTCCCAACCGTCCCAGCCACTTCCGGATCTCGGTGGCGAAGCTAAGCCACAACAGACAGAACAACCAGAACTGTTTCTGCTTCAAACCAGAACTGTTTCAGGTCCATTCGTTTCCATTGCATCCATCCGCGTCCCCTCCCCTCCCTGCGGTCGACCTCACCCTCCTTGCGCCCAGGTCGCTTGGAAGAGGGGGGTCCGGGTGCTTGGTGAAGAGCTTCTGCGGCAGAGAAAAAGAAACACACCAAGCGCCCCCAGTCCGGGAAGAACGAATCTAAGGCGATGTTTCTCTTTCATCCAGTACTTACAAGCTGGAGCTGTTTTTATCCCTCCCCTTAAGAAAGGAGCAAGATCAAGATCAGATTGAAAACACAGGCTGTTACGTCTTGTGGAATAGAGGTTCATATTGGGTCTATGATGGTTATGTTGCAGGCCTTGTTCAGAAATAGTGATTTGCTTCTTTAAACTGGCGGCTCTACAGGTAAACTGGGACCTAAGGTTCATACATCTCACAGCTACAAACGACCTGCGCTTGCCTCGGTTTTGGGTCGTTAAATGTTTTTCTTCGGCCCCCGACCTGGGTCCCTCGCAAGCTGGGAGCCCCAGTCGAGAAAAACATACAATGCTTAGCTTCTGTGTTTTGTACCTCCATCCTTCTTCATGCATGTTTTTTGGTACGAGTACCTCCAACCTCAGCACCGTCCCCCCACCCCCGCCGCAATCCTCTGCTGTATCAGTGCTGTCGCACTTGGCGAGATTGACCATGTCGCTGCGGTCGCTATACAACTGGATCCTCGGTGCAGGCGGAGTGGTAAGCATTGGCTGGCTGGCTGGCTGGCTGGCTGGCTGGTTGGTTGGTTGGTTGGTTGGTTGAACACCTACTGAGCACTTCTGCGGCCGGTTGCTTTATATGCGGCCGGTGAGTGAACCACGTTGTGTAACCACTCTCACAACCACTCACGACTTCTCTCACAACCACTCTCTCATGATCCGTTCCCGTTCCACGATGGTTCCAAGCGTCTCGTCGCCCATTTTGACGATCTCACCACACAGATCCTTGACTCCCTGGAGCCTCGTAAGGCGGGCGAGTCGGCATCGCAACACAAAGGAAGGGACACGCCTTATTGTTTGGGGGGCTGTTTACATCTGAGGTGTCCTTTTCAACACGGAATGATGGTGTAAACCACAGCATGTGTGTTGCAAAAATATACACTCGAAGGGCAGGGTTGAAACACCTGGCAAGACATGGAATGGATGGACAAGCTTCACTGGGTGGATGTAGATCTTACGGATGGTTTCGGATGGTTGTTCAGATGACCCCTCTCACATCCTCTACACGTCAGGCAACCAAGCGATGGTTCGAAGCTAAGCAAGTCCTCAGCATGTCCTCAGAGGGGCCCCTGAAAAAGAGCTCTGTGCCGCTGGCGCTTAGTGGTGATTTTGATCTGCTGAAAGGATAGGATGTTGGTTTGGGGGAGTGTCGTTGGTCAAACTGTCTCTTGAGGACAAAGTGTCCTCAGAACACACAGTGACATACAGGTCACTGGAGGAAAGACCAAGCACCGCAAAAGTCTGGTTTGAACACCTCAGAAACGTCTGCAATGCTGCTGGTAACCTGCAAAAAAAGATCCTGAATCTGTTTTGACTCTTGACCCTCAGAGTTAGAGCGGTGGGGTCCTCTTGGTAGACTTCAAACGATGTAAGTGGACAATCCCCTGTTTGGTATCAGAGTTCATGGTCATCCGAACAAAAAGGGGGCCAGGCCAGGCACTTCCTTAGTGTAGCCGGCTCCAAAAGTGGCTGGGCAAGATTCAAACCTGTTGGGAACTCCCGGGATGGATGCCACTGAAGCTCAAACCTGTGGGGTCTTTGCATGTTTTTGTCTCTTGACCTCTGAGAGAGCCCTCCAAAGGTATCCATTCGAACATGAAAAAGCATCGAACCCTTTTAACATCGATGGGCTTGGCTTGGCCACCGATTCTAAGAGGGTCTCCATTTCATTGTGACGCGACCCAGGACCCGAATCCTCTGGAGGGGTCGGACCCGAATCCGAACTGGTCAGGGGTCTGGACCTTCTCACCAATCCCTATGGTTTTGGTTCGGGACCAGGAAAGGGCTGCTTTCACGGAACGTCTGGGACACCAGAAAGCCGACCGTCTCCATTCTTCGGGTCTCCACTCTGAGAGAGGGTCCACCGCACCGCATCCCGAACGACGCCGTTCGCACACATCGCACACACCGCCATCGCGCAGCCCAGCTGCAAGCGTTTCAGGTCGTTCTGCTCCAAGGCTTCGTCGAGGCAGTCCGGCGTCTCCTGTGAAGGAGTCGTCGTTTTGGAACGATCACCTCCATCGCACTGGGTCTCCCTGGGTTCTTCTACCGGTTCTTGGTAGTACTGGGGAAGCCAATCAAAGTAGTAGAACCTACAAGAGGAAAACCTCTATTGGAGGTAGGTTTTTGTAGGTGGTTCCAAAAAATGAGGTTCAAAGTAGTTCTTCAACTAAGGAACCATGTTCGCTACTAATTCGGGGCTCCTGGCATCGCGACTCGAACGGAGCAGTCTTGCTTACTCGGAACAAGGTTCGTTCTCACGGCCGGTGTGCCGGCCGTGTCACCAGGTGCTTCGCTCGCATCAGAGTCTCTAAAAGAAGCTCTTCCAGAGGAACCCACGAAAGTTTACATCAAAGCACCACCCGGCACCTCAAAAGCATCACATCAAAACCAACACTCCTCTTGTTCATACCCGCTAACCGGGCTCCTTAGGGTCCTTCACCCAACACAATCCGGGTTTTGGGAACAAACGGCCCCGTTTTCCCCCTGCCTTTCGGTGGCCCCGGATTCGGCTTCTTCGGGTCGGCCCCCAAACGCGTCAAAGGCGACGAACGGCACGGGCACGGAACGCGCTGACCCACGTCGGGACCTCTTCGTTGATGCCGTCGAAGCTCGGCACATTCACCTGACAGGGTCCCGTGTTGGACCTGGTCCTGGATGCACCTGGATGCACCTGGTCCCTTCTGAATTTGTCCAGTCGTCATGCTCTGGTGAGGTCTGAGACGTCTTAGGCTCCACGTCGTTCCCGTGACTGGCCGTTCGCTGGAATGCGTCATGCGTCTCATGCGTCGTTCGCTGGTGTTCATCGACGACCGTCGGGAGCCGTGCTTCGGACGGGCGTCGTCGTGACCAAGAACCGCAGCAAGGGATGGAATCATGAATGAAGCTGAGCGGACTCCCGAGCGGCGCTCTTACAGTAAGTGATATAGACGCTGTGGCGTTTGGAGCACGGTTTCTTGGGAAGCGACGCAACCCACGGGTCGTTTGCACGGCACGGCACGGGTCTTGTGCGTCAAGGCGCGCTCCAAATGAGAACACGGGAAGGTTTTGAGCACAGCTCGATGATCGTTGATTGACAGGGTATGGCTGCATGGCCCAAAGCTGATGATCTGGGCTGGGATTTAATTGGCCAGTTCACTGGCTCGGACCTTGTCAACCACGTGGTTGGAAGAGGCTCGGATCCCGGGAACTTACATGAACTGCTTGGTATTCGAAACATGGTCTTTGAAGGGGCATACCATCCACCTGCATGTTAGTTCCAGAAAAGCGCAGCCCGCGCTTTTAGCATTCATGGACAGGTTGCTCTCGAAACATTCCCGACCTCAAAGCGTGTTTGTGCTCTACTCTGGGCTTTCTCACGTGTTTAGATGTTTCCACTGTTGATCTGTTTTTCTGGTAGGGCGGGCATCCACACAGTGTAGCAGGAGTATATATCTGGCTCGCCGCTATTTATGGCAGTTTGGGTGTCGTTGGGTATAGGACATGCCATGTGGCGGGCGCGGGGGATGCGGCGTGGCTGACCTGATATCCCGACCCTCCTAGGCAGTCGAACTGGGAGGTCTCCCTACGGATAGGCACCTCTCCACTCGTCGCTGTGAAGCTCTCAGGCAAAGCAAGAGCACCATCCTGGGGCTCCGCTTGGGTATCGCCCAGAGAATGGTGAAAGAGCGCGAAAGCGCAAGGGGCGTGAAGGGTTGAGTGCCAGTCACAAGGTTGTTCTACTGAAGAACTATACAGTACCAGGTTTAGCATGTTTAGCTTTATAAAGGGCGAGAATAGAATGTAAGAGAGAGACACAAAAAAAAACACGAGGAAACCGTCTTGCAAAAACTCTTCGACCACGTCTTCCTTTCCTCCGCCCAGCCCCCAGCCAAACACCCCCTAAACAAACACCTCTAATAAACCCCAACCAACAAAAAAATACGCATCTCCTCCGACTGTTCCGCTGCTGTTTGCGGTGCCGCCGTGGTCTCTGCCCCTCTGAAGTCGATCTCCGTCAGGCCCTGCGTTCTGAACAGAACAAAAGCCCTTTGTGGTCAAAGAAAACGAAGAGTTGACCCAAAATTATACCTATATACTTTTATGTTGGGCATACCTGGAACCCCAAAAGCATGTCATGAAACGGCTTAACCAAATGGTTCTTCAACTCTCAGGTGGAACCCCGCGTCATCTGATAGCGAATTCTATCCAATTCTTATCATCTTTATGAACTGCAATATCCAAAATTAAAACATCAATGGACGGCAACAAATACCGTGTCCGTGATGCCTTTGCATGAGTCTTTGATGGCTGAGACTCATGATAGCACGTGCCCTACAGTATAACGTGGTGTGAAAACCACCTGGACCTTCACCCCACAAATGGCATATCACCTATTTAGCCCCCCTGGGAGGGTTTCTGGTGCACCCTCCGACCCCCCTTGACTTCTTCTGGAAAGTATATCTGATTCTCAGTGGCACAAGTCAGAGGTTGAACTTAGGACGGACTGCAGAGGTCTTTGAAAAGTGGAAAAGTGAAAGATGACTGAGGACTTGTTTTGCACCTACTCATCTTTGATAGGGAAACAAACTCACATAGGATCACGAATCTCCCCAGTATTGGCAAGAATGTGTTCATCGCAGATGTTCCAGCGTCCATCCAAAGTGATTCAGTGAAATGAATACATACCGAACACTGATAGAGAGATGAAAGGGGTTGAGAACAGCCAACAAAAACCGACTCCTCTCCACAGCCCGACTGCTCCCTGCGCCCCTCAGCATCCAAGGGATGGCTAATCAGTTAGTTCAGCTCCTTCGACCCAAAAACCCGAGGATTTGGGGTCAGATCCCTACAGAGGTGTCATTCAATAGGGAGCTTCTCCCGAGCCCCTGGCCCTGGGCCCTGGCTGGGTAGACGGGTCAAACTGAAGCCAGGTGGTCGAGCGCCTAGGTGTCGGTCTCCCTACTGAAAACACATGTCGACTGGATAGGCACCTCTTCACTCATCGTCAAGCTCTCAGGCCAGGCAAGAGCACCATCCTGGCCCAGAATGCCCAGAGAAGGGTGAAAGAGCGTGAAGCCCCGTATCCCATGTCTTGGCAGGAGAAGATCATCGGAAAGGCACAAAGAATCCACATGTGTAAACCGGGTTGTGTGTGTGTGTCTTCTTGGAGTCTAACTCCAATTCAAACAACCTGCCAGGGTGTACAAATAGTTCGTTGCCAGGGAGGTGCTATGATTCCAGATTATTTCAGAATATCATTCCATAGTTTTGGAGGCCCTGGTGATAGAAAACGTTGCCTGTGTGACATTGCAACCCTCCAAAGACACCACGTGCAATTGATCCTGTTCTCAAGCAAACAACCCGCCACTTCACAATAACATGGCATTTGATCCAGCCTCCTATGATAGAGTAGTTGGAGCCATCAATATAGTACAGAAAAGGTGACCAGTGACAGGGCGACAGTGACAAGTCACCGTGATGTGCGAATCATCTGTCATTCCCCCCCCCTTCAAAGGCCCATACTCCACAATGTATCAGAACAATATCAAGGAGTGCATGCAGAAAGTCCAAGAAGCAGTGGCCAAATACAGACAGCCATCTCTCTTGAGGCTTGGGATGAGGCGAACAAGGGTCTGGGTGCCAGCCTCTCGAGGCGAGGTTGGCACCCATTCGTCGTCTTCACCATCCTGTCAGAGCACCGGAGGAGAAAGCGACAGGTCACCGGAGCGCGACGGCGGCGACGGTGGCGCCGAACGCACCGCGGTTCGAGGACCTCAAGGTGACCCTTCGCCAGATGAAACGGAAGCGCCCAGTGATGAACGGACGGTGATGCCACCTGGATGTCCGGATCGCCAGACCCGGTCCGGATCACAGATGAAAGTCGAGGAGTGACTAGGAAGCCTTGTCAACACTCAGACTTAAGTTTGGTTTGGGAACGCTTCTGCAGGAGACCCTATCAGGTTTCTGCTGGTGGGTTGAACACCCATCCAGGATGTTTCAACAAATCCATTGACACACCGACTTTTAGGCAGATGCAAGTACATGGATGCCCGGGCATGTTTTTTTGGGGATCGGCTTAGTAGAGCCCCATGGAATCACCAGAAAAAAAAAACATCAACATTCCAAAAAGCCATCACCAGGAAGGAAAATCAGTGATTACGAGTGCAGCAAAGCAAGAGAGCTTACAACATTCCCTTTCTGTCAGGCACTGATAAATTCTATGGACATAAGTTGATGACGATGATGCTGGTAAAGTGCACGGTGCTGCTTATCCTGTAAATGTGTTCATCCTCCAAAATGTCCCAAAAAATTCAATATGTGCATCTGATTTCACCCAATCTTCTTCAATGTCCATTCCAATCATGCTATATAAACTTCCTTCCTCGAAAGAACTTTCCATAATGCTGCAAATTTGGTCCCCTGGCCTTCGCTGGCACAATGATCAATGGAAAATCGGTCTTCGTTGGCGTGGTGGCGAGCTCGCCGGGCTGACCGTCTTCAATGAACCGGATAGATCTGCCCCTGCCGCCCTCCGTCTTGGCAATGTAAAGGGCCGGGTTCTTGCCCACCATGAATGTCGCAAGTTCCACGCACCACTGCTGTGAGTAGTGGACCTCACTGAACACTCGACCGAGGACAGTGTATAGGTATGCGGCAAAGCACTGGGTATATGTGGAAGGTTGTACTGTGCAACAAAATCTATGATTCCCAGCCAAATAGGACTGATCCAAAAAGAGTGTCCTCCATGCTTGCATCAGAAAAAAATGAAAAATAGATACCAGGGGTCCCCATCGTCTTCCCTCCCCCTCCCCTCATTCAAACCCTATGTTTTGCTTTGACTTTCTTGGTTCGTGAGAAAAACAAGAATTGGGAGACCCCATGGCCAGGGAGACCCCCTTTGAGACTCCCTGGCCGCTGAGTAGACGGATCGATGTCCCGAACTGAAGCCAGGTGGTCGAGCGCCTAGGTGTCGGTCTCCCTACTGAAAACACATGTCGACTGGATAGGCACCTCTTCACTCATCGTCAAGCTCTCAGGCCAGGCAAGAGCACCATCCTGGCCCAGAATGCCCAGAGAAGGGTGAAAGAGCGTGAAAGCCCCGTATCCCATGTCTTGGAAAAAGAAGATCATCGGAAAGGCACAGGGAATCCACAGTTGTAAAGACTCCTATTGGGTTGTGTGTGTGTGTCTTCTTGGAGTCTAACTCCAATTCAATCAACCTGCCAGGGTGTACAAATAGCTCGTTGCCAGGGAGGTGCTATGATTCCAGATTATTTCAGAATATATTTCCATATTTAGTTTTGGAGGCACTGGTGATAGAAGACGTTGCCTGTGTGACATTGCAACCCTCCAAAGACACCACAAGTACCAGGTCTTTCATAAGACCTAGCAAAGCCATGATTTGGGCCAAACGCATGGCAAGACCCACCAATCGACTCCCGCGACTCCCGGTCGGCCGCGCCGGTCGGCGGCGACGGCGGCAGTCGGGACTGGGACGCGCTGCTGGAACAAACGCCACGTGGACTTCCCGGAAGCCGCTGCGACCGGGACGTCCGACGACACTCAGATCTTAGGGATAGTTTGGGGAAGCTTCTGGAGGATTCTGCTGGACGTCGCCCTATCAGGATGGGAAGCCTTGTCAACACTCAGACTCTTGATTTGGGGAAGCTGCTGGAGACCCTATCAGGTTTTCTGGAGGGTGGCACACCCAGCCGATGAGCTGGGATGTTTCGACCAATCCCGTCCGATGAGCACCGACTTCGTTCCCGCCCGCGATCGCAGAAAACATCGCTCGCTCGGGTCCAGCGGTCGGTCCAACGGTCCAACGGTAAGGCCCAGTGGTTGCGGCCCATCCACTTCGGCCCAGTGGTCGGTTGCGGTACTGATCTAGATTGGGACCGGGTGGATGTTGCTTCGATCTTCCAGTTTCTCTCCACCCTACCCTCTTGGAAAGGAGGTGGATAATCCATGTCCTGGTCCATCCATCCTACGGTCCCACACAGCTTGCAAGTCCTGGAGAATGAGTGCCAACCTCTCAAAAACACTGATGATCCCTTAACCTAGGCAAGTGCAAACTGGACATGAAAAAAAAGAATTATAGGGCTCCACAAGACAACGCTTCAACGATCCACCGTAGCTTTGCCACACGATCGAACCGCACCCACATCATCGAGCTTCCGCCCGTCAAACCTGTTCCTCTCCGCCCCCGCCCCCCCCCAAACCGAACCCGTTCCCCAGCGCAGCGCATCGTTTCTCCGGTGCCGCCCCTCGTTTCTCCGGAGGGTTCCGCCTCCGTGTGCGGCGCCGTGGTCTCTGCCTCCAACGTCTCCAACTGCTCCAAGTCCATGGCAGCGGTGGACGGGACGCAGGACGCAGGACGGATCGAGCTCGGTCGTGGTCCACCAAAGGGCTGGCGGAGTCGGGTCTTGGAGAAGCGAATGAGTGGAAGCGGATCCGCTGCCCCAAGTCCTGCTCATGAGCTCAATGAGGTCCTGGCTAAAGAATCGAAGAGCTCATGAGCTCAATGTGGCAATGAAGCATTTTTTTTTGGGACATCATATGAAGTATCCCAAAACAACCAGAAAGAAATGGATGTTTCGCCAGTCCCAACCATTTCCTGTGTAAAGGACTTCAAGCAAGCCATATTGGAACAACCATTTGTTTCTGGTTGAGACTGGGGTTCCAGGAAACACTTGACCCACACCATCCATGGGTCGCACCAAGGGGGGGGCCATCCATGGACCGGAGGGACGAAGCGCGGAACCGAACGTCGGAGCTGTGAGCTGTCCCAAACACACGGTCGAAGCGATTGATATTGGGATAGATTGGGTATATGGTATAGGTATAGTAATGTGTTAACCTCTATAAACCTCTATAGATATATGGTATAGGCATTGATAAGTCTTTGTAAACCTCTCTGGGCCCCATCGTGAGCTTGATCGACTGTTACAGGTCAGTCCCCTTCCTTTGGGCCGTGCGTGAATGATAAATCGACCTGGGCCCACTGGATGATGGGGCCTGGTTGCTCCGCCGACATGCATCCCATTTTTAAAATCGTGATGTTCTTGTGCAGTGCTGCCGCGGTTGCCGCCAGACTCAGCTAGCAAATCAGCTTGCAGAGGGCCCGAAACGAAACGGGCGTTCTAGTCGAAGAACATGGCTGCACTGTAGTGACTAAGTATATGTGGTTCATGATGGTCCCCAAAGTGCCTTCAATTCATATGGAGCATGCAGTTGATAAGTACTGTAAAGAAACCCCAAAACACCAGAAGAAGCACATCCAGGGAAGTGGACCCCCATGTGGGTCCAGGTACTTCTGCGGGCTACACGAAATAGCACATCCAGGTGATTGGAATAGTTGATGAGTCTCTCCAGGACGCTATAGGGGAAAAATAAAGAACCAGGAAATGCCATAGCCTGGATAGACTGAATGGGGACGCTATCCATTTTCAGGACCAGGAAATGATAGGGAATGGGTTCCGATCAGGAATCTTTTGTAGGGTGGAGAAAAAAAAAAGTAATAATCCCCGCACTCTTCTCAGATTCGCAGCCTAACAAGCCCAAGAAGTGGATATATCCAAGAAGATGGGGATGCAGCTGGCCCTCTGCAAAGAGGAAACTCTTGCAGTTCTGTACAAGACCTGGGTGCGCCTTGGACATGTTGGACCCCTAAACCACGGGGGCCACTGGGGTCAGGGGTCGGGTCGAACAGAAACTCATGGATGGCATGGATGGCGCTACGCCCACTGAAAGACGAGTCTTTTTGGACCAAACATCACCAACACCTTGGTACTTCGACCTTGGGTCTCTCCTATTCCCTGGGCCCAGTGCATGATGGGGTCTGGTTGGCGCCTGGTTGCAGGCCTTTCTCCAAACAAAGTGATCATTGTTTACCGACTGTCACTGGTTTACCGGGACACCGCCAGGTGAGGCACTGCCTCACCTCTCAAGTCAGACGCACCCAGTTGAGTCTCCCACACCGTTTTTTGGTGCAGGACAAAACCAAAAACGACGGCGACCGGTGAACGAGCGGCGACGGCTCCGCAACATGCTGATCTGATCTCGAGCCATCCGATTGGATGATTGGTAGGGCCTGGATGTCCAACTCGAGCAAGCTTGGATGTACACTCTCCACTAAAGCTTGTGAAGTTTTCACTCAGATACTTGGCCCTCAAGAGGGCTTGGGAGTGATCGGCTCATGAAGGTCCAGTGAATTCATCCATGGTTGGCACATTTATATAAGCGTCCACCCCCAATTAGCTCGTCCTCCCCCTTTGTATGCTGTCCGTGGTCCACCTAGCCCTAGCTGAACACCGCCTCAGCTGTCGTTGTTTGACCCGCAGATATCCGTTGATCCATGCCACCTTCGTTCATCCATGCTCCGCCCTCGCACTCGAAGCTCCGGATTTGGCGGCTCCGAACCTGGAAAACATACTACCCAGAAGCTCCAAACAGCTCTTGGTCCCTCAAAACCCTAGGGATTGGTTCGGGTCCGGACCCCTACTTAGGAGGGTCCAAGGTCGCGTCTGGGTAAAAGAGATTCTCCAGGTATGGGAAATTTACCCATCTAAGCTATACCCACCAGACGCTCCGTTTTCGTTCACAGCCCGACTCCTGGTCCCGAACCAAAACCATAGGGATTGAGACCCCAGACCCCTGACCAGTGCGGAAGAACGGGTCCGACTTTTGGGTAAGGGAAAAATTAACGAAATCACCTGAAAACCTGCCAAACCAGGTCTATCCATGGTCCATGGTCCCGACACATCACGCTGAGCCCGTGTTCCAACCGAGCTCCGGAGCCGGAAGTGCTCCGAGCGAACCGTGTCCACCGGAGTTGGGTCCCCCAACCGTTTCGGGTGGGAGCAGGGGATCCACTTCCCAGACGCGACTCACCGGACTAGCATATGCTCCATACATGGGGGGTCGTGCCGTTTTGGGGTCTCTCTCTGGCGGCAGATCCGGAACTGGCAGTCCCATGGAGCATCGCGTCTGGGCTGGGCTTGTTTTATTGGGTAGGATAAGGGTGAAATCCTGGTGGTCTTCTATGGTATAACAATGGTATAACGGTATAACAATGGTATGAAAGTGTGAGTGGATCTTGTTTACCATTGTTTACCATTGTCCTATGGTTTTCACTTTCAATTGTCCATGAAAATGCTCCACTCACGTGTTCCGTTCAGCGGAGCCGCCCGCCCGTCGGGGACTCACTGCGCTCGGGCTCTGCTCGGCGTCAGAGCTGATGTAGCCGTGCACCACTGGTGCAGATCTACAGCCGACCTCACCTGAGCAGCTGCTGCGAAAACCGGGAGGCTGCGGCGAGCTGTCCGGTCGCATTGTGGGGGGCGGTTCCTCTTCAGAGGCTCTTGCTTTTGGCGACGTAGACATGTCGAACCCAAAAAAGTCAAAGTGTGTCCGGTCTCTGGCCATGATCTATCTGCAGCACTCGACTGCATCAAGGCGGACTTCAGTACCTAAGGACGTCCCTTGAAGCCGAGGGACTGTGGTCCCGGAATCTGGTCCAAATAGAAGAATCCTCTTGACATAAAACATCAAAACTAACTGAGCCCGATGTTCCATGCCATGTTCCATGGTGTGCTTTCCATTGGGCGCCATGTGTCGACTCATGCTTTTCCGCGTCGTTAGGCCCACGAAAAAGGAATATATCAAGGTTAACACACCAACCCATTACATCCCATTACTTGGATTTGCTGGTAGGAATCATGGAAAACTTCATATTCCCCAGGGACCGGGGGATTTATTACACCCAGTTCGGTAAAACGTTACCTGATCTGCTGAACCAGGAATTGCTTTCAGGCGCGAAGCCGGCACCGGGTGGCATCTTCGATCCAAAGAACCCCCCCCTGCATGTTGAACATGGACCGTGACAAATGGACCATGGACCATTCTATCACACCTGGTCATTTCTTAGGGTTCTTTAGGATCCAAGGGTATCAGAACTAAATATTGTCAGAGCTACTTATCAGATCAACAAACATGGTGTCTAGACTTGGATTCTTTGGGAGATTCAAGGGCATCAGAACTACTACCAGAACTCCCAGCGCATCCAGTTACCACGATGTCGCTGGTAACCATTGGTTCCAGTTCGACTAAAACCATAGACCGGTAACGAAGGGCCCCTGGTTCCTTAGACTAATGGTTTGCCTGGGATGCACTGGGACGACTATCAGATGGAAAAAAAAGGATTACTTTTGATTAGTAAACTCAAAGGCTCGGAACCTGACCCGACTTCCTCACACAGCGAGCCGAGCCCCACGTATGGGATGGATCACTGTGAAGTAAACACCTTTTCTTTCCACATTCAGTGGAAGAAAAAGCGTTCCGGGAGGGTTTTATGGTTCTCCACCTGGAAGAATCAGATTTGCCAAATGTCGACTGTTGATGACGGATGATCAATAAAGCCCTCCCGAAAATTCAGAGGTTTTACAATCCAAATTGCAGGGTTTTGATTCATCAACAGTCTACATTCAGTCACTGCACCAGTCGACCCTTTTAGAGGTCACTGATCATGTTTTGCCAAGGGCGAACCTCCTTGAAGCCGCACTGAGAGGAATCAACAGAAAGACGACCCGATCGCACCGCCCTGGTGGATGACCCAACCCTGTGTTGTGCTTGGGTGGATCACATCTGTTAGACCAGCTCAATGGTTGAGGAGTCTTGGGAGTCTTCCTCTTCGACTCAAACAGGGGTTGAGCCGCTCGACTGCAACACACACCATGTATAGAAGTCGTGGCCCAAAACCATGGATTCAACAGCCCCCCCTCTCATCCCGAACCATCAGCTGTGTGACCCCACGGATGAAAAAACGGTGACCAAGTACCGAACGTCGCCGTGTTCCGAAGCGTCTTTCGTTGCTTTGCCGGACTTGGACCGGGTCCGTGGGATGCACCCGGTTCAACCGCCTGTGTCCAACGGGAGCTTCGGGAGCTGTACCGTGACGGTGAGACCCCCCGGTGGGGGGTTTTCAGACGACAAAAACACGGCATTCTGCGAAAAAATTGAGACTCAGAGTGCCACGTCAAAAGAGGTTAAAAACTATTGTCTGCAGTTTCGTCTCTGAAAGCAGATCCACCACTGCCGTTTTTTCAGTTCATGACATCAGTGCTGATGGACTTATATGACATCTCATGAGGCCATGACCGCTCGGGTAGAAAAAAACATGTTCTGATCGGGTGGTTTTTCTGGGAAGATGTTTTTCCATTCAGAATGGAGGATACTACTAGTCATGTATCGTTCAGATGCATCACCCCAAGTGCAAAAAAGAAACAAGAGCTCAAAACTTCACGCCAAACGAAGCTCTGCCCGTCTTCCCGCGAATTCGATCTTCAAGTCACTTCTTCCTTGACCTCCTTCTATGCATCTCGCCTTCCTTCGTCCCTCGGCGAACTCCAAGCTCGTCGCGGGCCCAACTCCCTTCTCACCTGGGTCGTTCGTCGTCGACCGAGCCGAGCCGTGGAGGAGCCGAGGAAGGGGAGCCAACATAGTCAGAGGGACCAGACAATACATTTTTTACATAGCAAGTGCTTGGGACTGTGGACACATCCCTGTTCCAGGAAGGCGGCCAGCCTCGCAGGCAGTTGGAGCGCATGAAGTAGGTTGGTTAGTTGCTCCATCCAACACAAAACAACTCCACTATTTAAGAGGTGTTCAAAACCAGGTGCAAGTCTGGTGTGATTGGACCTGGGTCGGGTGTTCCAGATGGAAGGGTGTCGAACGAGATCCTCCAAGGGTATACTATCAGAATCACGAAGAGAAATGGACCCGAAGGCACACTGATCCAAGCCGTCGAAGCGGAATCCTTTTTCGACCCTTCGACCGACCCTATGGCGTCTTACGGCGTCTTATTGGGGGTGCCCACCATGCGTGCCGTGCCCACCATGCGCCGCATGGTCATGGGCTCCATGGGCTCCATGGGGCCCGCGAATGGGCGACGAGGGACGACCAGAGGCGGACTGGGAAGGATGGGGAAGGAGAGGTCGGTCCCCGATGGGCCGCCTTTGACGGAATCGGGTGGGTCGTGGGGATCGGGTGGGGTCGCTCCACCAGAAATTCCGACCGATTCCGCAGGGGGGGTCCGGACCACCCTAAGAATCCGGGCCCTCAACGCACATAGGGTTTGGTTCGGGTCCGGACCCCTGCGTTTCGGTGTCGGGTCCGGACCCCGGACCCATGGAGAGCCCGAGCTCGGATTCTTAGGACCGATGAAAAAAGGATCGCAACACCCGTCGACGGGTGCTTGGAGGGGTGCTGGTCCAGCACCGGGGCGTCGGACCAGCAGGTGGTCCTTTTCCACCCTTTGGACTGTGGGCAGGGTGGTTCTACTTGTGGGTCTTGAAAACAGAGCCGAAGGGAAAAAAAGAACTCCCTCTCCAAATCCGTTCGCCCGAGCACGAAAGCCAAGCTTTTCTGCATCTTCTCGAGCTCCGACATCACATGCATAAGGAACTGCTGTTGCTGGTCGAAGGCTTTCTCCAGACGTTCCTCGCAAGGCATTGGTCTGAAGTAGAGCTCAACCCAACGGCGAACATCAATATACCATACACCAGCACCGTCCAGCTTAGATGGTAATTGGATGGTAGACACAAGGTCAGTTTGAGGTCTATAAGCACCCAGGACCCAGGACGCATCGACACCTGACACAATGAAAACACGAATGGGATAAGCAAGGTTCCTCGACCAGTGGGGACACATCTACACACACTCACCTTACATGGAACATTGCAAACATGTCTGTCCTACTGTGCGTCCCACCCCGTTTCTTAACATGGACTCCAGCCCAATACTGAAGTCCAGTTGATGTAGATACTCTAATCCAATGGATGCTGCCAAACTTCATGCCGACCATTGCTTTTGATTCAGCTTCAATCAACTAGACAGCGCATACCTGTTGAAGCACCTTTAGGTGACGTTACATGCCGCACGCGTCTTCGCGTCATCCCGAACGTGCGGCACGGTGATTCTAGGCGGACGCTGTTGACTTACGTCTGCCGTGGTCTGTCGTGAAGCAAGAATGACCAAGAGACCCCGCTCCAACTTCAACATAAGAGCGATGGCCAACATAAAGCTTGTCCAACAACACTCGAGGATTGAGCTGATGTCAAGAGTCAAAGGCCAAGAGTCACGTGATCTGACCGACTTATTGACTTAACACACACAATCCAAAGACTGATCGATGCAGAGCTGCAACTGACCCGGACCAACCCAAAGGATGTAGATTGATCTATGACGACTCATCAAAACACTTAAAGATCGTCTAAAACAGCATGATCTTTATCTATCTAGATCAAATCTAGAACGGCATGATGATCTATAAAGATATCTAGATATGTACCAGCACCGAACCCAACAGGTCTCCGTTTCATGGAGGGTTGGGTGTTAGGCCCTGTTGCAGGTTTCAATTGGTGACCTGTTGGAGGTGCTGGTATATAGATCTAAAGCACTACTCATCCGAAACACCTTTGTGATATAAATATATAATCTATAAAGATCTAAAGATCATCCTCCAAGTCTCTATCTTCTCCTTTGAGACATGATCCACCTCCAAAACACCTCCCATGCCAAGCTCCAACACCTGCGCTGCAGCGTTCGCGCATGTGTCTTTGCCCGACACCGGCGCCCCAAAACTGCTAAAGCGGGCCAAAGAGACGGGGGAATGGGTTCGTTCCATGGGGACCTCTTCGTTGGAAAGTCTTAAGGAGACCTCTTCACCGCCGCGAGCCGCCGGTCGACCGTCCCCTGTTCCGGTCGACCGAGCCGGAGCGCGGCGGTGACCGGTGGGATGCGACCGTTGATGAGCTTCTTCCCACCGGCATCCTGAGGTTTCTTCTGCGTTTGGTGAGAAGAAGAGAGTACCCGAGCTCCGTCAGAGAGTGGTCAACGAAAAGAAGAAAACACCTGGCGACTCAGTCAAGCCAACTCCCACAGACCGAAAGCTCCGCCCCTGCACCCGGAGCCTTGACCATTCGATTCTCGTCAACGTCTGAGTCCAAAACCTCCTCCCACCAAACCTCCTCCGGGACGTTGATCTCCCATCTTTGAAGGGAAATGAGAACCAGGTCAACCCCAAGGGTCGGGGTCAAAACCGACTCACAGCCGTGATGGAAAGCGAACTCGCTCGGGAACCACATCTGACCCTTGGACAGTCTCCGCTCGCACCTCGATCGGTTTGTCAAACGGCACCTCTATAGGTCAAGCGGCCGGCTCCAACCACTCCATTCCACCTATAGAATCCTGCTTCAAACTACCTCTTGATCCATCCAAAACCGTCCCAACTCCCGTCGGATACGGCCTATGCAAAGGGGACGCCTCAGTGACGACCTTTCGTTGACGATCTGAGCTTCCTCGCCTCTTCCACGCACGGCTCCGCAGCCGCTGGCGTCGCTGGTGCCTGCTGCGCTTCGAAGTCCTTCTCCTTGGAATTCCCCCGACAGGTCCAGGCCGCCCCCGGTTGGCCCCTGGTCCCAAAAACCGCATTGAAGAGTGCTTTTTTAATGACCAACAAGGACCAACACCATAGTATTTCATGAAGTCCGTTTCTGACCATTTTGGGGGGGATAGCTCATTGGAATGAATCACTCTAAATGGATCGGACCCAATTGATTTGATCAGATTGACTTGGGATCTGAATGGATTGGCCACTTCTCGAGTGGCTGATCTGCATGCAAATGTGTCTGCCAGCACCTTCCAAGGGGCCACCAATGGAAGCCCCTACACCACTAAGGGACCTCCATTGGACACCCCTTGAAGGTCCAGGTGGTTTTTTTTTGGTGCATTCTTCCCCCTCCAAGCACCTCAGATGTGCCCGTTTCCGCTGTAAGCTAACAGCCAGACACCTCGAACACAAATCTCTCAGACCTCCACAGTTCTTGTTGTGCTCAGACCTCCACACGTGCGTTTGTCGACCTCGCGTGCGTGGAAAACGCACGCGGTTTTTGGCCCACACCTCGTCTTCCCTAACCCCCAAACCAGGGCTCGAGGCGATCGATCCTCTTCCGCAAGACGTTCCAGACCCGGAGCTCCTGCTTCTGCCCGTCCTCGAGTTCGGGGAGACCAAGCACACGCGCGCTCCCGGGAACCGTCGTGGCGGGTCAAGCGACCGACCACACGAGGCCAGGGCCGGACCTGGTTGGGTTCATGGAGGCGACCTCTGGTGGCCATGTGCCGACAATGGATGAGAACCCGCGACCAATCTCCCGTGACCGGTCGGAGTGTTCAGCTAGGGTCGGCTGGGTATTTTTGAAGGTGTTTGACGAAAAGAAGCTTCCTTCTGGTTGCTGGTGCGGTCCTTGGACGTCCTTGGAAAAAAAGCCATGCTTCCATGACTGGAGACTGGATTGAATGGGTATTGAGTATACCATCCAAAAAGAACGGTTCAATAACCTAGGCAAGTGCAAAATGGGCATTGGATTGTTTGTCCTGTTCAAGACCTGGCAGGGCTTCTCGGCTGTCGAAACAATGGCCCAAGCAGATTTTCTGAAACACCTTTTGGGCAGACCCTGGGAGAGGTCCTGGTCATAGGTCTGTCCAGACACACTGAGCAAGCAAGAACAGTGCCGAAATCCACCGGGGTGAGCAGTGGTTGATCTGTTGCCTTTCCGGTCAACAAGGAATGATAGAAGAACATATCCCAGACACTCCATGTATGCCATATATGCCTACATTGACCCCCAAAACCACCCCAATGTAGGCATATATGGCATACATGGAGTGTCTGGGTATGCGAGACTCTCCGAGACGACCAGTTTTTGACGTGATGGACGCAGTACTGACATACCAAGCACACTGACATGAGCAGCTGTTGTCACGTGTGTTTTTGCAGAAAGCCATGTCCGATGTGAGTGAGTTGTCCTCGGGAGTCTTCAGAAGTATTGAACATCCCCATGGCAAAAAGCCTTTGAAGAAGTCAATGCATCAATAGATCCCACAAAAAGACAAGAACAAACGAATCAGCGAAGTCCACCAACAGTGAAGTAATCCTGATCAGTATTCCCGGACTTCGGTTCTGTTTCTTGACCCCCACCCAGGGTGCGCAGTTCAAACTACAAAGAGACACCACTGAAACGAATCAAGTTTGGGGAGAAAATCAAATGAAACTGGTCATGCTACTGGCTGGTCGCATGCTTTTCGGTGTGATCGTTTTATTTTGGGGGGTACATATGGGTAAGTCTTTTCCGGAGAGAACACTGCAACTCCGTGGGAGCAGATTGATCCAGTCTCGTATGGAGATATTCCAGGGGCAAACTGGATCACTGGAGAAAACACTGCAACTCCGGGCAACGCATGGCAACAAGTGGAAGCAGAGGATCATTCCCTGTTTCAGAACTATGCCGCCACGAGAGTGTATCAAGTTGATCGATTGCCAGATCCTGTGGAGGATACCTGGACTGAAACTGACGAGGAATGGGATGAGTTGGTGAATCTCCTCTCATTCCATACATCTGTTTTTGGCTTTGAACGGCTCAATTCAGAGGTGATGGCATACTATGATGCGTTTGGGTATTTCCCAACCTTCGAGATTCTCTTTGTCGACGGTAGGCTAGCAGAATCTGTGTTCCAATTCCAGGGGCCGAGCTGGAGTAGGGAGGATTTTGTCGTGGCCGTGCGCATCTTTCTTGATACGGTTATTGACCGACAGGAGTTTTCAGCTATAGCATTTGTGCATGAGATCCCAACTCCCTATGAACAAGGAGGTGAAGATCACATATTTATCATGGTGGAACGCTCCTATGCACCACTCCGTGTCATGATTTGTGTGATCACGACTTTTGAATTGGAGGATAATCCCGAAACTCATGCTTTGTCAGTTCCGCAATATGTGTGGAGCAAGGATCTTATACGTGACCTTCGCATGGAAGGAGTCTGCAGAGATCCTCGTTTTGAATGTCTGCTACGACACGGGTTGTTGGAGATGCCTACTCTTGTGGCATGGCAGCCTTTCCAGGGCATGAAACTGAATCTGGATATAAAAATGCTGCAGTGCGACGTTTCTGACCAACGTTATCATATTATGGGCTCGCATGTGATGTTTCGACAAGGCTTAGAAGGAGCACCAGATGATAACCTGGAAGCAGATGTGATGTCCCTCATGCAACAAGGGCAGACCATTCGAAATGGGAGCGACCTGCCAGACACTCTCTCGACACAGAGGGATGACACGGAGAGTCTTTGCAATGGCTATGGTTCCCGAGGCTCCACAGATATAGCACCCCATTTTGCCAACCAAGCTCAGCAAGTCGAGGAACTCCGGGAATGGCTCCTAGAGTTGCTAGGAACTGATGCATCAATCATCCTTTATGTGTTTGAGCATAATGATGGGGAAGTCTCCACCTACAGGATTTCTTTGACTGCCACTATTCTTAGAAGGGGAACTGATTTTACGCATTGGATCCGAAGGGAGCTGGCTGCGTTATGGAATGTACATGCAAGAATCTTTCCATTGATGCCTGCACCTTTTGTTGATTTGCGTATTGCGGTCCTTCTTCCAAGAGCCTTTGGGAGAGATATGCCTATTCTCTTGGAGATCAATGATGGCCAAGATTCCTGGAGAGAAATACATGTGGTTCAGCAAGCCGTCACGATCAACAGCCTGCTGTGGAGGTCAAGACTTCCGCCAGTCGTTCCCTCCACACAGTGCTATCATGCCATGTTGGTAGGTGAAATAGCAGAGCCTAATGACCTAGTACCCTTCAGTCCAGGTCAATGGGTCACGATTGCAGTCGGCTCCTTAGCTTATCTTGAAGGGGATGGGACAACAGAATCAATAGTTGAATCATTGCTCCCTTCTTTGACCAGTCTTGCCACGAGCCACACAACTTCAAGCAGAACTGCTAGACATACTGATGTTTCCATCCCTGAACAAGAAAACCATGAGGGGGATGAACATACTTTGATGCAACTGTTCTCCTCTGAGTCTCTTTCTGATCCGGAAGTACATACCTGGATGATAAGATGGGATCGTAGGGAGCTGGTACAAGAAGAGTCTCGGGTGATCACCCTACGTACAAACCAGAACTTCATAAATCATGTTGTCCAGACATGGAGGGACCTTTGTGAGGTCGATTCTCCATTCATTGTGCCTATTTCACCACATGTCCAGCAAGCTGGAATTCATTCGCCTGCATTCCTAGTGCTTGATTATGTCAGTCCGGTATACAGGCCAGTTTTCATTGACTTAGAGGCCATGGACTATGAAATTCAAGGCGGTTTCTTGTTGAGGGATCCACAGGTTTTGACGACAAATGAGGTTTTCGACCAAGTGATGCAATTTCACCGCTGTCGAACAGTGGCCGATTGTTTTGTCTGGAGGGAAGGACATTGGCATGAATGGGATGAATCCCTTACTGTGCAAGAAGGGGACTATCTTCAACTGCTGGAATATACGGAGAGCGATGATGAGCACTCCACTCTGTGTGATTCAGAAGCGGCTCACAGTTCCCACTTCACAGATGCGGAAATATCAGATGCCGAGGAATCCATATACCTCCAACTCAAAACATGGCATCGCGCGCCTGCATCCGGACTTCCGCCTCCAGGTAATGGTGTGTATTGGGATTCCAAATGCATGGATGCCATGGATGATTTGATACATTGTCACGATGGTGATCATGTCGTTGACTTTGTCTATGACAAACCGAGGAGGCCAATCCCTACACCAGCCAGATCCAGAGCATTGCCGAGAGTGATAAGCATTAGCGAAGCCCTGGCTGGAGGCAATAGTCACAGGTTGGAACTTTCACTTGGGCTCTCAGACTCAGAGATTGAGTTTTTGCTGGATTTTGACCCTGTGGAAGAGCAGCTGGAGACGGTCTTTGACCTGAACGATTTGGATCCATCGCTCCAGCAAATGTTCGCGGAAGCACCTAAGTGTGCGCCAGACAAGTGGAATCCATTGAACTTTGAATCTGTTCGCATTTACACGGATGGATCATTTTCTGATGGATCTGCTACGTGGAGTTTTGTCCTGGTAGCCTGTGCAGAAGGGACAAACTCTTTTGTTGGATATCGTTCTGGTTCCATTCCTTTGACTGGACACGAGGAACAATTGTTGGACACACATGCGTCCGCAGTATGTGCAGAGCAGCATGCACTAATCTGGGCTACTTGGTGGCTACTTCGATATTGGCGAGCGGCCAAAGTGTGCACACCAATAGTCTTCCTCTGGGACTCACAAGTCGCAGGACGACAAGCTGAAGGATTATATGGGATGTCAACGGCCTTAGGACGATTGCTGCGAGGCTTGCAACTTGCTCTTCAGCAGATGATGGTTGAAGATGTTGGTCACTTGCATGTTCCGGCCCATAAAGGACACCTTTATAATGAAATAGCAGATGTTCTTGCGAAACAGGCCCATAAGAAGTGCCCGACTTGTCCTGACAATGGTTTGCTCCTGCAATTGGTCGGGAAGCTCGGCCATCTTGACAATCTTTGGCTACTGCTGACAACTTCACCTGCTTTTCCAATGAGACAACAGGGATGTCTTCATTGGTCATCAACAAGTGAAACAGCTTTCCCAAAAGATCTGTTGAGTCAACAACTCATGCCCGGAGCAGACCATGATCAACAATGTGTGAGCAAGACTTGTTATTTACAGTTTGCTTCGTATAATGCTCTGTCACTACTTGATGACCGTGGAAGACAAACACTCTATGCTGATCAAGGTCGAGTTCAACTTCTGCGAGATCAATTTGAAGTCAGAGGCATACATTTTGTTGGTATTCAAGAAGCACGTACACCTTCGGGTATGCATGTCTCCCATTCGTATATTCGTTTCTGCAGCGGAAAAAACGGATGGAGGACATTATGGAGTTGAACTCTGGGTCAGCCGGACCTCGAGTATCACTGATGGAGCTACTTTCCATCCAGGAGAGTTCTTGGTTGTTTTCGCTGATCCCAGAATCCTGATCGTCAAACACCAAGGGCAGCTCGGTCATTTCTGTCTTGTAGTGGCACATGCTCCCCATACTGCCGCCGATCATGTAGAGCGACAACAATGGTGGCAGTGTCTCCAAGGGAAAATGACCAACATTGTGGGCTCCCTTGAATGTGTTGTGCTGATTGATGCCAACGCTACGGCACCCAAGGAAGTCACACAAAGCTTTGGCGGTCTTTCACAGGACCAGACGAATAAAAATACGTTTTTCTTTGATGCTTTTGTGAATCAGAATGGTCTTTTTGTGCCATCCACTTTTGAAGAGATCCAGTGCGGCCCGCCTGAGACTTGGACACACAGTGCCACCGGGAAGAAATCCCGAATAGACTACGTACTGTTGCCATTATCTTGGAGATGGGCACGCATTCAGGCATGGGTGGATGAGGACATTCATGCGGGACACGCAGGACTGGACCATGAGTGTACATGTGTCGACATTTCTTGGAATCAGATTGCTAGACCAAAACGCAAAGAGAAAAGAATTGACGAAGTCGCAGTGAGAGATCCAAAGAATCAAGACATAGTTCGTGCCATTTGGGCATCATGCCCTGAACCAGATTGGGGAATGAATGCCTCACAGCATGCTGCCTTGATCACGGACCATCTTCAAAGGGAGGCTATCAGATACTTCCCAAAGAAGTGGGGCAAGAAATATAGAGAGCATATTTCCGATCAGAGCCGAGAACTGCATCGAAAAGTCACATGCCTTCGTCGAACACTTAGGAACCTGAAGAAACATGACGACTTTTCCCTGTGTGCTGTCACGTTTCGAGCATGGAATGCATGGAGGAAAGGCAAAGGAATCAGTGCCTTTGATAGCTCCTGGAACCAACTGCTTTCCCATGCAACAGCGCGACACGCGCGGGACTTGAAATCTGCTTCACTCCACTTTCGCCGGCAGTTGAGAGATGATCGTAAGCAATTTTTGCTTGGAGTTGCGGAGAATGCAAGAAATGCCAAACCAAGCGAGGTTTTTGCTGCTTTGCGACCAATTCTTCAGCCAGCGAAGAAACAGAAAGTTTTGCCACAGCCATTGCCTGTCTTACAAGATGAGGAAGGCCAGATTCTGCAGTCACTGGACGAAGTCAATGCTAGATGGGTCAGGCATTTTTCCCAACTAGAAGCTGGTAGGGAAGTACAGATCTCTGACTACATGTCCAATGTGTTGCAGAAACAGCAAGACAGATGCAAACCGGGTAAGTACACCCTAGATGATTTGCCAAGTCGCCTCGATCTTGAGAAGGCCATACGCAAAATGAGGTACCGGAAAGCCCCCGGGCCCGATAGACTGCCCAATGAACTATTGAAGGCATGTCCAGGAGAGACAGCAGGTGTGCTCTTTCCAATAATTCTAAAGATGATCTTTAGGTTAGAAGAGCCATTGCAATGGAAAGGAGGACAAATTATTTCCCTTTTTAAGGGTAAAGGGTCACAATCGGACTGTCAGAATCACAGAGGGATTCTCTTGACATCTGTGCTTGGAAAAGCTGCTAGGTCGACTATCAGGGATCGGCTTAATGAGCCCTATCTCGCGGCCACCGATGACCTCCAACTCGGTGGAAAACCTTTGCAGCAAGTCCTTTTTGGGACCCATGTCTCTCGCCTTTTTTGTAGAACGAGGGAAACGTCGGCACAGGAGCACAGCAATCCTTTTCTGCGATGTCCAATCGGCCTATTATCGTGTGTTGCGGCAGATTGCGACAGGGGCAACTTTGACCGATGATGATCTTGCACTGGTTTTGCATAGGATGGGCTTAGGTCCCGAGTCGATGTGTCTCATACATGATTGCATGACTAGAAACTGTGCATATCAGGAACTCGGAGCCGGACCTGTGCAACACCAGGTGTTGCAAGAAACATTAGAAGGCACATATTTCACATATACAGGTCGTGAATTTGTCCAAACATTCAGAGGAACCCGGCCGGGTGACTCGTTAGCTGACATAGTTTTCAATTTGGTTTTCTCGCAAGTGCTCATGGAAGTTCAGCAAGAGCTCAAAGCACAAGGACTCCTGCTGCATGTGTCACTTCGCCAGAAGAGGGACCCATATTTCAGTCCGGTCACAGAGCAGGTACTTCCCATGTTTCAAGTAACATGGGCAGATGACTTAGCTGTTCTTGTAGAGTTCGAACATGTAAACCAAATCGAAAGCCGTCTTGCGTTGATTGCACACATATTGCTCCAGAAGCTTCAAAAGTACGGCATGAAGGTGTCCATTGGTGAAACGAAAACGGCAGCAGTAGTGTCGCCAAGGGGACCAGGTGCCGTCTCCATTCGACGAAGACTTTTTGCTAACACGAATGCGACTTTCCCAGTTTTGCTGGAAGACGGATGTGTTCAACTCCCACTGGTTCCTAAATATCGTCATTTAGGAGGCCTCATTGATGCCACTGGAAGTTTACTTCCGGAGATTCGCACCCGTTTTTCAAAGGCTAGATCCGCTTTCTGGAGGGCGGCCAAGCATGTTTTTAGGCAGCATAAGGTCCCTCTGGAAACGAGAATGGTCATCTTCCGCTCCACGGTGATGTCCATCATGACATGGGGATCAGGGGCATGGACAGAGCTGAATCATCGTGAAGGAAAGACATGGAATACTTCGCTCTGGAACCTGTATGCGTTGATGATGCCAAGGACTTTCACTGCTCCTTCACGTGATGACATCAGATGTTACTTGGGCTGTGAAGACCCGGAAGATCTGCTACAGATTGCACGATTTCGGTATTTTGGTGCACTCCTGCGCACTGCACCTGATATCCTATGGTCGCTGGTTGCAGACGATTCTGGTGCCATATGCATATATCAGGACGCATTGAAATGGGCATATGCACTAGTTGACCGAGACTCTCCAATTCGTGAAGTTTCGGACGGTGAGGCTTGGAGGAGTCTGGCAGCACAGCCAGCTCAATGGGCAAGATATGGTCGCACAGCTCCGTTCAGAGCAACGCAAGCACGACTTAGAAATGCTGCCACAGTCAAAGCGCACAAGCGTATCCACGAGATTCTGGAGAGCAAGGGACTTACTGCTTCCTCTACGCAATCACGTCATGGACAACATTTTTGTGTGATCTGTGAAAAGGCTTTCTCAGCCCCACAAGGATGGTTCCTACATGCTTCTCAGAAGCATAACTATGTTAGTGAATCAAGTGAGGCAGCTCAAGGACAAACATGTCACTGCTGTGCAAAGGTTTATTTGACACAGGAGCGCTTGCGACATCATCTTCGATATAGTGCCTCATGCAGAGCCTTCTTTGAGCAGAATAGAGAGGTCCTCCCTGTTTCTGAGAACCCACGGTCCAGACATCCACAGTTTCCATGGTATCGACTTCGGAAGGATGCCTTTGATGGACCAAGCCACCCTAACCGGGACGAAGAGAAGGTTAGAGCTCTTCTACAAGAGGCTATTCAAACATTTTTATGCCCAGAACGGGAAGATGACTTTGTTGACCAACTGATCTACACCCTGAAAGAAGCATGTAGAGTTGCAGTGCCTTTTACGACACTGTGTGCTAGTCTTCATACATGGGTGAAAGAGTTTGAATTGACAGATGGGAGGATCTATCAAGCTGGATGCGCAGTTCAAAGCTGGCTGACTAGCCTTGGACAAACCGCCCTTCTGTCTCAGGCTGGCGAAGACAACAGTCCGTTTGTAGATGAGGATAGCCGAAGGCACATTAGATGCCGACCTGCAGATCCTAAAGTTCGTAGCTTTCTGCCTGCTGAGCTGATTATCCTCCATCTTTTCAGTGGACGCAGGAGAGAACGCGACATTCAAATGGAACTTGAACGACAGCCACTGCCGCCGGGTGTAGTGATGACAGTAGTCTCTGTCGATGTCGCCATCGACCCGGCCCGATGTGACTTATCCCAAGAGCAGCAACAGAAGCTATGGTATGACCTGATACGAGGAGGATTCGTTGCAGGACTGTATGGTGGGCCGCCCTGTGAATCCTGGAGTATTGCTAGGTGGGAGAGCCTGCCAGCAGCACTACGCCGAGGACCTCGTCCAGTGAGATGCGACCCACATTTGTGGGGCATGGCCGGCCTGTCCAAACGTGAAGGCCAACAGGTCTCTATAGGAAATGTTTTAATGCTCTTTTGCCTCAAAGCAGTTCTTTTACAAGCACTTACAGGCGGATTTTCCTGGCTAGAGCACCCCCGGAATCCACACACAGGTGGAACGCGACACAAGAAAGCTCCTTCCATTTGGATGACCCAAATCATCCGGTGGTTCAAAGAGACTCAGCTTTTTGTGTTTCTTGATGTGTTGCAGGGATATTTTGGAGCGGACAGTCCAAAACCCACCACCTTAATGTTGTCTGGGGTTGAGCTCGCCAGCGTACAACACTGTGAACGCTCAATGCGTAGTGCTAAGTGTTCGAAAGGCTCCAACATCGGTCTGAGTGAAGGTAAATGGCGTACGAACCACCTCAAGGAATACCCACCAGAATTTTGTTCCTTCGGTGCCAACCTTTTCAGACTTTGGATGGACCATCAGCCTAACAGGACCTTGGTATTCGCGGAGTCCACAAAGTGGCTCCGAAGCTTGGTCTTAGAATATGAAGACCAAAAGCTTCGCGAACCTGGTCCTGACTACTTTCATGCATGAAATTAGAGAATTCATATCGGCAAGACGCTGAGCTCGAACAGGGCACGGAGCGTTCATGGAAATGGAAAAAAATGTACATATGGGTATATCTGTCCCCATCGGGGGTTGCTTCGCGGAGAGGGTGGGATTTCGTGGATTTCCGTGGATGCCCAAGTGTTCGTTGAAACAGTGTAGAGGGGCATTCTTCAGCTCCATCTGCGCTTCTTGAAGTCGCTGCTTCTGCTGGGCAACTTCCTCCTTCTCAGCAGTGAGTTTCTGGTGCTCTTGAGCTAACCTGGCATCATGTCGAGCAACCCTAGCTGTGAAGGTGTTTGAACCAAGCTTCTGAGGAAAGTAGTAGGACATAGACAAAACAAGAACGAACAAAACTAGAAAAAGACTCTGGCAATCAATGCACATTCTTCCTACCACTCGCCCAACTTTGCAGATTCCTGATCACGAATCACACGAAAATGAACGCCTTGGGAAGGTATTGTCATAGTGCAGTTGTCCGTGGTGATCATCAAATGGAATCGATCCACCCTTCTACACCTGGATGCCTTTACCCCACCCAAGACGCAACTCTCCCTCCGTGAAGGGCCAACCCTCCAACCCTCCTGGTCCTTGCCTCCCCTCGTCCCAACCCGTTTCCGGGTGTTCGTTCGTCGACCGGGTCCGTGTGGCCCTGGGAGGTCGCATTGATCCGGGTCGTCCAGTGTCGGCCCCCCCGCGGGGTACCCCGAGAATGGCTGGATCCGGTCGTTGACGTGGTGAGGGACGATCGCAGGTCTGCTGCATCAGGGGGGTACGTAGACACTTCTTAGGTGGCCGACCTGAGGGTTGGACCTCCACCCATTGGGGGGCGACAGTACGACCTACGGCCCGGGCAAACTTAACTTACATGCAGCTGGTGAAATAACAACTGGTTTGGGACATCTGCAAGGGAAATCGTGTGAATCCCCCAGCTGTTGAGTGTTCACCCTAGGATTCCAATATGATGTGTGAAATATATATTAATATATAGCTAGCCTAGCAGTTTCCTGGAACAACATGTTTGACATTTCAAAGTTCTTAAGTGGTCATTTTGGATCACAGACCAAATCGTGATTTTTCTGAACCGTCTCTTGCTTGGTCATCCGCCGCCACCTTGGTGGCGATTTGGAGAGTACATGGCTCTGGGCCCCCCAATGATGTCGGTTGATGTTATGATGGATTCCCCATCTCAAGCACATCTTGGGGCCAGGTGTCATCTACTCTCAAAATCACCATAAGATGTGTCCCATCCCCACCTCTCATGCTTCTCCGTGAGCTGCTGCAGATTGCTCCGAAGATCACGCACGTCGGCCTGGTGTCCTTGCCAGGTCTGGGGCAGGAAGCACTACGGAGGCTCTTGGTGATTTTCTTGAATCACCTGTTGGTATAGTATAGTATAGTATAGTATATAACCTCGTACCCCTGTTGGGTGGTTCCAATATTTTCGAATCAGAGATGTCCTCATGGAAGGGGTTCCTTGAAATGCCACGAGAGCAGCATGTCACGAGCATTACTTCTCCAAAAAAGAAATCCCCAAAGCATCGGTTCATTCCTTTCCACATGTCCAAGAGCAGATTTCATTCCCAAGTGTCTGGACATCTGCTCCAGCTTCGTGCGAAGAGAGGCCATCTCCTCTTGCAGATCACCTTGCGGTACCAACGCCCAGGCAGTTTCCTCGACCGAGACCTCGCTGAGGAGCTGAGCGTGACGTCACGCTTGGGCGCAGGTGGGTTTGGTTCGGAGTTCCACGGATCCTTGTGGTGGTTCCTCGGACAAAGTTGGAAGCGAAGCCAATAAACCAGCTTCTTCAAAGTGACCTATTTTAAGGGTTCCTATTTAAGTGACCCTTGGGAGGCTTAAGTGACCTCAAATTAGGATATCAAAAGGTCACTTTGAAGAACCAGGAAGAGCAATTTTGATATCTGTTTTGTTAGGAAGTTTGACCTTATCTTTGCGTGGTTGGTGGTCCAGAGGTCACTCGGGCTCTAGACAAATACTGCTTTTGGGACCGTTTAGCAATTGAAAGTTGACCTATCGGCCCAAGTTTTGGTCATGATCCCTTTTTTTGGTGGATAACACCAAGCCACGGATAGGCCAACCACTGGGGCCAACCACCTATCTGGGTACAGACCATGCTCCATAGCTGGCTCATGCAACGTCATTTGTTTGCTCCAATGAAGGTGTCAAGAAGGAATTTGATATGTTTTCCAATATGTGAACACCAACAAAACCGAACAAAACTGTAAAGAGGCTCTGGCCCTTCAAAACCCTGAACCATGCCGCTCTCACGTTTCCTTATTTGTACCCGCACTGAAAGGCAGTGTCCCAACATCTTCAACAACGCCTCCTCGTAGGACGACGTAAGACGCCCATCACTCAAACAAGTCATTCAACCAAGGTCCACGGCGTACGACGTAAGACGCCCCATGCGGCCGTGCCTCATGATCCTCATGGCTTTGGGTCAACCGCAAGGTGCGTATCGTGTCGAAGATCAGGTCCTCTGAGGCCACGAAGGGTTCGCCTAGCTTCAGGTCAATCCAAGGGCTTCAGCTTCGGCCAGGTGTTCAGGTCATCTTCCCAGTGAACAGGTGCTTAGACAAGCTTATAGCACTCCACACACACACCACATCACCATGTCAATAAGTCTTCATGTCCAATGGAAGTCTTCCCCCCCAAGCTATCGGTGTCCGTCTTCATGTCGTCGGACCTGCCACACTTGAGATGATTCACAAAATTCATGCGATTCGCATGGTGCGGTAACTAGTGTTCCTTGAGATGAGCCGGAGGAGCCGGCTGAAATTCGCCACCGAACAAGCAATGATCCAAAAGTGTCCAAGAGTCAGGAAAAAAAGTAAAGGATCAACATATCTGGTCGACCAGCTTGTCTTGAAGCTGACCACACATCCGAATCCGACTTCTTATAAACAAAATCAGATATATGTTGAGTCAAATCATGTGCCCTTTCCTCTACTTTAGTCACCCAAATCATCAGACGGAACGGTCCAAGGGTCCACCGCTCCAAGAGATCCACCGCCCCCCTCGGTGCTCCGGAGGGCGCTCTCGCCTCGTTGTGAGGTGCAGCGGTGCGCCACGAAGTAGCGATACTCGATGCTCCTCCCCATCTCGTCGGGACGAAAGACCAGGTCCTCGGGTCGGTTCGATGGTTCCGGTGGACGGTTCGGGTGGACGGTCGATGGGAGTGGGAACTTCACAAAGGGAAGGTCGAAAGCTCAAAAAGGGCTGCAGCATCTTGGATTTGTTTGACAAACCTGGAAAGCATCTTTAAATCGTCGCCAGGTATGGGGATTGACCCAGTTCGAAAAAGAACAACATCACCTGATCCGCAAAACCAGGGGCATGCCAAAGCTCCTTGTGACACTGCTCTTGGAGTCCCTGTGCACAAAAGCCAAAAGAGCCCAACAAAACAAACATCATCCAAACTCCAAAGCACACAGAGACGCTTCTTCCTACACTTGAATCAACTTGAAGTAAGAACCCCAGTAGCTCTCGCTCTCCTGGGGACACATGAAACCACCTCGTCCGATCGCTTGGGGTCCTCCGGATGGGCGATGCTTCTTTGACGTTTGGTGAGCTGCGCCATTGTCAAACACCACCCACTCCCAATATCTCCCAACAGCCTTCCTCGGAAGTGATATCCCTTTTTTCCGCATTGCCGGCAGAGGTTGAAGAACCCGAACTAGAGAATCCTTTTTGGGGACTCCAAGTGACGGGTCCAAAATAGGCAGGTCACTCAACCTCTCCATCTCCCATCGCTCCAAGGCTCCAACTCCCATCGCCCAGCGCACGTCGCGTTCCTCGTGAGCTCCTGGGCCTCTTGAGGGTCCCACAAGCCCAGGGACCGGCAGCCTCGCTGGGCTCCGCGCGGATCGAATGGGCCCCGGCCCGGCCGCACGGAGGCCGCGTGTGGATCGGAGCCATGGGAGACGCGTAGACAGGCCGAGTGCAGCGGGGGGGGAGGGCATCAGGGAGGTCTTCAGGCTCAGGGACATCCTTAAAAGAATACAATACAGGTGGTTTCATGTGGTTTCAGAGGTGAGAAATGGCACTGGCACCCTAAGATGCGCTTTAGATAGGGAGGTTCATACTGACATCAACCGACATCGTTGGGGGCACCAGACGTGCCAAGGGGCCCTGCAGTGAAACCACTGATTCACGTTGGTTCACGTTGGCTCCCAAGAACTGCGTGGGACTCGAATCATCTGAAAGATCTCAATTCACCTCGGCTCCCAGTTCTACCATAGAAAAATACCCGCACTATTTCAAGGTAAACGTGATGGAACAATAGACCTGTAGATGGATTCCTCTTCAACCACCCCAAGGTAGGTAGATGGTGCCAGTCTCATTCGTGTCTCAGGGTCGATCCCCAACATCCCCTTCTTCAACGGCTTTTGCAGCGCCGGACTTGATTTCCAGGGGTGTGGGGTTGACATCGAAAGATGTCAAGAAAAAACTACATCGATAGAAACACTATCCACTATCCCCAGCATCCCAATTCTTTGACTGAGTGTCCCATTTAACATTGCACTTCAAGAATTTGAGTCCAAGGGGAGACTGGGACAAAAATAGGAGAGAAACTCCTCCACGGATCATTGCTCTATATCAAACAGAGACAGCAAGGCATCAAATAAGTCAGCATTACTTGCCAACATTTGCAAACCGCAAAGCCACCCCCTTCCCATCACCTCGTACCAACCACATGGATAGCATATACAAGCAGCACACAAACTCCGACCTCCCTCTCCACCTCCCATCTTCCACCCCCCATCTTCCTCTTCTCAGACAAATCGCCACCGAACAGGAAGACCCTGCCATGTTCTTCGCTGTGCTCCACTTCGAACGTCACCCGTCGGCGGCCCTCGTCGCACGCGGCGCGCAGCTCGTGGAAGGACATCGCGACCGCGCGCGACGCGCTCGGCGATGGAGGTGAGCAGCTCTAAAACAGCTCCGGCCCAGCAGAATCGAAGAAGCAGAGGCGAGGCGTTCCAAGCTTGAAAGGGAACGTGGTCCAGTGGTCCATGGAATCCAAGACCCCCCAAGAGCCGGCACACATGAGCGGTCTCCAAGAAAGGGGAAAACAAGCTTTTATATACTTTTATGATCCTTTGAAGGCTGGAGAACGTGAGGAGAGCCATGCTACTGTACATGGATGGTGAGACCACTTTGGGACTATAAAAATGCATTATGGACATAGAACAAACCTGTTCAACGATTATGAAGCCTACCCCCTAGTTGTCCTTTGGCAACTCCTCATCAAAGTAACCGTAGTTTCTGGTTCTGAAATCGGCGCAATGTGACAGCCTAGCCGGAAATCCATGCATGACATGTTTGCGGGAAATATCCGGAATGCTCGGAATGCCCTGCGATTGACCATGATGTTCGGGCTTAGCTTCTCATCCCTACAATAGCAGCACACTTCTCATCCCTACAATAGCAGCACATGTGCAGAGACCCAGCAAACCATCAACAATAGAAACCCTACGACCTGAAACTTTCAACCTTGCAAGAATCAGAAAACAGTTTGCAGCATGTGCGTGCATATTGCGCATCTAGCACCTGTTGAAGAAAGTTGTCACCTTCCAAGCCTGTCTGCGGATTGCGATGTCAGAAAGTGGTGGAAAGTATATATCTCAATGAAACATGAAGAAAATGGTCAGACTCGAACGCTTTTAGATGACCCTAACAGTTGATAATCAAGCTTCCACCAACAGAGAATCCGATCGCCTTCAAGAAATCCATCTGACTAGGCAGAAAGTCTTATCCACCAGGTTATAAAGGTGCAAATCTTGCTTCTACAAACCAACCGGATCTGCCCACATTGCTCGTTCAGCACACGGTGGGCCGTCTTCCTCTTCTCTCTGGCAGCGCAGCAGCTCGGTCTGGACGCTCGAGCTGTAGGAGGTCTAAGGGGGCACACAGCCCCGACGGGCACACCACTCAGGTCGCCAAGCACACAGCCCTCGCGCCAAGACTCTGGGCCCCTACGGCCCCGCCTACGGCCCCGCCTACGGCCCCCTACGTTCGCAATGATCGTTCCAATCTATGTAAGTCCATCGTGCACTGAGTCGCAAAAGGCAGCTTTATACTTTATACCTCTACTTTGTTCAGTACGAACCCCAAATACACTCAGCAAAGTACATCACTGTCAATCTCATCTCTACAAAGTTTAATTAGAAAGTTGTATCCATCCATTTGGCAACCAAACAGAGCCACCAACCGCCCCAAAAAACAAACTCTTCTGCCCATGCGCTTTTGGTTGGTGCCCCTGTACTGGCTCGCTTGAGCAGCGGAGCCTCACTTCCCTTCACTTCTCTGGTGGGATGATGCCGAGCCTCACCAACTCCTCCGCGCTCATCCTCAATCTGTGAGACCCGAAAGGCAGGCACCGCCAGGTCACCGCAGGGGGGCGTCCCAGGGCGTCCCCCGAAGAGTCATGCGATCGGGGAGGCATGCATGTCCGGCCCTTCATGCCTTCAGGACCATGGACAAAGAAATGGTTGACCTGGTTTGAATCGTCTCAACATCGTTGAACTATGTTTAACTGAAGGAGATATTCTGGTCAAGATCATTACACCAATGGTCGGCCAGTAATCCCTGAAATTGGTGCCAGATGCCTTGCCCCAGCATCTTCATTCCACCCCCAAACTCCAAACGACTCCGGCCGTTCTGAGAAAAAAACCTCCGAAAACGACCTCCCAAAACGACTCCAAGTCTCTGATTCATCCGTGATCCGCCCCAGGGTGCGCTGTCTGCTACCGGCGCTGCCGAGTAGCCCAGCCCCGCGGCCGCCGGCGCGGCGGGCGCGGGCGCCGCGTCCGGAAGCGGCGCAGCCGGGCGTTCGTTGGAAGGCTCCGGGGCGACGGATTGGAAGGACCATTCCTCCTGGCCGAGTGGGAACGGCTGCTTTTTGGATAGACCTCTTGGATAAACCAAATGAAGAGGTTTTGAGACACAATCCAAAATGGTGGCTTTAATGGATTAAGAGTCTTTATGAGGAGGAAACGCAACTCAGATTGCTATTTTGGGAGAGCGCTTGGTGCGTAGATTGGCATTCTTTTCGTCTTGAACATACCTGCAATAACACGATGATCAAAGGCCCATGTCCATGACACAATATGACACAAAGCACATTGAGAAAAACATAGGAAAAAAACCCAAGCAAAACTCAAAGGGCCTGTCTTAGGACCATGAAGAGCCTCGAAACCAACCCAAGAGCCTCAGAGCCTCGCCTCTTGCAACCCTCAAATCACCACGGCGCCGGTCACCTCCGCGCGCGCGCGCTGCGCTCCACCGCACTGAAGCACTCCGAACGAGCCCGGCCTGCGGCTTCGCTTCCACGTTCCAGGCGTAGTTCCCGTAGGCGCCCTCGTTCGCGGCGAGCTTCGGACCGGTCGTAACCGAGCCGAAAGCGATGGGGGAAGAGGGGGGAAGATGGGGGAAGATGGAGAAGGATCGGGTGTAAGCGCCTTCTCATTCAGCATGAGCGGAAGAGAGGCGGGGCCAATCCGGATCTCAAGGAGGGTTTAGGGTATATCAGTGCGGCTCATCTATAATCCTTTTGTAGTGGCACCCAAACTGGCTCATCTTTGAACTCGCTAGCACACTACTAAGCAGCTATCAATTGCCAAGAAAACAGAGAGGTTGCAGGCGAACCACTATGTGGGAAGATTCAGGTTTGTGCTTTCAGGACCTTCTCAGCATCTGTTTTTGGAAGAATAGCTTGACCCACTGTGAAGGAGCTGTCTCCTTGGCATTGCTCGTAGAAGAAGGCCACGCAACCACCTACTTCAACATGGGACCCGGAGCCGATCGTATCACTCAACAGTTCAGCAACTGCTCACTCTTCAAAGCAGCTGTCCCTAGGCTTCCAACCACCATGAATTCAATGCGGGTCATACCGAATCAACTAAGGATCTTACACTACAAAAACCAGGTCAACCATTTTTTTGAATGGTCGAACGGAAGTCTAGGGTTTCATGCTTTTCATTCACTGGCCTCCACGCCGTAAATCACGGCTTCCCCCTCCCCCACTTCCGCTTCTTCGGCCTCCGCATGTCGTCGGTGCCACCCCAGCGGCAGTGCATCACCGAAATCCGCAGCGTGGGCCACACGCTCCGGGCGACCCGCGGCACGCTCCGGCGGTTCGGCCCTGGCGACCACGGACCGGTGCGACGGTGGAAGCACATGGAGACCGGTCTGGGCAAACTGCACGTGAATGGAGATCGGTTTCGACTCCCCGTTACAAACTGCGGTGGATCTTGACATCGTCCACAGATGAACAAAGAAAAATGTGGTCAAAAAAACGATATACGTACGCATCTTGGCATCTGCAATCAGCACTTAAAACTCTGACAAAAACTATGGCAACCATAACCTGCCTGCATGTGCCTTCAAGTTTTTTTGCGCGAGGAGATAAGCATTCTTGCAGCAGTGGCTACAAGCCTGATCCACCTGCACTTGCCTTCCCAAAAGATGCAGACTCACTCCTCCAACCCCCCCTACCTCCGCCGCTCACGCTCCGCGCGCAGGCGCGCCAAGACCGCACCACTCAGCGAAGCGCCCGACGCTTCGACCTCCGCCGCCGGCTCCACGGACGCGCCGCTCGCGCCGCCCAAGTGGAGGAAGTGCGTGGCCCATCCTGGGAGCTTAGAGGGTGCGGAGCTGACCCCGGGAGGAGCGAGCTGGTGACCCGGGGGGGGTTCTTCGTGCACACCGGACCGGACCACTTCGCAACAACCAGCAGCGACTGAAACCTGGATCTTCCAACGACGTGCAGGTCATTTCTGCCTTTTCATCCATTAAATCAACTAAAAGGTATAAATGTTGCACAGTTGGAAGATCTAGGTAAAAACCAGCAGCACCCGACTTCACCGGTCGAAACCTGTTATATAGGGCCTTTCCCACCCACCCAACCCTCGCAACGGAGACCTGGCAGGGGGAAGGTGCTGGATTGAGGTGTCCCGGACATTTCTTCGAAGTGGAAGTGCAGTCAAAAAGACCTGTATACAGAGTAAGTAGGATTAAGTGTGTGATGTGAAAGACTGTCAAAAAAGAGTAGGACGTCGGGGTCTTGTTCTTACTTATGGGCCTTACGAATGACTCTCAGGACTCTCAGTTCTGCGTGGGAGACGACCACAGTTCCTCAGCCAGTCCTGCCAGACCATCCATGATGTGCGTGCAGTAGACCACGCTGCATCCATCCTCGCTCTCCTCACGCAAGAACCTGTTCGTGTCGGTTCGGTGGTTGTTTTTTCGACCACGTCTGGGTGGCTGGGTGGGAAGAACCACAAGCGGACGGTGTGTTTTTCCACCTGCAAGCAGACTGATGTGGACGGCCGGGCCCAAACGAATTATATATAACCAATCTGCCTATACAGGGCCTACAGGGATCACCACATGGAAGATTGGATGACAAAGAAAATGCATCCAAACATCCGTTTCAAGGGTCATTCAACCGGGTGGACCGACCACCTCGTCGCCTTCCGCGAACGGCCACCGGGCGAAGCTTCCGAAAGGGAGCGGCACCCGGTTGACTAGACCTGTTGAAGTCCAGTTCGACTCTATTTTGACTGACTGAAGTAAAGGACATTCCTTTTCGTGTCACCTAAAGACCATTCTGTTTACTGTATAGTCTTTGACTCCCAGGGCAAATCAAACGGATCGGGTTGACCACCTCTAGGAGTGGGTGTTGACAAGTCCCTATAGAGGTCGAGCACCCCCATCCGTTACGCCTTTCTCGTAGGGGCCGTCTCGGCATAGGCCGTATCCCGACCGCCTATCGTATGGGCCTTATAGGGTAGCTAGCGTAGCCCTTTTTTTTTTCTGCGCGCCTCAGCAGGGCCTCGCGGGCAAGCACATCCAAGTCCGCAGTCACCTAGGGAAGCTCAAAACCTCATGTCCTTCTTCCAGGGGGGGTCTCCCTATTTTAACTCGAAAAACATTAACATCAATGGCCCACAGTTCAAAACCGGGTCCGGTCCAATAAAAACATGATTCCCTGAGGTTAAGGACCAGGTTTCACTTGGCCCTTGGACTGGTAGGGTCCGCGTTGCCAGAGCCAATATTCACCGTGATTTGGGGGACAGGCCTCTCAAGACTAGAACTTGGAGTCCCTTCCGCAAAAAGGAATGCTTAACTGAAATAGGTATCATTTGGGTGTTCCTTCCATCAAAGGATCTCATCCGAAGTCCTACTTGGATCCTTTGCAAAATCCATGTCCACTTGATGGTTCCTCCTGCAGTTCTGCCGTGCTTTCTACTCTACAAATCTTCGACTCCTCTGTGTTCTGAGGGCAGGTCTCCTTCGACTCAGGCACCGAGTCGCTTCATCCATCAACAAAAGCCGCGCAGGCTTGACCAACTTCACTGCCAGCTGCACACGTCCTCATGTGGAACACGTTTCGGATGACACGTGCGTCTTTGTCCATGCCGGGGTATGGACCCACCAAAGTCCGGGGAGATCCCTTTGAGGCTTGCTGAGAGGATTTTCCCTCCAACAGAGGCAGCAATGGAAAAAAACATGAAAACACAAGGAAGCTCTGAAGTTCTCAAGCCCTAAAAGAGGAAAATGAAGGCACCGACACCACCATAATACCGAACCCGGTATGGCACGCAATGGATACAAAACAGGCTTAGACCCACTACAACATAAGACACTGAGTGCGGGAGAATCTGTCCGACCGTGGCAAAGGTCTCATTGATTCAAACCGAAGATGCAGGCTCCCACTCAATGAAACCGTGGTTTCTTTGGTGACGGAACAAAGGCCAGAAAGTGTCGGAGCCTGAATTGTCCACATCTTCCACGGGATTTGTAGGAGGACTCTTCCATTCTATGTCCATCTTAGTGAGTTTACCGTTTCAGTGAACGAATGGCCCCCGGTCAAAAGGTTCACACGCCTCACCGTGTGAAAGTTTCGTTGTGGGCCAAGGCCCGTTGATGCCGCTCGAGCGGTGAACTCTTTGCCCAGAAACCCACCGTGCCACGCAGCACATCCGCCAAACCGCTCAGAAACCTCCGAAACCAACCACCACACCTCCCTGTGCAGCATTCAGCTCAGCATGAAGATGCATGAAGCACGTCCGCCGCATTTCCAACGACCGCGGAAACAAGCGCCGGCGGACCGAGCGCGCGGAAACCGCCCAAACCGGTCGCAGCGTCGGAGCTGGCCATCGGAGAGGAGGCCCAGCGGTTTCGTGGGCTCCACGGAGAAGATTTGCACCTCGCGAGGACCGAAGAGCGGGCGTGAAGGGTTCTTTCGGTCAGTTTGAGGCCTTAAAACCAGATCTTCGTTTGCTCTCGTGGAACGTGTGAATTAGATGCTCTTCATGTGATTTAATTCGCGTGTGTACCAGACTGTGTCTTCTACCGGTCTATGGAACACTTTGTACATTGCATTGTTTTTGTATAAACCGTACTCATGTGAATACATACCCTAGAGTACCCCACCAAGTGGAAGGGCTGTTAGGGGCGTGACATGGACGAGTCCGCAAGTTTGTGTGTGGTCAGTTCGAGGCCTTTTTGCGCTTTTTGTGGCCTTTTTGAGACCGGTTCTTCGAAAATGGTCAACTGTATCAAGGGACCTGGCATCCAATGTGTCTTTCCTTGCTGATGCCACATACAAGGGGCTGTTGCCGCAACGGGACCTACTTCATTGCATTCGACCTGGTTATTCTATTCTGAAAGCACGCATGATTTGGAATCGCTGCCCGTCATGGCCGCAAAGAAAGGGGCCAATGGTTGCCCGTGCGTGCTATATTTTCTTAGGCAACCCCAAAGAGGGGAGAAACACTGGTCAGTTCCCAGGCCCTCTCGCGCCGCCCACGTCCAAGGCGCCAGTCGCAACATCCGCTGCGCCAGGCTGGTGGGCTCGAAGCCCTGGGACTGCAAGTCCTGGAGAGGCACGAAATGACCCAAACTGAGAGGCACGGAGCGGAACACGGAACGCGAGAAGGAATGGGAATTGCGCCCCGAGCAGTTGAAGAAGGGTCCAAAGGAGAAATCGCCATGGCAACGAAGGTGGAGATGTGGCTCAGGAGAAGAGGCCTCCGAGTGCTGAAACCGCATGCACCAACTCTTCAGCCGCTGTATTTCCTTGAATGTGTGGGCTGCCAGGCACCGGGAAAAGAGAATCGAGGACGATCCGGGGGATTGCTAGGGGGATTCATCCAGAAACCCGGGAAAACGACACCCTTTTGGGCGATGCCAATCCACGGTTTACTGGGAACACGACCCATCCTCCCATCCTCCCATCCTCCATGCGCTGCTCCGGGCCCCGTCCTGCAGGGTGGCGTCCGCCAACTCCTGGAGTCGATGGGGGTCGTCAAGTGGTCAAGGCCAGGTGGATCGGTTGGATGAAGAAAACAAACCTCCTGCAGGTATGGAGTGGAAAACCTCTGTATATACCAGCACCCGACTCTACAGGTCTTGTTGGGCCCTAACAGGTCTCAATTGGTGACCTGTAGAGTCGGGTGCTGGTATGGGATGTTGTTGTTGTTGTTGTTGTTGTTGTTGTTGTTGTTGTTGCTTTCCGTTTTGTTGGTTTTATGTGATGGTTTATTGTTATTATTTAACCGTCGAACCATGAGATAGAAGATGAATCATATGTTGAACCATGGGCGAAGTGGTCGGGTCAGTAGGAATCACTGAATCACTGTGTCATTCGCACCCCTGGGCTTTCCTTGGGACCACTAAGTGACTCCCACCTCCAAATAATGTCCTAAGGATTGGTATATTCACCAACGAATTCATGTCGAATTCTGCTGCAATTCCCTCCTTCGAACCCGAACAGCCAGGTGTTTCTCTGCAATTCCCTCATCAACTCAGCTCGAACCCAGAACCCCCGAGAACCGCGCCTTGAAGGTCAACTGCCCTCGCATCTGACCCACCTGTTCCGGTCCGAGAGCACCAGGTAGCTGATCATGTTGTTTGTTTTCCCCACAACGCGCGAAACATTTGGAGCAGGCCCTTCACCTTGAAGAGATGCTTGAGCTGATCATTGGATGAGATGGTGACCTGCCTGTTGGGGGAGCATTCATAGCTTAGAGGCCTCATATGGAGTGTCCTCTTTAAAGGCATCCCTCATATGGAGTCCTGAGTCCTGGACTCTCAAACACTCCCTGAAATCAGTGGATGTGTGCACGTGGCATGGGTGGTTTTTCAGATGTGTTCAGGGTCCCATTCTTGGATTTCCGGCGGGGCTTCACCATGATCATTTCAGGGAGTATAGAGCAACATAGCCAGACTTCGTTCTTTCGGCTTGTGCAATGGAAAAAAAAAATGGAGTATAGAGCAACTAGGGATCCACCAGACACCATGATCATTTCAGGGAGTATAGAGCAACTAGGGATCCACCAGACACCATGATCATTTCAGGGAGTATAGAGCAACTAGGGATCCACCAGACACCATGATCATTTCAGGGAGTATAGAGCAACTAGGGAT
>CAXAMN010010835.1:0-28711 GCA_963970005.1 Durusdinium trenchii | reverse complement strand
AGGGAGTATAGAGCAACTAGGGATCCACCAGACACCATGATCATTTCAGGGAGTATAGAGCAACTAGGGATCCACCAGACACCATGATCATTTCAGGGAGTATAGAGCAACTAGGGATCCATCAGAGTACATATGGGTCTGCAGAATATGCTCCGTCTGACCGTCACCGTCGAACGGGACCGACCGAGCGCCAGCAAAACCGTCGGGCGCATGCGACGAAGGTCCACTCGACGGTGGTCTAAAACATGCGCCCGTGCGCCCTATACGAATGTCCATATGAAACATATGGGCTCAAACAACGAGTCATCAGAATCATGAAAATGGCAAACGTTTCAAACACCTATTCTGGGCCAGAAATCCGATCTGAAAAGTCGAGGATCTGCAGAGGTCCTTGTGACGAAAATTGCGCAATCCACCATGTTGGATCAGTCTAGTTGCTCCAAAAACCTCACACTTTCCGACCACCCTCCACAAATTGGAAACCCCCCCTTAATTGCTAAAAAAGGCGCTTCTTGCGAAAAAGAACCACGTCTTCACCCCCCCAAAAAAGAAGGCCAGTCTGCACCATCACTGGTCCTTCCAGGTCGACGTCCTGGGTGAAAACAACAGGTCGACCTCTCCGACCGAACCCGTCGCTTCCACCGTCCGCCTGGCGCTTCCACTCGCTGCTGAGAATGGAGATCTCCCGGTCCAGCCACCGCTCCTGTGCGGGGCAGTGAGAGTCTCCAGTCTCAGGTGCAACATCTTCTACTAAAGGGGTTCCTTCTTGAAGAAGTTGTAGAAACAAACGGGTTCCTTCTTCTACAAAGGGTTCCTTCTGTGAAGTGGTTGGAGTTGTAGCATTCTTCGTCCGCCCCAGGTTGCGGTGCTCAGGTTGAGTAAAGGGGTCCTGGGATTCCGGGATCGTTTGCCTTCGAGGAGGCCAAGATTATGGTTTCCTCTGTGAGCAGTGGGACATCTCCCAACGACAGAGCCAGTCCCATCCTGAACCCAAGCAAAACCTTTGCCCTGGATGTGGACCATGCACCGCCAAGGGTCGGTCGGTCAGTGATCTCTCGCTTTGGATGTCCCTCTCCTCGCAAGGACCCACAAAAACATGCAGGGACCTGCCAAATCCGTATGGAAAGTCCAAAAAAGGATCTCAACTCAACTACATCCTGGACTCCTGGACCTCCAAGGAGTGGTTTTCATGGACACCCCTATTGATGAACACACAGAATCCGTGGTGTTGGATTCTAGTCCCACGTAGTTCTGGAGATGGAGACCTCTTGGAAGGTCGTTTCTTCCAAAGAGAACCTCTTCCAGCCCAAATAGACGCAGGACAAACCCAGAACGCTTCACCCCGTCCGCCTCGAATGGATGGCCGCCCAGTACTTGCAGCTTTTGGGCCTTTGCCATGCGCCGGCCTCGCGTCTGACACGCCCGTTGTATAGTGCACGTCACGGTTCCTGAAAAGGGTTCTAAGACTAGAAGGAATAGAGGCAACATACAGAATTCTGTAGGCTAGGCTGCCAGGTCCTGCTCCACACCTAGCTTAGAGAATATGGGCACCCGTCTACCCAGCCACGGTTAATGCAAGGGTCTTTTGTCTATTAAGACCCATACCAGGACACCCTAAGGGGCTTCCATTGATAGCTCCGAAAGGAGGTGATGAAGGGGTGTCCATGAACCACCCAACCAGCGCGTGGGTCCTGGTATATGGTGACTCAAGGACTGGGTCCTCCACCACCGCGGCGGGTCGGAGCGCGGGCGGCGCCTGCCATGACGTTGAGCAGCGTTGACTTGCCTGAGGCGTGTCAGCCGACACTGCTATAAGACGCTAAGACGCGCGTGCGGCACGCGAACACGGTGGACGGACGAAGTGAACTGCTGCCAAAGCATTGGGCCCAGCCCCGTTCTGTTTCGAAAACTGCGTGGTACTTTTACAGTAAGAGGCGAACCGTTGGGAGACAGTCGACCTTCCTTTCAACGCCGAGCATCCACCACCGTTGAGCCCCACCAAGAGGCATCGGCACCCGACAGGCAGAGAGAGCTTCTCCACCTGCGAGCAGCGAAGACAAATTCCAAGGTGGCTTTTTGTTGTCTGCTCCTTTTGAGGGGAAAAACCATGATGAGCCGTGGCGGGAGAAAGAATCATGCACATTGGTGTTTTTACGGCTCGCTAGTAGCTATAGCTCTTCAGATCTGTGATAGATAGATTTTAATTCCAAGCAGCTCGGAGCTGATCACTTCCAAACCGCGTTCAAAATCCTGAAACCTCTGCATTTCAGCATGTCTTCCCCCTCATTCACTCTGGTTCCAAGCCACCGACAGCACCGTCCCGCGGCCATAGTCGAAGCGAAGGTCTTCGATGTCCACACCAGCTGTGGTGCCCACAGCACGCGGGAGTGCAGCGCGAGCCATAGGAGTCGGGGCATCCTGCCAGCTCGGTCGAAGCCGAGGGGGGATCGGGATCGGTTCACTTGAAAGAGTCCCAACAAGAGCGGACTAAGACGGTGCATCTGTGTCATTCGCTTGACGGGCTTTTCTGGTGGGCGTTGTGGGCGCGGCAACTGGATGATTTGTGTTGGCAGACCAGCATCTCGTATCCATTCATCAGATGATTGGCTTTGAAGCTGTGAGGGGCAGACCAGGGCAGTGCGGACAGAAACTAGAACGAACGTCTTTCGGCTCTAGATTCTAGAGATTCTCAAATAGAAACGATGTCCCAGACATGTTCTACACCGTGCATGTCTATCAAACGCATTCGATGTGCTCTCTTTCTGGGGTCACACGCATCACTGCCCTCTGGGCACACTCAGTGGGCTTAAGCCCGTGCGAACAAGCCAACATGAGCCAACCCCATTCTAGCCAGGCGACTCCGACTCTTAATGAGGAGACCCCTCACAATGATTTCTGTGAAAATCAAAGACATCCCAGACACTCCATGTATGCCATATATGCCTACATTGACCCCCAAAACCACCCCAACTGATCGGCAGTCCTATGGCAGTCCCATGGAGTGTCTGGGCATACTAAATCCTAGGGGTTGGGAGGTCACCCTACTGCACACCCATCCCCTAATCCCCCTTACCCATCCATCCCCACCCTTGCGCGCCTGGCCAAGCCGCTCCACCGCCCGAGCGAAGAGCGAAGGCCACGGCCCCGCCGTTGCGGCTGGCTCGAGCGGCTCGAGGTGGCTGGCTGCGCCCTGCAGGTACAGGAGATGAGTGGCCCAACCTCCGGACGTGGATGCTGGGAGAATGTGGGTGGGAGCTGACCTCAAATTGGACGTCCGGGGGAACATTTGGAGCAGAAGGATTGCAAGGGAACAAAAAAAGAAAACAGGGGCCGCCAGTTCCGCAAGGTTATTTTGGACTGTGTCTTTAATGGAATGAAAGCTAAGAAGCTCCAAGAGCCAGCTCCGACGTTGAAGGGAGCTTGGGTACTTGAAGGGTGTTTAAGGGAGCACCTCCCTTCTCTACCTGAGCACTGAGCACCTCCCTTTTTCCATTCCCTTTTTGGCCTTGCCAGACCCACACCAGGGACGACCGAACCTTCCGACCACGACCGCCTTCACAAGCTTCGAAGACGTGCGTGACGTTCAGCACGGTGCAGTTCGCTTCAACCAGCCAGTCCAGCAAGTCCTCGGACGGACGGACCAGACTGGGTGGTAAAGTTTAGACTTCGTCCCAGGTGGTGGGCAGAAGTTAGACCCATGTGAAGGTGGCGACATCAAAGGCCCTTTTCAAGCTTCACTCATGGTTGGCTGGGAGGTCTGCCGCAAGATCTCCACCCTGCAAGCTGTCCGTCCCACAGGTGACCCATGGTTTTTGGGGGGCGCGACCGTCGCTCCAGTTGGGGGTGGATCTTCTTCTTCGCCCTTAGGCGGCGGTGAACCACTCCGTCGGCGCGTTGCGCGGGCGCGCGCCGGCGCGCGCGGGCGCGTGGCGCGTGCTCGGCCTGTCTCACCAACATGTCCAGCTCGGCCGTGATCTCATCCAACCTTAAGGGGGCCAGCTCCCCGAGGGCGCAGGTGGAGCAGGTGAGAAAATGGAGAAACAGAGCAGACTGCAGTGGCAGAAAGAAACCCCTGAAGTCCTTTTGTCGTTGAGATGAGGAACCCAATGCGAAGACCGTGCTTAGGAGTTGATCATCTACTTCGAACGAAACCCACCCACCATGCATAATGATCTACAAGACTATTGGGCTAAAGCATGTGTTCTCGTGTTTTCTCTGCAACTCTTGGTGACCTAATTACTCTGCAGCAAAACCTCAAAGCACCAGAAAGAAACCATCAAACCAACCGGGCCCCCCTTTCCAAACCGCTCCAAAGCACGTACCTTTCACCACCCACAACCGCTCCAATCAAGCCACAAGACCACCGTCTCCGTCTCCACAGCGCCCAGTCTTCTCTGCAGCTCCACCCGCTGCCGCTGCCCGTCGCTCAGCGCGCCCAGGGGCACCTCCCACAGCGGCCGCAGCTCCAAAATCTGCCGCGGCCGCTCCGTCGGGATCCCCGACCGACCGTGTTAGGCATATATGGCATACATGGAGTGTCTGGGGGAAGGCGTTCGCAGGAGGCGTTTCGCGGGGGAGGCGTTTCGGGACGGAGGCCGTTCGGGTTTGGTGTGTTCCCATTGGGTTTTCGCGGACCCCCGGCGGAACTGCCGCGGACCGCGGACTCTCGGGTGTTTCTTCAGAAAAAGGATGATGCAATCGTTCTGTAGCACAGGAGCAAGGATAGATCTCAGTGACAGGACAGCAATGATAAATCTCAATGGAACGAAATGGGGAGGTTGATGTGCCACTCAGGTCTCTTTGGTTTGGGAAAGGAGCAAGTTTGAGGGGGTGGGCCATGGGGCCATGCCCCAATCCTCGAGAATGTGTACCTTCAGAGTCAGAGTAGTCCCAGAAATCGGCCCTAGGGATCTGAACGAAGACTTACAGTAGCCTTTTCTGCTCGCACGGTCTGCGGGCTGCGTCGGCTGCACCAGCTGTGCCGGCTGCACGGTGCTCGGCACAGCTGCTCAAAATTGTCGGACCCTGAATTGACGAACCCAAAAGTTGCTTTCTTCTTGCTTGCAGTTTTCAACTATGTGGAGGGAGATAGATCAACGAAGCAAAGCATGCCTGTTGCACGTGGTGTTCACACAGATCGAGCCAGACTCGAAGCTGCACGTCGCAGGGCGGTTTGACAGCCCCCGTGCAGATGGATCACTGGCTTCTGCAACTGTCTGCAACCTCCTTAAACTTGGATGAAGAGATCCTTATCCACTGTTCAATCAACAGTGGATGGATGATTCATAGGTAATCACAGGTCACATAGTTTATCACATCATCATTGGTCAAAAACATAGGCCAGTGGAATGAACAGGCCGGACTGCGCGGAGCGCTAGTGGAATCGCGCACCAAACGCGCCTGTTCGGATGGAGAATATTGAACTAGGTTCCACTGTAGGGGAGATCTCTGACTCATCTGGGGCCGCCCAAAACGAACGCCTCCTCCCCAAAAACGGGTGTCACCGTTACTGCGTCCGTCTGCAAAATCTGTGTGAGGCGAATCCAGTGTGGGCATGGGTCAAGGCTGTGTGACTCTCTTCACTTTTCAGGGCAAAGTGACATCTGAAGGGCTACGTCCTTCTCTTTACCAGTCAATTTGACCCACGTCCACATGGTGATTTTGGATGGCCCCGCATCAGTTTTCCATAGGTTGAACTGAAGCTCCAGCATCAATTCATCTGCTATCCATACACCCACTTGGGGCTGTAGTCTCAGCTGAACCTTCAATTCCTACCCCCTGGAGTTGAGCCTCTAGGCCAATCTCAGCCAAAGGCAACCAGTTATAAAAGTGGAAGTTGGGCAAACAGGAACGCACAGGCGGAGCACACCAGGATGGTTTTCACTGCTCCTACACCGCGGTTCCGAGCATGCTTTGCACAGTCACGACTCCAGCAAAGCCCGTGTGCTGCTGTTGGATGCCCTGCTGGCGCGTTTGGAGCACATATCCTTGAAGGGGCTAATCGGATTCATGAAATTCCTCTGTGAAAATCCGGGGTGTCAGTTTTCGAGCGAAAAGGATTCCTCTACACTGTGTTTGTTTGGGGAATGTAGAAATCACATGAAAGCACCTATACAAACATCATCACAAGTGATTATTCAACTTAAAGGGCTGGATAACCCCGCATGTTACGCCTTCCAAAAGAAAAAGACAAAAGAGTCGGAGTTGGAACAGTTCATGCCGAACACAAAGGAAGAGATGGGAACAGGACGGAAAGAAGGGGGTACAGAAAGAAAGTCAAGAGGGCGTTGGTTGATTTGCGTGAGTTGGGTTGAAGTGAGTTGGTTGAGCTAGTTGATGGTGATTTGGTTGAGTTGATAGACTCATAGACCAGTTGGGAGCAGGGTCAAGTGTGTTGCAAGCAATAACGAACCTGCATCGCACCGGCAAGAGCGGCACAGCCACACAAAACACGCTGAGGCTGCTGTGCCCAGGCGATTACGGCGGGCACGCACCAGCCCTTTAGAAGTTGGTTGAGTTGATTGAGTAGAGATAAGTTGAGTTGTAGAGTTGAGATGATGAGTTGAATGAGTTGTTGGTTGAGTTGGATGACGAGGCGAAGGAAGGGGCAGGGCAGGGCAGGGCAAGGCAGGGCAGGGCGGGGCAGGGCGGGGCAGGGCGGCGCGGGGCAGGGCAGGGGAGGGGCAGGGAAGGGAAGGGAAGGGAAGGGAAGGGAAGGGAGGGAAAAGCTGAAGGTGAAGGTGAAGGTGAACATGAAGATGAAAATGAAAATGAAGACGATGAGTGAGATGAGATGATGAGAGGAGGGCGGGAGCCGGAAGGGGGAGGAGGAATGAGGACATGCCCGTCAAGAACAAGAACCCCACACGAGAATGGTGGATCAACAGGTAAATGTCCCTGAACACCGCTCGCCAAGTTGCGCTCACCGTAGCACCTTCAGGGCCAAATGAAAATCCTTTGCACAGCTGCGCGCCAAGTGGAAAATGATTGCACGCTGCTGCAAATCACTATACTGTATACCTGGATCTTCCAACTGTGCAAAATGTCTGCCCTTTAAGCTGGTTCTTTGGATGAAAAGGCAGAAATGTTGCACGTCGTTGGAAGATCCAGGTATATACAAAGGTGAGAATCCAGCTTTGGATGAAGCCGCAAGTGAGTGTCTTGGGCCGTAGGTCGTTCTTGATCATCCAACCGGTCACCTTGCTAGACCTCCGTTGGAGTGGATCCTCCTGGTGGTTCTTGATCCATGATTTGTTCACTCTCTGTGCAGCCTCATCTTTCCAAAGCAAGTTACTCTTCGCCTTCGCCCCTTCCTCAAAAGGTGGGCACTACAAATGAAAGCAAGCAAAATGGAATCATAAGAAGTGCACATTGGGCACAAGTGGCACGAGTGCCCAATCTCAGATCAATCAATAAGTGCACATTGGGCACTAGGCACGAATGGGGCCATCCAATGAATCCCCAAAAGCTTCACCCTGAAGAGAACTTTCGAAGTCCAACCCTGAGTACAAATACCTCCGAACGCATGAGTACGAATACCGTGCGTTGAGTTCCTCCGCCGTCCAAAGAAATGGCCCCAGCCTTATAATTGGCGTCATGGTCATCCATGTTCACACTTGAGATGTTAGGCCAGGAACAGGTGATCTTCAATCTGTTGAGGGAATGTACAGTAACTCATAACTCTGAGAAATTAACTCTGCTGGTCCAACATTTCCGTCAGCAAGTCAGTTTAGAAGATCACCCAAGATTGGATTTACCTGCTACCGCACATCAAATTCAAGTGAAGCCAATTGCCTGGCCTGGAAGCTTTCTGAGCCGAGCTTGGAAGCTGCGTGCTTCGCCTGGAAGCCGAACCTGTGAACTTCAGAAGGGTCCGGTGGACCATCCGTCCAGCCGCACACCCTCGCCTGCGCCCGCTGAGCGTTCGCGCCCTCACAGCTGCACCGCCACGGACTCGCACTCGCCTGACGCGGCGACTGCGCCTTCGCAGCCCGAGCGACTTGGCCAGGGTCGCTCGGCTGGTCGGTGGGTGAGGCGCCGAGCTGACAGGTGAGAAGGGCAATGGGTCTGTCCCAGTCCAGTGTTTGTTGCTGAGAGACACTCGAAAGCCGACCGGTGGGTGGAAAATCCACAAGTCCCGAAGCAGGCAGTGGCTCATAGTCACTAGGGAAACGACGCAAACTGCTGGGGCCTTCATTTTGAGACTTGGAAGAGCCGGTTGCCCCCAAAAACGGATCAAACAAAATATATCTAGACCTTCCAACTATGCAAAATGTCTGCCCTTTTGGCTGGTTTTATACACTAACAGTCATAAATTTTGCATAGTTGGAAGATCTAGGTATAACATCTGGAAGGTGGCCAGGTCAGGAACCGGCAAACCGACCACGGCCCCCGGGGGGGGTCGACCCAGCATCGAAAACTTCGCACACCGAAGAAAACCTTGGAATAGAGGCCATGCCATCCACGTACACCTGGGAAGAGACCCACATGGAACCTGATGGCATGGACCTGACTGGAAGACGATTTTCCTCTACAACCCAGTGGTTTTCAGGTTCCATGTTAAATTTATTATCTAATAACTAATAACCCTGATTCGATTTCTGGTGAGTTTTTCAGTGCCTTCCCCCTCCCATCCACCCCCCCCCCCACTGCTCCCAGCTCACCATCGACGACATCCGAAAAAGAAAAAACACCCACCCACTGGTGACGCTGCAAAACCGGGCCGGAGCGACGGATGAAGCATCCCGTAGTCTTGGTGGCTTTCCGCGTGTTTCGGGGCTCTTCACCTCGGAGGTCTCCGGCGGCAGGGTCCATCGTCGCACCGACCCCGGAGAGCGCAGGGGGTTCCATGGGAGGGCTTTGGTCAGGGTTTGAGAGCGGGAAAAGGGACAGCCTGTTCTGGCAGAGTGGGACGGGTGGTGGTGGTGGGGATATGTGAGGTGACTGGGGTGACTTTTCGATGGAATCCACTGTTCTGTGTTGTTCTAAGCACAAAACACGTTCTTTCTGATCTGTTCTGTCTTTTTCTTTGTTTTTTTTGTGCTATGTTATGTCCTTTCTCATTCTCTGTCATGGGCGCTGTGCGCAGGGGCTTTTGTTAGAATCCATAGGGATCTCCAAAGACGCTTTGAGAGTTCTTGGGGTAAAGCAGGTGAAGGTCAGGTTGGGATCTTGACAAAACACACCTCCTAAATGGCGCAGATCCTGGAAATGTGTGGAACCACTGTAGAATTGAACAACTGCTACTCCAGATATCACATCTTGAGAAGAACACTCGCCGAGCTGGAGCTGCCTACCCTCCGGGCAAGCAGCGTTTCTACCCTCAATCAGAAATAAAGCAATCCAACATGGCAGCCACCCCATCCTCGTCTTTCACTCCAAAAACACCGATTTCGGTGAAGCTTCAAATGTCCTACTGTACTCTCTCCACTCTCTGCCCCTCCCTCCCACGTCTCCCTTTCGCTTCTCCCTCACCCCCCCCCTTCGCCGAAGGCACCGCCATCGCGCCGAAGCAAAGGTCCGTGTGAGGCGCTGAAGAGGCTTCCAGTGGGGAAGCTCACGAAGCGCTGGTGTGCGATGAAGTCCTGTCGACTCGCTCGCGCGCGCGCGCGCGCCAGCGCCACGCACGTGAGCTCACGTCTCGTGTCTGATCGTTCACGTGCGTTTGTGATTACTTCATGCGGTGCAACCGGGTTGCTTCCAGCGGCTCGAGCTTCTGAACTGGAGGGAAAGCGTGGCAACAAGACCCATTGGGTTCACAGTGACATAGCTTGGAAGCTGGAGTTGGATTGGTTGGACTACAGCACAAAACTGTGTCGACGAGTCCAAATCAGCGCTTCCTGCCAGATCTCCCCGGAGTGCTAGCCAGCCTCTTGACATACAGTAACTCCCTTGAACCTGAATGACCTCTCTTTTGGACCACAAACCACCCAAAATATTGTCTCTTCCTATCAAAACAGAGTTTATATAGGTCCAATATATGGCCCACTCTCGGACCAGGGCAGAGGTGGCCTTCCCCATGGCCAGGAGGCCTTGAGTCTTGAGGTTTCTCTTTCTCAGTCTCGTGGGCTCACCTATCACCTATCAGTAACCCAATTCCGAGACGAGAACGACGAGGCCATTGGTTCGGGCACGCCGCCGCGTCTCGCTTTACGCGTCTCGGTCCTCAAAGCTCTTGGGTTCTTTGCTCACCTGGAAGGGCGTTTGTTTCAGGGGGAGGACAATAAGCTAGTAGTAACCAAGTGCATCGCTACTAGTAACAAGTGCCTTACTAGTAGTAACAAGAAGCCAGTAGAAACAAGAAAATAAAGAACCGTCGGGTGGATATCCCAAAACCGCTACAGTACTCACTGTATCCCCCTTGGCTCCTGCCGGTCGACAAGTGTCAAATGCATGCTGGTGCATGGTTTGGAGGGCAAACCCCAATAAGCCCCAGCAAATCCTGCATGTGAACCCAACCAATCACCTGGACGAAGCTGTGCTTGCGATGTGGTGCGTAATTCACACTGATCCCAGCACAGAGCCCAGAGCGGTGAAAGCACGCTCGGTCAGCTTCGCGGTGGTGGGAACTCTCGATCTGTGTCCAATCAGGTCCCAAATTCAGAAGTAGGGCAGGGAACGCAATTGTGACAAAAATCATGGCACAGCTCCTTTTGATCCAAAAGACGACAATCCGATCAGGGTCTGGGATGAAAAGCTCCTTGTCGTCATGTGGGTTCCAGAATCAAAAAAAAGGGTCAGAATCAGGACCCGGTTCTGCCGGTTCTTTCGGAAACGTCAAAAGCACCGGCTTTTTGAAGCGAGCGAAGCGACTTCGTGGGGAAAAATAACACAGCATATTTGACCCTGTGAGGAAAAGGAATGAGGACAAGAGAGTATGTACACCACCCTTCTACCTGGACCATCCTGGACATGGGCGTTCTGTCTAGAGTCTAGCCCTAAGTAGTTTGGGGTAGTCCAGCGACACTCAGACAGGATGGTCCTGGTTCTGGTATACTTCCATACTTCCTAAGATTCTCTACCTCCTTTTTCAAAGAACCTGTGGCTTCCCAAGGTCCACGAGACGAACCGCCCACCTCATCCAAGAAGGCCTCGAACTTCACCGGATGCCTTGGGAAGCGAGGGAGCTGCTACTTTCTCTTGGCAGTGACCGTAGCGTACCGGAGCTACCCCGACCCCCCCCCTTCAACCACCACTTCGTGGGAGACTGGTGCGGTGGAAAGGAGACCAGTCGACCCAGCCGAAGCTTCGGGGCGAAGCTTCAGGGGCGTCTCCCTATTCAAATACACCACCCATGTCCCGTCCATCGTCCCCATCACATCACCTCGGTTTTCCTCTGCTCCGTGAGGTGTTTCTCCAGTCTCGCGCTCATTAAATATATATTTTATATATATATATATATAAAGCAAGACAGGAGATTCAAAAAACATAAACATCTGCACGTCTCCCCCTTTTCAGCACTCTCCAGTCTCACTGTTCGTCGAACCGGTCGGGTTGGCCGGGCGGGCGGTGGGCCAAGTACCAGGACCGAAGCCACGTAAGAGAGAGGTGTCCATTGTCCAGTTCGCCTCGTTTTACAAGGTTCAGGAAGAGAACGGGGTGTCCAAGAACCGCTGCACGAACGGGTTCGGTCCTGGAATAGGTTGGATCTATCACGAGCTTCCAGGGCCCAGTGGAGGATGATAAGACCTGATGGGGGAATAGTCGCAGACCTTTCCATCCATCTCTCAATGAATTTACAGGCCAACAGCCTACAAGTACCAACATGTAGAGCGCCCTTTTCTTGAGCCAAACATAGAGGTCAATATGGTATGTACAGGTGTACAATCGTGCAAATACACCCCCCGCTGAACGCACTTGGCAGCAAAGGTAGTGAAGAACTCTATACACGACTATGTACACGGGACAACGTGCATACCTTTCCGACCTCCGGTTCCCCGGTGTTTCCCTCATGGTTAACACCGTACGCGCCTATGGCTTTCATAGATTCTTTGCCGACCTGAGGCGCAAGGGAACGACGATTAACTCGATTAAGTTATGAAGTCAGCTGCCGAACGGACGATCGAAGATTGGACGCAGCGCTTTTCACATGCATCCACAGCTCGTCAAATTGGAAATGGGCCTTTTACATAGGCACACGTTTCCACGCGGCACGCTGAGTGATGCTTTCAGGAAGAGTGCACGTCGGCCTTTCAGGAAAGAATGCGGACAGCCTCAAAGAAGTTGAACATGAGGCTACTGCTTCCGCAGTGCGTGCGAAGGCTCCCGAGAGCATTTCGACACCTAAAGGGGCAATGTAAGACCACAACCACTGAATAAAAAGAATTGCACAACTACCGTAAGGCATCGGCTCCCGCCGTGCATTGGTGGAGTTCACTGTCCGCGACGCCACCAATCCGCTCCGTAGTTGTCTTGGTACCATGTCCAATCTGCATAATGCCAACATTTGATGTTCCTCCCTTTCCAGGGTTTGATGTTTGACTAGGGTTTTGTGTTTTGCCTAGGGAGAAACAGCTGTGGCAACAGCTGGAGCTGAAAAAGAATGCCAGAACACAAACCAGATTGATGCCAGAACTGATGTCAAAACATTGTGTCACCGCATACGTTTGCTGAGCCACTTGTGCACAGCTAATCCTTTTGGTGTTTGGCACTAGTGGTTGCGCAAGCCTCATCTGCATGTGCCACCGAAACTCTTCATCAACATTGGTTAGTGTAATTTTTGAAAGTGGCATCAAAAGATGCAAGTGGACAGGAGCCTTTACAAGTACCTTTGTGCGCACGCGCGTAATACAAGCCTGTCCTCGTGCTTGTGGCTTAGAAAGGGTGAAGGCTGTCAGACCCATATATGTTTTTCCAAACCTCTTTGTTACAAGGTGTTGTATATATATATGTATATATGCGTGTAAACATAATGTACATATCACATCTCACGCAAGCACTCAGCTGGGGTCCATCTGGCGTCCGTTTCGATTTGTTTGCCACCACGAGTTTTCCAACCTGTTAACTTCACTACTTGTTAAACATTGATAACAGGTGTGAACCAGCTTTCAAGAGCAGAACTCCACAGGGTCTTCAAACAGTCATTTAGAACACATAAGACATAAGCATTTCAACCCCCATCCATTTCTCCCGCGGCCATTGCGAAGCAATGATGGCATCTTTTTTCGGGGAGGCTCGGAGTCGTTGGGTTCGGAAGATCAAAGATCTCTAAAGATCTCTAGGAGGTTCAGCCCTCGGCTTCTTCCTCATCCTGCTCGCATTCCTCTTCTTCACCACCCTCTTGAAGGGCTCCGAATTCCAAATCTTCAGTTTCCTGAATCTCTGCCTCACATTTGGGTTCATCCTTCTTTACGTTCAACTTGGCCACCCGGAGCATCTCATCCTGCAGGAAGAATGGTTTTGAGTGATTAGAGATGGAACCCTGCCCAAATCACAAATACATCTTATTTCAAATAAGATCTTTCCTTTAAGGTCACAGCTGCATTCACATCACCATGGGTACGCACCAGTTCCGCTCGCATTGCAACCTTGTAAGTATGCAGGTGGTACCACAAAAAGTTTGCATACACATCGTTCTACTCATGAGTCATGAGCATAGAAAATAATTGCAACTCGTAGCCGCAATGTCTTCTTGGACTTGTTCGTCCAAGTCCGGGTCTGGGTGCATCTTAGTGGACGATGCGTTCTAGGAAAAAGATGTTCCCCAACACATTTCAGTGTGTAGTTCTTCAAACCCTGTGTGCCACCCAGTCACTGAGAGCGCTTTCTCCTGCTTGCCTCCAACCTTGAACCCCCAGACTCCATTCTTGTACCGGTACTTTGAGATCCCCAGCGCAGCAGGCTTTTTCAGCAGTGGCTCATCGTTGCCACCAGTACTCGCAGACGAAGGCCGCTTCAGCACAGGGAGACGAAGGGCTGACTTTCTCGGCGTGGTCTCTTCAGGAGCTTCGGTTTTGGGTGGTTCAACAGAAGCCGCTGGCCTTTTGAAAGGTTTTGGACCTGTAGGTTTGGCTGGAGGTTTGGCCTTGGCCTTACTGGAACCTGTGGCTCCTGCTTGACCCTTCTGAGATTCATCAGCATCAGAGAGCTGGTCTACGGGGCTCAGCACCATGGCGGCGTACAGCCTTTGAAAGCCGTCCATTCAACCCTTTTCACTATCTATGTAGTTGGACCAAAGCTTTCACAGAGTATCCCAGGAATCACTAATATATCTAATATAGATACTTAGATACTAATAGTTCGACCAAAACATTCACAACGCGCCCCAAAAAAACACATCAGCCTAAATGGCATGTGGTTTGCAATGGCATTCGTTTCTTCACTCGTTCTCACTGTACACTGGGTAGTGTGATGTGAGATCCAGCCCCAAGACCGCAGAAAGCTTTACAAACCAATCAACACAAGCAACCACTTTGGAAAGGTCTCCCAAACAATGTTACGAATGAATGTTTGGTATCAAACAAACCCAACAGCAAACCAGTTGAAAAACAATGAGTTCAAATGCGGCCATGAACCTACGCAAGCTTGATTGCTTGCTTGGCGGGCACATTGACTGTGCCTAGCAGAAAATACTTTGGCTTCACAGGGGTGATCACAGAAGGAATCTCTTCGCCAGCTTCAACCTGCATTGGAGACATCTTGATACCAATGGTACTGTTTGACACTGTTTGTAAAAGGAAAAGGGTGAGTTGGACTCCAGGCCTCCCAAATCAATCCAACATGATCTGCTCGAGGCAGCTGCTGCAGCCGACCGCACCACACAGCCCCCAGCTGCCCTGCCCTGAGCTGTCGTCGATCGCAATCGCTAGGAAGTTCCTTTGGCTTGAAGCTGTTGACTTTTGACGCAGGAGTCACTGAATAGCGAAAGTTCAGTGGAACTTGCTCACCAGTAGAGGTCACCTTCACAGATGATTTCATGATTAAAGAAAAACTGACATGATTGAGCGTATCATCACAAATGAAAAACAACAATGTAAGATGTTTTTCTTAGACATGATGAGCCTTGAGTTTGGGCTGGAGTTCGTGGTCAATGATCTTGCACTCTGTAATGCCCTTGTTCTTGGCCACTGAACAAACCACTTCTGCCAGGGACATGAGCTCCTTGTCAGTTCCCTCTTTGATCAAGGCGACCAGCTGCTTGTCATCGCTGACCAGCCATGACAAGGAGGCGTCGAGAGTGGCCGCATGTTCTGCCAGGGTTCATTGATATTGGTTTGTGCACAAACACCTCAAAAAATAATAATCGAAACATATCGAAACAGTAGGGGCTCAAGGGTGCTCATGGCTTTGTTAGTACCACACAGTGCCTGAAGCAACTTCAACAAAGCTGCCCAGATTGAATCCGAAGAGCTCTCCAGCAGGCAACGCAATGTCCTTTTCCGTTTTGTTCACCAAGAACAAGTGGCCCGTAGTTGTCACAGCCGCTTCCAGAGACGGTTCACGGGCCAGCTTGGCGCAGGCATCCAGCCTTTGGACCGATCAAGGAGACCCGGAGAGGATGTTCCCGAGAAGAGCACGCGATTGTTTACATCATGTTTAACACTAGTGTGGGAAATGTAAAGCTGTTGACCAAACTAGAGCGAGAAACGAATTGCTCGATTCGAAATCCGTGATCGGCACCCCAGACAGATGAAGGCGCTTCCTGAAGTTCACAACGGCTTCACCTTGCCAATCTGGGTTGGCCACAGTTCGGGGAGCGTCTGCTTTTGTTGGACTAGTAGTAGTAGGTGACCCCCCATGATAAGCGACCAAAGCTTTGGCAATCGCAGTCTCATCAGCCAAAGCATCCAAACAGGCCTGCAAGGCTGCACCATGACTGGGCTTGAACTTTTGCTGGAGTACGTCTGGAATCCTGAGATGGCCATGCTCACACAATTGGGACAGTTTCATTAAACACATTGTATCACATTGTAAAAGTAAATGAAAAACACAGTGGGAAAGAAGCGCTAGGCCAATGGGAGTGTCTTCAACTGGTCATCTGAATAGCTCAAAACCTCCAGCTTGGGTGGCTCAACCCCAAACGTCGCATTGGGGCGGCTGGTAGCACCTGCTTCATCGCTTTTGTCCCACCACTGACTTAGCATGCGGCCAGCAACAGAATCTTTTGCAGACTTCATCACAGCTGCATCGGCGTCATGGTAGACCCCCAGGTATCGAATGTCAACAGACTTGTCGTCCTTCTCCTTTGTCAACCAATCTCGTTGCAGGAGCCAAGATGCGCCGCTCCACTCTGCAAACCTGCAGGAGAACCACTCAGCACATGGAAAGAGACCATGGGGAAGTGGGAGAATGTGGGATTGATATTGAATGACATTGCTTGCCCTTCACCAATCCTCTCACTGAACCCACAACTCCTGGATACACTCACATGCGGTCATGGGCACACATCAAGATTCCACAATAATTTCAGCCTGGCCTGTTTGGGAGAAGGTCCACCAGCAGCAACGTTGGAGTAGATGCAGGGTCAGTGATCCCGTCCAAAAGCTGAAGGATGATCTCTTTCGTAGCACTGGTTCCACGTTGCTGCACCTCGATGCCCCAAGAGGTTCTAAAAATAGATACGACAGCTTGGCAGCTACAACTGCAAAGCATAAGGGGTTCAAAAGTTGCGGGATCAACCGAGTAACCCAGTGTGGTGAGAGTGGACGGTCCGGCTCAGGGTTGACCAGCTCACCGACACGTGCTCTGGGGATGTCGGAGATGGTTCCAAGGAATGCTTTCGATTTGGTCCATGGGTTGTTGGTGTGGTGCCCAGCCACACCTGCCACACCTGAAAGGAAGAACCAACAGTGAAAAGTATTCTTGCGTGAGTGAGTGAAACCAAAAAAACAGCTGAGTGAAGCACATTGTTGACTGTTTTTGCGGCGATCACCTCCATGTCGCTCTCCCGAAAACACCAGAGAAATCTCATAGGTGTCCAAAACCCTTACAGTGGCAACCCATTCACTCAGAGCCGCAAAACATTCACTGTGAGAGTGTGAGAGAGGACAACAAGGGTTGTGTCACGTAGACAAGCCTTTTCAGTCGAGATTCCCCAGCACCTTGTCCTCCAGTAGGCGCCTATGCTTCACCACGGCCGTCTTAGGAGCGGATGAATGCCACTGCGGAAGCAAGAAGAGGGCTGCAGAGGCCGGAGAGCCAGTGGTCACAGTCTGAGAGATCTGAGCGCACTCGTCGATGGAGAGGTGTCCTCGTTGAAACCCCCATTTGTACAACATGTTTGTGTATATATATATATATACATGAAAAGACCCCCACAAGTTACCCGTTATTCCCTTAAAACTCATGGTGCAGAGGGGTTCTGGGGGACTTGTGGGGGTCTTTTTAATCTTTATGTTTGTTTCATCTTTATGTCTGAGTGCCAATCTTTTGGAAGAATGCAAATTGGCGGGATCATATCTTTCCGACCAGGCACGAATTGGCCACAAAGTGGCATCGCCCACAAGCAATGTGATCCTTGTGGGAATTCATTCAGCTGGTTGAAACCAAAGTTCCATGGACATCCATGGACGATGCATTAAGATCAAAGTTCAAACATCATCTAGTGACAATCTAGTGAAGAGTTTTTTGCTAAGCCACCCATTGGTGCCCAGTTCGTTCTGCATGGAAACGATAGCATTGTGTGCCATGATGATGGAACTCTGGTGTGTGAAGCGGTGACACTTGTTCATCATATTCTCAACAGCCGCCTTCCCCTTCTGATACCTATCAGAAAGGTACTTCAGGTCCAGACCAGCCTCACAGCCACATATGATAAATGTTTTGGGATCAGAAACTGAAGCTTTCAGAACATCAAGCATCGAGCACAGGGACTGCCTGCTTCTGTGCGAACAGGTCGAACTCTTGAGCCCATGTTTTCAGCTTCAACAAATCCGATTGGATGCCCAGCTCCGTTTGTTGCCAGCTGGTAGCCAACAACTGCGCAGATAGCCTTAATGGTAGAAACAAATAACCCATCGCTGGTTGTATATCGACGGTCAACGTGTGTGTGTGAACGTTGCTGACAGGCATTGCATCCAGAGGACGAAGCGGCCTTGTCATTGTTCTTCTGCTCGACCTGCTAGGCTCTCAGAAACAGAGCATTTGGGTTCAGGACGATGCAGGTGTTCATTTGACATTGATGGACCCGCCTCATGCTTGAATTTTGCCAGCGGGCTTGAAAACAACGCCACTTTGGTGACATCAGCTGGTGGTACGCTGTGTTCCAGCATGTGCAAGATGTCGTGGTCAGCGTGGCGCATAGCAAACCTGTTTCACGAGAAGGATGAAAACCATATCACCATCCCTATGTGTGTACACAAGTATAATATGACGAGTCGCGTTTTGTTGATATCCGGTATCACTGAATCAGCAAAGGATTTGGGGACCATGGTCATGAACTGATCCAGCAACGCCATGTACCCAGCACAAATGCGTTGCAAGTTTTCCTTGAGACACATCATTGAATCAATAAAGTTAATGAATTGCACAATGTGAAAACAGCGGTGCAATGCAGGATAATCCAACGCGGCCTTGCTTCCAAGTCCTTACCCGTCCAAGCTTTGCGCATCTTGGGGGGCCAGGTTGACCCAATCACTTTCCATGCGGGAAATTACAACCTCCAGCAAGCGTTCCGTATTGACCAAGTGAGGCTTCCATGCCGAGAAGGGGCCAGAGGCACTGTTGAAACCCACGTTCAGCAAATTCATCGCCAAGGATTCATGCGTGATGAAGCGTGCTTGGGTGTACTTCCTGGAGAAACAATTAAAATGGAACTAGCAAAAGCTGAAGCGCCAAAAGCTGCCAAATGGGAACTGCAAAAAATCTATCAATGGCCTTGCTAGCTCAGTAAGTTTGTTCTTGATGCCAACGGGGATGTTCTGGAGTAAGTTCACTGCGGCTTGGCTCTCTTTGGCGCCAACCGAGAATGCACTGGCGAAAGCCGCTACATTCTCTTGCGCCTGATTGAAGTAAACGGCAGGACTCCAGGTTCTAGCAACACAGGTCCACACAAGCCTTGAGGTGCCGCACACTCTGCTCTGCTGACAGTCCCCCTTGCTGCAGGAACTGGAGCTGGTGCAGCAGATTAAAGCAATTGGGACGCCTCCTGAGGGTGCTGGCAGCTGAAACGCCTGCCACAGCAACGATTTTGTTTGATGGTTGATTCCAATGTGACCTGTGACAATACATCAAATGTCAAACAACGGCACTTGGTCAAGTCCTCGATTGGTGCTGACCACTTGTGTGAGCTCCGGCTCCACAAGGGTGACGTAAATGCAAGAAAAAGTCCTGCGACGCGCAATTGTAATTACGCATCACACTTGGGAAAGCACGAATATCAGTGAAGCTAAGTCACTTCTTGGTATCCTCTGGAAAGGCCTGTGGGCAGATTGCTACACAAATACTTGGTATCCCAGGCTGCAAATGGCACCCTGCCTCATACAGCCCTGGGAGCTCAAACATGGCCCACAAAGTTGTCAAGCAGCAAACGCTGCGATTCCATCCCTTCACCATGAAGAGCTTCGATGGAGCTGCCAGCGATGGGTCAAATCCGAGGTCTACCTTCATATTGATGTCAGGCATGGGGCCCTCCTGGAGCCATGCTGTTTGCATTCGACATGCGCACAGCTTCTCGTTTCCAGGCTTGTTTGGGTCGCTCTGGAAGCCGTTCAAGGCAATAACCTGTGTCAGTTGCTGCTGAACGTCCTCAGGAGAAGAAGCCAGATAAAACTACTCAGCAGGAACAATGAATTGCTAAAAATGCAAAAGGCTTGAGGAAAGCGCAATGTCGGATGTGCCACGAAGTCCATAATCCATCCTGTGCGGCAGTTGCCATGGGCGGCAAAGGTAGCCGCCCACAGTGTCCAGCTGAGAGGACTCCAAGTAGGACCTGACGCTGATCTGCGCACAGTATAATTTAAGATCTTTACAAGAGAAGACTTTGAGAATTGCACCAACCATCGATAGGAGGGAAGTTGTAGTCGATCCACTTGTAGAACTCCGCGCTAGTGTCCTCCCCCCCACAGGCACAAACATAAATGTCAAATAGATCAACCTTTAATGAAGCGCCTGAATTGTTTGTGAATGGTACGAATGCGCGCGCACTACCCATTCCACTCCTTGTCAGAGAGTTTCTCGCTCAGAAAAACATCCATTGTCTTGTTTTCCTTCAAGATGTTTGTGTTCCTGAAGTGGTAGCATGTAACAAACGGCACGCAGACCAAAGAAACGACTGTTGATGTGAGTCTCACATATTTGCACAAGACATTCACTGTGACCCGTTTTTGATCTAAGAAACATCCATTCGTCCAACATCACCATGTGTTCCATTCGAAGTGCGTCAGCAGGAATCGCCCCTGCATCCTTGCCTCTCTTGGCCGGTTTTTTCGGCGCTGAGGCAGAAGCAGTCCTCTTCTTGGGCGCCATCGCAAGTCCTGGCAGGCAAGATTTTGTGCCGAGTGGGGCGGCGATGACTCCGGGTTTGTGCCGAGTGCGAAGTTCCGACAATGGTTTTGTGCCGAGTGGCACGTTCGCCACATCCATTTGTGCCGACTAGCGCCCTGACTAAGCACAAAGAGTGTGAGTACTTCCCAGGTGGTCAATTTGTGAGTGGTGTTCAGGTGGTACCACAGTGATTTGTGAAGACTAGTTTTGGCACTAAGTTGACAGTCAATCAAACACCGCGGTTTGTGCCGTATGGCGTCCTCGGTAAGCACGAAACCCTTTGTGTTAGCAAAGAAACCAATGATAAAAACAACAAGATACACAATCAATCCTGTCCACCACTGGTGCCCAGCCAGTTAGTGCCGGATGGCGACACCGATAAGCACAACCTGTTGCTCCCAGTCCGAGACATTTTTTGTGCCGGATGATCTCTGCACAAACTCAAGCAAGGTTCTTCCAGACCCTGCGCAAATGACAGTTTCCCCCAATCCCCAAATCCCATCCTATGGGACAGCTTGGACAGGCTGCTTGCAATGTCTTGTGAACAGGGCTAGGGCACGACACTAGGCAAGATACAGTGAGCTAGGGCGCAAAATCAGTAAACACTTCAAATTGTGGGTCGATTTGAGATTCCATTTAGTTATAGTTCCAACATGTTCCAACAAAAGAGTTCCCTGCTCCCAATGACACCGCAAACACCTAATCCGTCTTACATCCCCAGGGCTGGACAGTCGTAATCAACTACTCCAAATCACCAGATACCGTTCTGACAGCTTGCTTCACAATGCGAATGGCTTCGGACATAGCTACACCTTGACCCCAGAGCCTTGATGCGGCCCTGTAGATAGTTTGGTGCCTCTTGGCACGCTCAAATCTAATCAGTTCATCTCGTCCTGGCCTTTCCCGCCGAAGTCGAAGATCATTGGGGGCCTCAACCCATCACAATCATAGCGATGGTACTAAATCCACAAAGGTATGAGGGCTGAACCGCTTGCAAGTCCTGCACCATCCCATGGATCGCGAACGCAGGCCCTCCAACCAGTGGACCACGAGCTGTCAGTGCCCTGGGCCGGGCACAAAGCCGCAGGGGTCGCAAGCTGATTGGGCCAACTGGCTGGGGGTCAGACCATCCCACATCAAGAAGAGGCCAATGAGTACAGGTGCCATAAGACAGCCGTTCTAACTCATCTGCAGATTTGTGCATGTCGAAGGGGTGTGCACCTAGATCACACAAAGTCGTTAAAACAATGTTTGCGCTAGTTTTTTTGAAGATGCCATGGTGCTGAATAAATGGAGTGAACACAATGTGTCTACAGCCTCACGCTTGAAATCTCACGAGGCACCGACGCATAATGGCCGCATACTTTCTGAGCTTTTGGTTCTCTTCGGAGTTCACGTTCATCGGAGGCTCCGTAAAAACTGGAGTAGAAGAATCACAAACAATCACTGATATGACACACAAGCCATGTGTGAACACGCACAAACCATGGGTGCCTGGTGGCACTTCACCCATGAATTGGTGGATGGCACACGCAGGGAAGAAGAGAAGCGGTTTGGCAGTCCAGTTGGGAGTGCTCATAAACTGCTTGGTCCTGGCAAGAGGCAATTGGGACGCAGCGCCTTCAGAAAAACAAAACCGTCCTCAACACCACATCGTTGGGCGAAGGAACATACCCTCTACGTCGCCAGAAAGTATCGTCGATGCTGTCTCTCGGAAGTCCTGGGCACAGTCACAAAATAGAACAACATAGAAACAATGCTGTGGCTAAGAAACAACATGAGGGTGTGCAATCTGTGGCTAAGAAACAATGCTGCCAATCCCAATCCTGACTCCGCCACTCTCTCCAGCAAGAAGTGGTGGGGGGGCGCCAGGCCCACCTATTCCGGTGATCCGCATGTGATCGTAGTGCTCAGAGAAGAAGTTGGTCCTGACTGAAAAAACAGTAGAGTGTAGAAAGAGTTTGTCCGATCTCATCACTTACTCCAGGTGATTGCGCCTGGCAAAGACACTAGTTATTGGCTGAGCAGCCAAGGCACCAGTCACGAAAGCGAGTCAACATGAAGACTTCCCGGGAAGGTTCATGGGGCCGTCGCTGAGGATCAGCCAGATACTTCTGAAAGCAAGTAACGAAGTCATCAGGAACCTCCAAACGTGGGGCTGCAGCGAGGCACGAGCGGAGGTTGGCAAAGTAGCTGTCTACGTCTTCGTGAGAGTGACCCGAGGCTAAAAATCCAAGGGTCACCGAGGCCAGCTTCCGCTGGGCCACGAGGGCGCCAAAGAAGCGAAGTGTTCCAATATTTTTCACTTCCTTTGTGCAATTGTCCGCCTGGACGTGGAAATGAGCTGCGCTCAAATCCACGCCCTTCTGGTGTAATGCTGTCAGGCCCCGGGCCAACAGCTCGACGCTGCGACTGCTGTTGGAGGTATGTGAATGCGGACTCAAGCCCATCAGAACACAATGACCGTGTATCAACATTGTGGTATTGGACAGTCGGGGTCTGACAAAGGACCCGAAGTCCTTCGCTTGGATCTGCTCGCATTTTGGCCAAGCATGTTTCTGCTGGTCCATCGAGTCGATAATGGCTGTGATGTAGTGGTGAGTGCCATTGGCAGCGCAGGCCCTCGAGCGAGAGCGAGCATCCCAGTAGCAACATCTGTCAGAATGCTGCCGTTTCAGGTGGGACTGGAGTAATTCGGACTGCATTCTCATGGCCGGGGGGGCAATGGCCCAACTTTCGGATGATGAGGCGATGTCTCAAGCACTGGGAACAGCGACTGTGGTGTTTGCTGAACCGGACGCGGAGCTTGTCAGAGAAGTTTTGCATCCACACCTGGAAAGAACGACGCCGAAAGCACATGCTGCAACTCAGAAAGGAACCTACAAGGACCAAGAAAAAACAGTACCGTGGCAGGGGAGGCACGCTATTGAACAAGTTCCGACCAATGCCTGCAGTGGGATGTGAGGCCACACATTGGCGGTAGAAATCTGAGAAGCTACCGGGGGGGCAAATGTCTAATGCCGCTCCGGTCCAAATTCGGAGGGTCCAATTTCCAAGCACCGCGTCGTGGACGCTTGTTGCTATTCAATCCATCAGGGATTGGCTCGGCTGCGTGCAGGTAGAGCGACATGAGAAAGTCATGCACCAGCTGCCTCTTTCCAGAAGGAGTCTTCTTCTCTCGCGGTGCGGATCTCAAATCAAAGGGGCACAACGTGTCCCCCCCGCCGAACTGATTGCGACAAAGTGTGGAAGCGAGTCTTGCCTATGGCCACCAACTTCATGAACCCACGATTGCAGACTGGATGCTCCAGTAAGTGCAGGTGTATCCAGCCCCGGCAGGATGTGTTTGGCTGATCTCGTAGAATCCCAAAAACATGGACATCCTTCTCAGACTTAGACATTCTGATCAAAAGTTGCCTCAACTGCAGCAGCTTTGAGAAGACGGGCTCAACGCGGAATGGAGCGAAGCAACTGCCACTTGAGCAGCCACACACGGACTGCACCAGGTGTCGCAAAATCTTCGGTGAGGCTGAGACCACAGGCTTCGTGATAGCCCTTTTGAAACTCTTCCGAGCAACCCTTTGAGGCTTGTCAACCCTCGTGCGATCATTCACGCCCTTGACATTGTGTGGAGAAGCGTGCAAAGAAGAACACCCCTCGTCCTCACTGAAGTGAAGAACATCAGGCAGCATAGGCATGTCCACAGAACCTGCACACGAAAGCAAGGCACTGGTTCAAAAAAATGGACGCCGTGCCGCCTCCAGAAGTGGATAGCAGCCACCTCAGCACACAGCACAGTTGATCAAGGAGATGGCACACGTTTGCCAACTGTGTGAAAATTGACTGTCAAAACACTGTGGCAAAAGAATGCACTCTGCCACAAGCAAACAATGAGCAATGCGGTAGCTGAGCTGGGCACAGGGTGCCCAATCCCACCAGTGAGAACCAGACCTTGATGAAACGTCTAAGTAAGCGCTGGAAAGCACACGCAAACTGTTGTGGACGCTGCAAGAGAACACGCTCTTAGAGAAAGCTTTGGAAAAGACAAAGCAACTAAGAACCTGACTCTAGCAAAATGGAAGCAAGCGCCCATATCAACCCAATAGATAGCAAATGATAGAAGAAACCACTGCAGTAGGTGTGTGGCACGTGCATGCTGTGTAAGACATATTCATGTGGTGTTTTCTACCTATTTTGTTCAGAATGCATGTCAGAGAAAGACGGTACGATGCCTGCCCGTTCTCGTTTGATACGAAAGGCCGCAAAACACGAGGTGCCAAGATTCAAGAAAAACAACAAATTTCCACAGTTTTCCACAGCTGAGGCTGGACAAGCGAGCCAGAAAGACCAGGAAGTCGAGGCGCCACTCGGTGGGAGAAGCACCAAGTTGGGAAAAGCCGCTGCGAAAACAAACAAGACAAGTCTAGGCAGTTGAAGTCAAGTTGTTTGCAAGCTTCCTGAACATCCTGAACGAGTCTCTTTCAAGACCTATATCAAACAGCAATGGAAACTATTTTCCCACATCGGCTGAGGACACACCTCGGCTCGGCTCAAATGCAGAACAGTCGTGAATTTATCACATTACCCCACCTTTTGTTTAGTGGGCTGAGAGCAACTCATGGGCAATGAGCTGGAGTGCAAAGTGACACATGCGAGGCATCACAATGTTGCCAACACACTTCACCCGCTCCTTCCACAGTGCAGCATCCTTGTCCTTCTCAGAAGGATCAGCCATCAGCCAGGACTTCAAAGGAAGCCGGGTCTCAGGATGCCAAGGGAGGCGGGGGTACTTCTTCAGGGCCGCGATGGACTCGAGGTGGTGTCCCTGCACAGAACTAAAGCCAGAATGTTCAAAACATGATATCACACTCCCACGAAAATGCATGCAGGGACTACCTTGAAGAATTGGAACCCTGGGGCAAAGCACAAGATAAAGCAGCGTTGGCGCCAGACCTGACAGAATTTGGGAAGGGTAATGGGTGTGCAGTGAGGCGCCACAGATTCTCTAAGATGGAGGCATCAGCTCCAATGTGGTACCCTTCGACCTTGGCCCATGCCATCTGCCAGTTCCGGCGGTCCACCTCCTGAAGCACTCTCGAAACACTTCGCTATGAAGCAGGAACCACAACATATCCTGTTGGATGCATTGCCAAACATCTGGCATCGATGTGACATTGCCCACATTCTCCAACAAGTAGAATTTCCTGGGCAAAGACATGCAGTAAAAAGCAGGATAACTTATAACATAGAAGGTTGGAGTGTTTTCACATGGGAGAAGCAGTTCAATCACGAACAGCTGAAGTGAGTGAGTGATTATGTTCAAGATTCAACCCGTCGATTTCGCTGCCAATCCGGAAGACCTCTTTCAGTAGGCATGTGGCTGCGTGGTCCAACCCAGTTTTCGGACCCGCTCTGCTGGTTCCCTGTCACAACAGCTGAGAAAAACATTAGAAAAGATACGCAGTGTGAAATGCGGCCATCTTGCAAAGTTATGGGAATATGCGCCTGACATGGGAATCCAGCAACCACGCCAGAGACTAGCTGTCGCTTCTCTGTGGAGAGGTGGTTAAGATGAAAGTTCCGGACATCATCAAATACAGGCGCGATAGGGACATGTCCTTCCTGGCTTCGCTCCATGATGACATCTTTGCAGTGCTGGCTCTGTTCAACCTGAGCAGAAAACACCATAAGTAGTTCAACCAAGGATGATGGCAATTAGGAGTGAATGAGTGCTGAGCATATGCCACTGGTGTAGTGAACCTGAGGTAGTGATAAGCTGCGAGGACAGGGTCTCAATGACAATATCTTAAAATTGTACTGTATGAAACTTAGGTCAAAGCTGTCCAGCCCCAAGGTCAAGCCCCAAGACACCGCTAAAAAGGGGGACCACATGGCGCTTTGGGCCCTGCCAGCAATCTGTGGCATTAATAGATGTGTACTGACGTGCAACTTGTTCAAATGCCTCCTTGGCCAGCCAAGGGCATACCTTGGTCACATCCTGCGTAACGGTCTGCTGTGGAGATGTCCAGTTTTTTGGAAGGCCTGAGAAAGATGATGTCGAGTTCTACTGGAATGAAGAATCAATCAGTAGAAAGCAGTAGAAAGCCATCCACTAACAAAGAATAAGATAGAATAAGCTTGGTACCTGCAAAATGTTCTGCGCAGACAGGATTGACGAACCTGCCACGGGTCTTGTTGGCCTTGGCGCATGCCTTCTTGAAGTCGACCCAATGGAACACCTGTGTTGCAAAGTCCTGCAAGTTGTTCAAACAATACAAAGAATCACAACAAGCTCACAGCTGCATAGAAACAACTTGCGTCCACACACACGCTAAAACGAAACGGTCCCGAGATCCGCGCTCCGATAAATAATCGGTGCATGCCTGGGATGTGCTACCAAAGCAGCCTCAGTGAACAGAATGGTTCCTATGTTAAATATGCTTGTAGTCTGAAAACACGAGAGCAATGCCGAGAACACTTGAGAGCCTGGCGAATGGTGCCAAAGCTATGGAGGGTCTTGAATTTCCCCTTGACAAGGGCGGGCAGGGTCTTAGTCTTGCCACTGCGCTTGGAAGGCTTTTTCGCATCCTGAGAATATTGTGTTTGAATCAAAACACTCTTTAAGGCGCAACTACACTCAAAGAAGAATCTCAAGCAAGCTGCTAGCACAATCTTCTTGGGAATTCGCCGGACCAAGGGAAAGGCCTTTGGTTGGAACTGAACGCTCTTGCCACGAGCATAGTATCCAAATGCAGGAACCTGCCATCACAGGCAAGTAGCAACAGTGTCCCAATGGAATGGCATACCCCCCCAAGAAAATATCTTTCACGCTTCCAAGGAAATAAAACAAAAATTGTCACTGTGTGCCTTGACTGCGTTTGCAACTTGTTTGTGTTGGGCAGGAACAGGAGCGTCACAACTCAGAACAGTAGAATACTGGCAGGGTGCACACCATGGACTCCATGAAAAGAAAATACTTCGCTGTCCAAAGATCACGGTGTAATATATTTGGGCTGAGTGCGAGGCTCAGAGAAGTCTTCAACAGAAGGAAGACGCATGGTCCAAGGCCAGATGGGATCAAGCACAGCGCAAATGCGACAAAATAGCTGCAAATGGTCACGGAGTCCAGACAGGGTGCTTAAATTGTAGACTAGTTGAAACGCTCTGCACATCAAACTGCCAAAACGCTTTGCACTGTGGCGAGAGGTGATGCGAAGAAAGCCTGAACCGAAGTGAGCGCGATGACTCTCAAGTCTTTCACAGTCTCCAGCAGCAAATCCCCACTTAGAACATCAGTGTTGATGAATAGACCCCATGATCTCTACAGAACAGACATCATAATTCGAATTTCGAAGTTGCTCTACTGCAACATCCAAAAAAGAGTGCAGTTTTTGCACAGTCAACTCAGGGTTCTGACACTCATAGCTCCCCTTGCAAAAGCTGACTACCTCAGCACGCGTGGCCGCAGTGTTTCACAGCGGTGGCAAGCGTTTGCAATAGACAAATAACCAATCTCAGTTTGTGGCCATACCAAGAACTTGAAAGATGAAAGCACGCTTGCGCCGCTCCTCCTCACCCAACGCGCTGGGATCTAATTGTGAGACTGAAAGTGTTAGATGGGGCCCAAACAGTAGACAGCCCAGAGCTTCGGCATGATGGTGGTTCAACCTGACGGGTATATGGTAAAATACAATACGCACAAAATCTTTTAACTAGATGTGTTTTTCCATCGCGCAAAGGTTTCCATATGTTTCCATCTAGTGTAAGAGGGAACGTCACAGGCCCCTGGCTGACAGTGGAAGAATCGCTCTCGAATCATTGTTCCTTAAGCCCCAGCGACTGACTTGACATCAGTCACAGTTTGCAAGGCAAAAGTATACATGTTGAGGGGTTGGCTCGTCAGTCTCAAGGTCCACCACAGCATTCTGCACGTGGCATATCGCACGACTGTGTGAAAACAGCTGGCTGAGAGCACAGGCCTTTCTTTGTATTGGTGGCGGCGTTCTCGATCGAACCCTTCTGACAGCTGCCATGGATGGCCTCGTGTGGGCCCAAAGGTTTTGGGGAACCTCATTTAAACATTGCCACACATTCTGCATCCATGCCTTCCCTAGGCAGCAGCTAGCCCACGCATTTTGAAGTGAGCTGAAAGTCGCAGTTGAGCGGGCCACCATCCCAAAAAACTGATTTTGTATGGATGGCTGCACTCAATGATAAAGTGTTTGTGTAGTTAACCCTGTCCTTTTTTTGAGGGCCCTTTGTGTTGACAAGGACTTGTGTTAAAGCAAGC
>CAXAMN010010824.1:189546-213773 GCA_963970005.1 Durusdinium trenchii | reverse complement strand
AGTTCGTAGTAGCTTCCTTGCTCTTATTAGCTACTAGCTACTAAGCTGCTAAATACTAAGCTACTACCTCACCTCTCTACTAGTCCCCTAACCTCTGAAGGATCTTCAAGGCCTACCAAGAAAACAGCTGAACAAGAAGGAGCACAAAGCGTACTGTCTTCTCTTCAGGATTCGAGGTGATTTGCACACCGATCTCCCAGAAACAGCTGCTGCCTACGGTGTCCTAGACGTGGTCAAAGATTCGTTGCCCGTGGTTTGGTTCCCTGGCAAACTGAAGGTAATTCACTACTGGCCCAGTGTCCCAGTGCGACCTGTCAGTTTTGCACTAGCTGCTTGAGGATGACGAGTAGGTTCTCAAACTGCTCAAACGTGGTATCATCGTGGTAGATTCGTAGATGTCAACATGTAGCGACCGGAGCCCTCCCAGAGAATCTGATGTCAAGGCTTAGAAAGAGCGTCTTTTGTCTTGTCTTCGATTCCCAAGGGTGCTCTTTTCTTGTCAGGAGCAGGAGACATCGGGCCCTGGGGCGCTGGAAGTATTGTGGATCCCGATCCGGCCAGCAAAAAAGGTGGGCTTGATTCATCTATTGACTTGTGGCCCTCAAAGCCATGGTATATAGATGTATGGATTGATCGCATACGTTCGATTCAATTCATGTTTGAGATATGAAGATCACATGGCTTCCACTCATAGGCTGCGTGAGATATGAAATTCATACAGTATGTCATTATCATGTGACTCATAGGCAGGGAGATCAATCCAGGCATAGCATTCCCAGCCTTGTGACCGGGCAAAAGCAGCAACAGCCTTGTGACCTGGCATTTCTTGGCTTGTTCCACTTTTGTGACCTGGCAGTCAGCTTTGGATTTCAAGTGCTTTCCTCATTTGGAGTGTTGTAGGGCCATAGGGAGTGTTTTGAAATCCATGGCGGAGATCGAGCCCATGAGGGATGGAAAGATTGTGGATGGCAAGATTGCACTTTCCACATCCCTATGGGACACCAGCCTCGAAATGCCTCCGCGTCAGGATGCCTCCGAGGTTGATGGAAGGGATGCCAACACGCCGGACAAATGGATCAAGAGGCACCCAGAGATGCTGCGAAACACTGGTGCACATCCCTTCAACTCGGAACCACCCCTGAAGCGCTTGCAAGAGGCAGGTTGGATCACACCTCCTTCTTTGCACGTGGTGAGGAACCATGGTGCTGTGCCACAGCTTTCCTGGTCTGAGCATCAGTTGAAAATCACTGGGGTGCCAAAACCAGTGAACCTCAGCATGGAGCAGATCGCGTCTGGAGAGTGGGGCACCATTGTGTCAATCCCTGTGACCTTCATTTGTGCTGGCAACCGTCGGAAAGAGCAGAACATGACCAAGAAGACGGTTGGCTTCGACTGGGGTGCCGGAGCCGTTGGAAACTCTGTTTGGACAGGAGTGCGACTCTGTGACTTGCTGGCCGCAGTGGGCATCACTCGCCCTTCCAAAGAGCATCGCTTTGTTCATTTTGAAGGTCCTTTGGGTGAGTTGCCTCAAGGCAAAACAGGCTCCTACGGAACTTCCATTGACTTGGGCTGGGCTCTTGACAGAGAGCGAGATGTGCTGCTGGCTTTCAAGCAAAACGGAGAGCTGCTGACACCGGACCATGGCTTTCCCTTGCGCACGCTTTTGCCTGGCTGCATCGGCGGTCGCATGATAAAGTGGCTCACCAGCATGTGGGCTGCTTGTCTGCACTAAAGCCTTGCAGCAAAAGTGCAGTGCGCATGTGATAATGCAATGACAGGTATCCATTATGTAATATATAGAGTGACACTTTGCCACATTGCTCTGAAAATGGGCTCAATAAACGGATTCGGTCAGTGCTGAGCAAGAGATTCTGTTGTACTTCTGAATGCAGGCCGCGTCAAGTTCTGTCTTGAATACTTTTTGTAGTAGGCATCAGGATTGCAATCCAGTTCAGCTTTGTTCAAACCAAGGTTTCAGACAAACCTTCTGAAAATCACTACCATTACTTTGACAACCGTGTACTCCCACCCCATGTAGACGCAGACCTTGCATGTGCGGAAGGGTGGTGGTACAAACCCGAGTACATCATCAACCACATGAACATCAACTCCGCCATGTTTGAGCCGCGGCACAACTCTTTCGTTAAAGAAGTGAGCTTTCCCAAGACTCTGAAGGTTTCAGGATACGCATACACTGGTGGGGGCCACAAGATCATCCGTGCAGAGATCTCTTTGGACTCAGGGAAGTCTTGGGAGATCACAGAGCTTTCCAGGCCAGAAGATGAAATTGCCGAAGCCCGTGGCACTGACAAGCATTGGTGTTGGGCCTGGTGGGAGACTGAGGTCGACATGAGCCGGCTTTTGGACAGTAGTTGCGAAGAGATTTGCTGCCGTGCCTGGGATTCCAATCAGAACTGCCAGCCTGTGCAGCTGACATGGACTGTGATGGGCATGTTGAACAATCCCATATACCGCATCAAGATTCACCGTGAGAACAACATGCTTTGGTTCGAACATCCAACCCAGGGTTCCATGCCTGGTGGTTGGATGACTGATCAAGCAGGCCAATTCAACGAGAACTTTGCGGTTGAGGCCACACCGGGCAAGAGTGGAGTAGCGCCTCTACGCCCTGTGGCAGCAGTGTGGAAGGGTGCCAAGATAGACTCAGTCAGCGCCGCCAGCCCTTCCAGTCAAGATGCCTTCAAAACTACCAAGGCAGGCAAGCTGGTGCAGTCCACCGATGAGTGGCTTTCTGGCATTAGCATGGAGGAGGTCAAGAAACACGACAACGAAACGTCCTGCTGGTTTGTGGTGAAGGGCAACGTGTATGACGGCACGCCGTACTTGCAAGATCATCCCGGCGGCGCTTCATCCATCCTTCTCGCTGGCGGTTTGGAGGCCACCGAGGATTTTGAGGCAGTTCACTCAACACGTGCTTGGGAGATGCTGAAGGACTACTACATCGGACCTTTGAAGTCGCAAAAAGCTCAAACCTTGGCAAGGCCTGGCCAAGATTTGGTCAAACTTCTCTCAATATTTGCTTCACTCGGCCTGTGTTTGGTCTTTTGGGTCAGATTTGGAAGGTCTTCCTCGAGAGAGCCAGCAACTTCAGCTTTTAGAGACAATTGTGGTCAACCATGACACGCGTATCTTCCGCTTCAAGCTTCCGTCTCCTTCAATGACTTTAGGGCTTCCTACTGGCATGCATATGACGCTGAAAGCCAAAAAGTCGTGGTAAGCCTGTGATGCGTGCTTACACACCAATGACAGATGACAGCACTCTTGGTCATGTGGACTCATGTGGACCTGCTTGTGAAAGTGTACTTCAGAGGTGTGAACCCAAGCTTTCCAGAGGGTGGCAAGATGTACTAGCATTTGGAAAGCATGAAGATTGGGAACGCTATTGATGTCAAGGGACCCATCGGTGAGTTTGTCTACCAAGGAAGAGGCCACTGCATCATGAATGGCAAGCCACGGTTTGTGACAGACATCTCTATCATTGCACGTGGTACTGGAATCACGCCATGCTACCAAGTTCTGGCAGCAATTCTCCGAAGTGCGCCTCCTCTTTGCCAACCGGACACCTGATGACATTCTTGCCCGAGACATCCTTGAAGGATTGGCTGCAGAGCATCCGGATCGCTTCATGCTGAGCCTGGCTGAGCCTTACTGTTGACAAAGCTCCGTCTGAGGACGAAAAGAACGTGAGCCCATCAGCAGCTAAGAATTTCGTGCCTGAGTGGAAGGGGCACGTGGGCTTCGTGAATACGGCGATGGCAAAAGTGTCCCTCTTTCCTGCCAGCGAGACGGGCATCTGCTTGATGTGTGGGCCGCCTGTGATGCTGGAGAAGGCCTGTGTGCCTGCCTTGCATGCCATGAAATATGACGATGCCCAGATGTTTTCCTTCTGAGGCTCCAAATTAGAGTTGACAGAGGTGGTGTGGTCAGAAAGCTTTCGTGCTGCCCTGCCTTCAGTACAGCTGCAAAGAGGAGAGAAGCTCTTTGTAGAGTGTGTGCCCTTGCATGGAGTGCAGGGCCATCAAGGTCATCGTGTCCACCGCAGCGTTTCCTTATATAGGAAGACGGAAGACGTGAAAAAGGGAGCTTTGTTTCGAGACTGCAACATGCCTCAGAGTTGCGGCAGGTGGCCGTTGTTCTGTTTTCACCCTTTTCCGTGAGACGTCTCAGCTTGAACTCAGCTTGCCAAACGTGTGACCCCGTCGGGTTTTCTGCCGTGCCCGGTGCCACCGACCGGCCCAGGCGGCGAGCGGTGGAACACGACGTGTATAAAACCTGGCCGCTGCTGAAGCCACACAGGCTACACTTGGGCGGATTTTGCAGGGGTGATCCGGGTCTTAGTAGAAAAGAAGTGATCATCAAAGCACCAAGAATGCCAGTAGCTCTCGAGCTAAGTTGTTATTCTAGGTGTGTTCATTCTCTGAATGGCTGTACATGACACTTCGCAGGAAGGGACATGAGGGAAAGACTGGCAAGAGGTGCGAAGCGGCAGTCTTCAAGTCTTCATGTCTTGTCTCAGAAATCCCAATGAGATGTTGGAGTCCGATCTTGCCATGCACATCAGATCGAAGATATCCACGCCCTGAAGCCGGAACTGGAGTGAGTTCAAACCTCCCAGTTGAGCTCTTCGGTTTGATCCCCCAATCAGTGCCCTTCGGGAGGACGGACATGTTTGTGGAACACACCGCAGGCGGACGCACCAGACCGACCCAGGTGGGAGGTCCACAGTCCCGGTGTGTGGGTGTGGGCCGACTGGCCGCAGCAAATGGGGTTCCTTTGGAAGCAAAGGGAAGATCCATAGACTCTGGATAGATTCACTGCACATGGAGCAAGTGGTTTTCCGTTGAACAACTGGCGAAACTCTTTTTCCAGGCTTCGTTCGAGTCCGTTCCGTTCCGGGCGAGGAGGGCGCCGCCTTGCGCGCGCCGAAGCGCCGCCTTGCGCCTTGCCTTCCAGTGGAGCCAACGGTGTTGTGCGGAACTTGGGGCTAACACGACACCGACCAGACGCCCGGGCCGACGGTTGAGACGGTCGAATGTAGGGCCGAGAGGCTGTACGACAGGCTTCCCAAACAAGCGGAGGCTGTGACGGACGGGGAGGAAAAGCGGAGGGGGGGGGGAAGCCATCGGTTCTTTTTGAGCATTCTTGGGGTCAGTTGAACTCACCCACATCTCAGTATGGCTCTGGGGTTCAGGCACACTTCTTGTTCAGTATCCTGAAGGGCACAGGAGATTTGGTTTCTGCCTTTGGAGCATGATTCTTGGGCAAAGCTGTCAGAGACTTGATGACTTGATAACTTGATAGACTCTAGATTAGGCCCCCCTGGCCTGAAGAGGCTTTTCAATCCACTTCTGCGGAGCCCTTTTGCTCGAGCCTTCACGCGGCGGGGCTGTTATCTGGGAGAAATCTCCTGGATACAGATGCGGGCGACGCCATGGGTCGAAACCCTGCAAAAGGAGTCAATCTCGGTCACTTTGCAGCCTTCTTTCCTGGTGAAGGATAGAGGACCTGCACACCGCATTGCATTCAGTGTCCGGCAGACTCTTTTGAGAAGTACCGACTTCCAGGTGATCGAATGTGTCTTGGCCACGGGTCAGGTGATTCATTTAAAAGTCAGGAATAGCGCTGATTTCTGGCTACACACGGGTGGATCTTTCTACCTCGGTGGCGAATTTCACTGTGATAGGTGGCAGTTTTCCTTGTGGGCCATTCCTACGAGGTATGATGACACCTGTACGCAAGAGAAAACGTCACAGTTCGATATGATCCTGCCAATGCTCATGCTGTATTTTGCCAGTTGTGATGAACGTGAACCTTTTTTGCGAAGCCAAGAATTGATTCATAGTGTCATGACCTTCGTGCAGATGACCTACTTCCTCCTCCAGGATGTCAAGTGGCATGATGTTGTAGCAGTTTTCGAGCTGGAAGAGATGCGAATAAATAAACCACGAAGAGAACCCACGACCGCACTCCGGGGCTACGATGTAAAGAGCAAACTAACTTTCGTTAGCTCCCCGATTGATGCAGATGTCGGGCCAGGCTTTTTCGTGCCTCAGCTGATCCAACAAGCTCTCAATAGAATCCATCAAGTTCGCATGTCTCAACCAGATCTAGACATGCCAACAGGTATCCATGTCGGTGGCCGACCAGGTTGGGACACTGTTCGATCAGTAACGTTGCGCCCCTACGCTTCGGTTGGAGATAGGATGACCTTTTCCAGAGACACTGAAGGGTGGATGGCATCAGATGAATGGACATTTGCAGCAGGAAAGATTCGTCGACCGTCATCTCATTACCACCTAATGCCATTGTGCCAATATGATGCTATTCATGATGATTTCGTTTTTGACGCAGATGACCCTCACATCGCCAACACAGGGATTTCCTTATTGCCAATCCTTTTTGGAGCACATTGGGGAGGGATCGAGATAGACCGTCAGCATGATCATCTTGAAGTCGCTTTCCTGATGATTCCACCGTCGTGGAGAAACCGGATTGAGCTTTTCCTCTGCCGTATGCTGGACATTCCTTCACATAGGGTGAACATCTCATACGGCCTTGACTTAGCACCACCTCACATGTGTGGCTGGACCCTGTTGAAACGCTGGATTGACCTCACACACACATCACAGGCATTCTTCAATACGCTGCATGAGTTCCAAAGCCTGTCCGATGATAGAAAGAGAATCATTCACAGTGTCTTGCAGCATTCAGCTAGAGCGTGGGCAAGAACAGAAGGCTCACAAGATTTGCAGTATGTAGCATATGTGGTCCGTATGGCATTCCTTACTAACATCTTTCAGTTCAACACCAGTGTCCACCACCGTTTGGATAGCCACGCTGTACTCGCCGCAGGCCAGCCACTTCAGGCCTATGAGGACCCAGCCTCTCAGCAGGGACAACCATCAACAGTTGCGGAAGACACGACTCCAGATGCCAGACCTGAGGAAACTGTCGCGGTCGCAGAACAAGGAACGCAAACAGACCCAGACACTCAACTGTCGCTTGTGGTACACCAGGTCCATAGTCAAGTGCGCACCGTCCATTCACGCCTGGCTGCTTTCAGTGAATTGCCTGGTCATGCAGCCTCAGATGAACTTGATCATATTATCACACTTTATAGACAGTTGATCACGAATAGACACATTATGTCGTGTTGCAAATGGGATCTTGAATCGGGGATTGTCCGGCTTATAGGCAGAGAAGAAATACCAGTGTGGCTGATGGTAGACACCAGGGGACTCATGTTGGCTTTTGACCATTGGTTTGCATACAGGATCCATGGCAACACGCAATCGGTAATCATCCATATCTACGGATTTCCAAGCATTGAACCAGCTCAATGCAATGCCTTCATCCATGCATTCACAGCTTTCCTGCATATTGACCCGACTCTGGTGAGAACAGTCTTCCATACGTACCATTCGCCGGAAGGCATGTGCGGATTCCTGATGCTAAGAGACATGCTCAGTTCTTGTGGAGTTCAATGGATACCACCGTGTCATGAAGAAGTTCATTTCTTGCAGACGCACCCTGAACAGGAAATTCTGGCACATATTGGCCAACAAGCGGTGGCAGCTTGGCAGTCAGCCTCGCATGACCAAAACCTCATCCATTTTGCTTTTACGGTTCGAGCTATCTTCCTGTCACAGCTACTTACGTCCCAGGTAACACTGCCTTTTGAAACTGGAGGAACATTACGTAGTACGAGCTCAAGTACCGGTCATAGTTCCTACACATCCCGAGCAGAGCTTCCGTTGCTGTCAGAGCGTACAAGGCAAGTACTTATCCACCATATCAGAGCACATATCCCAGTCCAAGGCATATGCAGTTGTCATTCCAAGGGATTTACTGCACAAGCAATCCTCACACAGTACGTGCGCGATTGGGGTGATCAGGCAGTCGTAGCTTGCAAAATCATTCAACCCACCACTGCACTAGGAGACCATGTGGGGAACTTGGAATGCGGTTGGCCAAAATGTTCACACGAGCAGGTCAAATTCGCGCACGTCCTCCTACCAAAAGAAATGTGGCAGGCATTGGGGCCAGACCAGATGGTTTTCATTGTTGAGGCAAAACTCCTCTGGAATGAAGGAACACCAGTAGTAGACCTCAGAGCACCTCAGTCAGGCCTCACGCCGGTTGACTTGAAAAGGAAGCCAGATGATAATCAGATACGCGTGGGAGAATTTTTTGCAGGCGGATTCTCCGGATGGTCCTTCGCCATGAAATGCTTGCAAAGAGCACACCTCCCAGTACATCACGCTTTCTCTGTCGAAAACGACATTATCATGGCTCGTAATCATGCATTAAATCACACCAGTCATCCGGTTGTCACCAGTCCGCAACAGGCACAGTCTATAGGAATCACGGGTCGAATTCCACAGGAGCCATTTACGATTGTCGCGAACATCGAACATGCATGGTGGCACTTTCTGACTCGCCCTATTGATGTGCTCTTAGCTTCACCGCCCTGCCAGCCCTGGAGCAGGGCAGGATCGGAGGCTGGACTCGACTCCCCAGAAGGACGCTTGTTGATTTTCACCTTGATTCAGTGTGCATTTCTACGCCCGGCAGTACTTTGCCTAGAGGAAGTTGCATCAGTTTTGAGCCATAGACATTTCATTTGGTTTCGGGAATTCCTCAAGTGGTCCGGCTATTCACTAGTGTGGTGTGAACCAGTCAACCTTGGGGAGATCCTGCCACATGCTCGCAACCGCATGCTTATGGTCGCCGTTCGGGAAGGCGACCCTCGCATTGAGACACTAGAAGCTAAAAAATGGTACAAACCTACTGAAATGCCAACACTATCATCAGTGCTACTTCCAGCAAGCCACCACTGTCATGGTCTCGCACCCTCCATTAGCAAAGAAGCTTTCGACATGTACTTCAAGCACACATATTTACCAAGAAGAACGGGAAGTACACCACACGAAATCAGGAGATGTAGAGTACGAACGGCCCAGGACCAGCATCCGTGTGTGATGGCTAACTACGCTTTTGCGCGCGAACTGCCTGAACATGTCCTGCGTGAAGGCGGACTTCTCGGATCCTTTGTACTTAGTGAAGGACAGCTGCGATGGTTGGCACATCCCGAACTCGTCATGCTTTTCGGCTGTACAGATGCATGTCACGTTCCTAATGAACCGAAGATTGCATGTCGCATGCTTGGCAATGCTATAGCCGTACCACACGCTCTCCTTTGCCTCCTCAATGGCATCGCACAGCTCGAATGTATTCGATGGACCGACATTCCCTTGTGGATCTTAGAAGAAGCAGTAGCTGATCGTATCACCAAGGAGTGCGTGGCAATCGAACAGTGCTTTGACACGCACACAATCAGGGTTGTTCGAAATGAAGTCTCTCCCACGCAAAGCTGGGAAGAACAGGTAAGCCCAATGCACTGTTTGCGCGTGGTGCACGAGGACGAAGTTATCAGCTTCCACATCAGTCCACAAGTCTCGGTATTAGAATTTCTCCGTATGGTTTTTCACCTGCCAACCAATGCTGCCGCAGTGTGGAAGCCACGTGGAGATTCCGCTGTTCGTTTGCCTCTCTTTGCCATGGACACAGTCCCCACCTCGGGCATGTTCGTAGAAGGGTTGTTCCTAGGACCAATGACACTAGAGGAAAAACACTTCATGGACCACAAGACCGAGTTGATTGTTGCACTGACACCTCTGGGAATTTTTGCCATGCGCAGGACCAGAGCTGAGACTGTTGAAGACGCGATACAGAATGTCTCGCCCTTTTTCCAAATGGAGATCCGAGCTGAAAACCATCTAGGTAGAGTTCTTGAACCTGTTGCCACCCCTTCGAACATGATGATCATCACAGCAACCAAAGAAGACTTGCCTACTAGTGTTGAAGCGTTAGCTGAATCGAACTGGAGCGCAACACCGGATTGTCTTTTGTGCATCGCGACAATGTTCCAAGCTCTTTCCATCCTTAAAACATATAGCAGCCTCGGGCTCAACGATGTCATTCGCTCCGTAGGTTGGAAGAATGTACTAGATGCCAGTCGGGATGACACCACCATCAGAGGAACTTCTGTACAGTTGACATTCCAGAGGTGTGCACACATGGCCTCCATTCCGCTCCAAGACCTGCAGAACCTCTTGTCAACAAGATTGTTTATTGCATTCCTTAATGACAAGCTGGGTAACCTTACATCAGGCATCGCAGTCTCGGTGAAACTCTGGGACAGTCATGTGTGGCAGGGCTTTGTGACACCAACTACACCAACAGGCATCTTCGCAGACGCATGGGACTTTGCCAGTAGACATGTTGGTAAACAGGGGCACCTTAGAACCCTGCTCAAAGGGGCAAGAACCAATCACGAGTGGAGCTTTCAACATTACGTCACAGAGCATAATCCCGACAAGGGACCACTCAAGATCCACATGATCCTGGAGGCACATGGTGGAGGATCAAAGGCCGAATCGGCCCTTCGAACGAAGCAAGAATTCTCATCTCGCGTCCTCCAGGTCGGTTTTGACCCCATGGACTCAAAGCAGTTCGTGAACCAGCTCTACCAGGAGGCAGGAGCTGCACGCCTTCGTAGCCTGCTCAATGTGACCGATGAAGAAGCATTCATCCAGCAGTGTGGTCTCATAGCTAAACAAACCAGAATCACACTACCTCAGCTACATGACCTCGATGAAGCAAGGCATAAAAGGGTCCGAGCCACTTTGCAGAATACTTCTGATGCCAATGCGCGCGTTGTTGCGTCATCGCTTCGAGTACAGCCAGGCACCTTCTGTTTGCATGACGGAACAGAAGTTCCTATGTGCAGCCCACCTGATCATCCAGGCGAGGGCGTCATGTTCGTTGAACCTGAAGACATCGTTGAACTATCTCGTACACAAGCAAAGAAGGCTGCAACATTCATGGCTATTGTCCCTGGCATAAGATGCCCACTGCAGAATGAGCTGTGCCAAAGATTTCACATTCCAGTCGTGATGCAGGACGAAACCAAGGCGGTGATCACTGCCTGTTGTCATTCGTTGGGGAAGAGCTCCGTGACAGTTAAACTTTCCCAAGGAGATGCAGCAACTGTCACAGACACAACCAAGGCCATGTTTGTCACATGGAGGGTAGAATGCCCAACACACACGTGGGAGACCCTTCTTGAGGCGCCAATCCATACGGTCTTTAAGTGTTTGGAGATAGTTCCTGCTCAAAGCATCTCGGGACCGCCCCAGGGACGCAGCTGGCGCGCCCTTCGACAGCAGTCTACACCAGAAGATGCTGATACTTTTTGCTTTTATGCAAGAATCGTAGGTCCCGCACTCAATGACATACTCAAAAGGTCAGGTACTAGTGGGATTTACATTACGCCGAAGTCCGAGCACAGCAATTTGGCAGATTCGAGGTTTTCGGTAGTGTGGACACAGTTCGATAGCCCAGCCCAAGCTATGGAAAAAGCAGACACAATCCCTTACAGCCTTGGGATCGTGCGTAATACCAAAGACAAGCCCGCATTTGGAATTCGCACTCTGGCAAAAGATTTCGATGCACTATGGCAGCAACTCCGACCAACAGATCCGAAACCATCCCAAGTCCCAGGAGATGCCCTATACAAGATAACGCCAATTCCTGAAGGAGCCACTCACGAAGACGTAACCAAGTGGATCCAGCTTGAAAAACTGAACCTGCGCCCGCTTCGGGCTTTGAGTTCGACGTCGTGGCTACTCATTGGTGAGGCGGGTATCTCGAAATCCAATCTAACCTGGCAGCAAAATGCAGTGCTCATCCAGTCGATTGACAGCAAATACAGTAAAAGCAAGTCAGCATTTCTCACAGGAAAACGCCCGGCTGAAACTACACGTCGTGTCTGGAAACAAGATACATCACAAAGCCTGGGTATTGACCCATTAATGCTGCATGATCCATGGGCACATGCGACAACCCATGTACGCCCAAGCGATTGGACTTCAAATGCTTCCACTCTTGAAAGTGCAAGCTCATCATCCAGCCGAGCCGCTGCATCCACATGCCATTCGGACACACAACGCCATCAGCAAAAGGAAATCGACCAGATGAAATCAAAGTTGGACACCTTAGAAACTGCCATCAATACTCAGCGCAAAGATGCAAACAATCTAAGGAGTGAAGTCAAAACAGAATTCCAACAAGTCCGCAAAGAAGTAGCAGACAGAGTGACGGAAGTACAAAATGCATTCCAAACCACGCTGACAGAAGCGCTCACGCAGACGCAAACTGCGCTGCGTGACTCCTTCCGGGATGACTTCAACCAGCTCAAACAGTTATTAGGAGCAAACCCCCGAAAGAGGGTGGAAGCCCAGGATGAGAATATGGAAGAAGATTAACGCAGACTGAACTGCCGACACGCCAGTGCTGCACTTTGCGTCTTAGCATAGCATACGACACTTCCCGCAATAGCCCCCGCTACCATAAAGGCTCAGTCTGTGAGATTTTTTGCAAGCCGCACGTCCCTCACAGAAGAATCCGGGTCAAGGCTCCATGGCGGACGATGCTCGGCCTTAGTATGTCTTGTGTCTGTCCCTTCAAGTCGCGGAAAGCCGTCTTTGCCGGGACATGGCATCACGACAGAGCCGTCTTCGGTCCGCCGTCCATAGAGACCACAGATTCCAATACTTCTGCATGCAAGTTCGGATCAAGACATAGCGTGTTTGCCCGCTATGGAGAAAAACTCGCGGATCTTCCGACGAGTCGTTTCGCATTCGATACTATCTATCCCTACTATTTTCCACAGTTTGCTTTGGCCCAAGAAGTCACACACTCCCTCCCTGTCATGGAACCCCTTTTTGGGGACAAGAGTCGGGGAAGCGGCTAATCCAGGGCCTGAGCCCCCCCACCGCACTTTCACCTTCGCGATTTTGAATCCAACAGTACTTACGGAGCGACAAGAAGAAATTATTGCTCTAGGAGCTGATGCCATCTCACTTTCAGAAACATCAGCAACCAAAGCTATTCAACACGAATTTACCCAGTTTCTCAGATCTACCAAATATCATGTCTCTTGGAGCCCTCCAGTTCAACCCCAGAAAGCTTCCATCAATCCACTCATGGCCGACCTATCTAGACGTGGGGAACCATTAGGAACCGCATCACTGCACTGCACCCCACATAGATCCTCTAGAAACCCTTTTTCTACACTGCTCAACGATACTCTAAGAGTGTCACAACAGATTATCCTGGTCGGCCATTTCGAAGTGTTACTAGTCACAGCATATTTCTTTGCAGGTAGAACTGCCGAAGTTAAGAACAAGAGTGACCTTTTGTTAGCGCAGATCTACCTTCACTGCGCAGCCACCAACCTCCCATTCATCATAGCAGCTGATTTCAACAACCCAGTCAGAGATTTCCCCGCATATGCTGCTTTTCGGGCCACTCGTTGTCAAGAGGCATTTCATCTTGCACAGTGTAAATTCGGACAAACGCTGCCCCCCACATGCAGGGGATCAACTCGCAACGATAGCTTCATTATACACGAGACACTAGTTCCATTTGTGAAAGATATTTGGGTTGGCGCCCCAGAGGTTTTTCCAGATCATCGTCCATTATTTCTACAGTTACAGCTACCAAGTAAACAAGTGGTTTGTCGATCTTGGTTCATCCCTCAAACCTGGGGTGAAATTCCTTTGGATCCCGGAACACTCGAACAGTGTTATACCAACAACCAGGCGAGGTTTACATCACGCACAGACCTCAATACAGAGGAAAAGATCAATCGCGCATTCCACCGCTGGTCCAAGGGCGTCGAAAACGCAGTGCAGAAATGCGTTCAGATACAGCATGAGCAAGATCCACTGCATACGCCAAAGCCATGTCTCCCACAAAAGTTTTTTGGGAGGGGAGCACCAACAAAGTTGGTTACACACATATCACCACGCACTATCAAGAACGACCCCACACAGGCATACGACCCTCCAGTTGAGGCTACATCAACCAAGGCTAAACATAAGGCAAGGCAGACTAGAAGACTGGTTTCCCTTCTTCGCCAGATACGACACTCACAGAGGTCTCATAACCCATCAACTTTCTATGCACAAATCCGACAAGAATGGGAAGCCATTAGACGTGCCCAGGGTTACGGCCGCGCGTGGGAAACATGGATTCTAGCCTTTGAATGCATTCGTTTTGTCCCCTTGGAACCACCCACGACGGACTGGCTAGGGGATGCTATCCAGATAACCAGGCTCGACGCCGATGCATGTGCTCGCCAAGAAGCACAGATTCGTAAACGCCACAAACGCCACTGTATCTCTTTTTCGCAATCCCATACCAATAATGCAGCAATCTATAAATTCCTGAAAGGGAAGGAACAACGGTTTCTAAATGACCTACCGGTCACTCATGCCACGGAGGCCACTTTGTGTAGAGCCAAACAGAACCTCCCCAGACTCCGTATGGCCACACCTATCATAATCCCAACAGGTGCCCAAATTATGTTTGGAAGCTGTTCCGCCGTTGTACACACATGTGAGCCACCCATGCTCACAATTGATCAAGTAAAAGGCACAATCCCAGCAAAAGCTATGATCCAGTTTTCAACTCATGCATATACCATTGATGACATGTCATCATGTTTGCATAAGTGATGGTCTCAATTCTGGTTGAGGGACACGATGACAGAACAGACGGAAGAAGATCCGTGGTCTGATTTTCTTGAAGATTTAGATGCCACTATCCCACTACAACCTTTTTTGGATATTCAGTTCGACAGCCCAATCTGCCTTTGGAATTCAATTAAGCGTCTTAAGCCCTATAAGGCAGCCGGGGCAGACGGGTGGCATTCTGAAGAATTGCAATCACTCACATGGACAATGGTTCAAGACCTTTCGACACTCATTCGTAACGTCTGGCACTTCGGTCTTACACAACGTTTTATGCAAGCTCGGACGTTGCTATTCGCAAAAAGAGATAACCCTACATCCATCGCTGATGGTAGGCCTATTACCATTCTCGGGTATTTGGCCCGTCTATGTTCGAAAATGATTTCTGACCAGATTTTAAGCCAGTGGGCCACTTTGTGGCCACCCGAAATTAGCGGAGGTCTGCCTCGTCGATCAGCAAGAGATCTCTCACTTATGCAACAATTGCAGATCGAACACGCTAAGGCACATCATACTGCCTGGGGAGGCTGGACAATGGAGCTCGTTAAAGCATTTAACCTGATACCCCGGAAGGTCGTTAGTCATGTTTTCAAGCTCCTCGGTATTCCTTCGCACGTGACAGATTTTTGGTTCAAATCACTCACTCGACTCACACGTGCACTCCAATGCGGCAAAGCCCTGGGGCCGGCTCACCTCTCGACAACAGGCCTTCCCGAGGGTGACTCGATGTCAGTTGTAGGCATGCTTGCCCTCAGTTTTGTTTTCTACTCGAAGCTCCGCTCACCACGACTCTTCCCATACGCATATGCGGATAACTGGAGTTTCATGTCCACATCAGACCAGGCTTGTTTCTCCGCTATGACAACCATCCTCAATCTCATAACAAGCCTCAAGATGCAAATTGATTTTAAGAAGTCTTGGTGCTGGGCCACAACAAAACAATTCCAAACTTTCTGGAAAGAGGCCTCAGCCCTGCTCATGGACCCCAAGTTCGTATTTCAGATCAAAAGCCACGCGCATGATTTGGGTTGCACCATTTCCTATAATAATGCAGTGGTCCTAGGCCCGCTCCGCGATAAGATAGATAACGCTGTGGCCAAATGCAATAGACTTCGCCGGTTTAACTTGCCACTTGATGAAAAGGCAGAAAAGATCCAGGTAGCAATTTGGCCGGCAGTCTTCTACGGAGCACTAGGAATACAGATCGGACATAAGCATTTTGTTTCCCTACGCCGAGCTGCGGCCTCCGTCCTCGTAGGCGATCACAAACACGCATCCAGCGTCGTGGCACTACACTACTTGTCAGACCGAGTCACAGATCCGTTGCTCTATATCATCACTGACATCCTGACTACTCTTCGCAGAATGTATATTTACTACCCCAAGATGGCAAACCAGTTTACCAGCTCCGTGCGTGCTTTCGAGGGAAAAATCCGAGGTCCCGCTAGCGCCCTCGCAGCATATCTCAAGCACTTGCAGTGGGAACTCACATCAAATGCAACGCTGTTAGGTCCAGGAGGTCTTCGCGTGTCCATTCCCTCATCCTCCAATAAGCAGATTCGCGCACAACTACGTATAGCATGGGACTGGTATTGCTACGAGGAAATTCTTCATAGAAAAGGTGTTTCCGATTGTCCATTCGATTCAACATCCACCATTCGCTTGCTTAAAAAGTTTACAGATAGGCAACGCCGCATTCTTTCCTTGAGTTTAACATCCGGATGGCAAAGCCTGGGTGCAATTGCAAACTGGTCGGCCACCCAAGACCCGATGTGCCCATGGTGTCAAACATATGATACGCACTGCCATCAGATTTTAGAATGCCCGGAATTCCACGACCTCAGACAGAACCACACCGAAGCGATCTCGTTTATGCAGCAAAACCGCCGCACGTGCTGGTTTCCTCTTCCTGTACATCACCACTGCACACCCATGGCGCGACAAGCCATGTTTCTTCGCAATTGCACCTCGTTCGCAACACACCCGCAGATCATTCCTCCTGGCCCTGGCACATTTATTTATACAGACGGATCCTGCGACGACACTCGTGATCCGTACACCGCTAGAGCAGCATGGGCTGTTGTTTTCAGCCACCCACATCCGTTAGATGCCGAGTTTCGAAACTATTCTGTTTCAGCATGCGGCCACTGCCCAGGCCCACAGACAATCAACCGCTCTGAACTCTTCGCTATGGTAATTGCAGTTGAGCAGGTCCAGGCATGTCAGGGTACTCACACAGTCCTTTTTGTCACAGACTCGCAATTCGTATGTAACATCATCGAAGAAATCCAGAACGAAACAATTTTTCGCCATCCACACAAACAAGCTCATTGGGATTTGGTACAACGCCTGCTTGAATTATGGGACACGGTTAGGTTTCGCATCCTCAAAATTCATTCCCACAAAGACCTAATTTCGGCCTCGTCGCATATCGAAGCATGGCATATTCATGGTAACTCATTGGCCGACGAAGTAGCCGGTAAAGTCAGAAAAACAGATGACACAGAATTCTCACAGATTTGCACGGACATCAAACAGCACCGACTGTCTCAACTAAAGATATTCGAAAACGTGTACAAATATCTCGTTGACTTGGCGCTCATGCGTATGGCCAAGCAAGAAAAAGATCTCGCTGGATCCTCCTCCAGACACACAACTCTTGGCCCTGCCTCACAGCAGGCACAGACGGCATACCAAAAACAGATGACAAAATTAAGAGGATGGATAGTCCGCGGCTCCAGTTTTGTCATGCCGCCAGAACCGCACCGAGTTGTTTTCTGGAGCTGCCCCTGGGGGACGAACCTGGCACGCCTGATATGGACATACTGTGGCCTTCTACTATGGCCCCACCCGGATGAGGCACCGGCCCCCGGGGAACAAGGCATTTCGTGGACGGAACTTGCTATTTCATTCATGCTGTGGGCTCAATGTCGCTTGCCAGTCCGAATCAAAGAAAACAGTAGTAACATCATCTTACCATATGATGACGAAAAGACGCAGTTGCTCCCAGTTAAACAGCGATCCATCCGCATTCTAGCAGAAAATTTTCGATGGATTATTAAACATATTCAGACTTTCTCAAAAACAAACATCATTCCTCAATATAAGAAACAAGGCACCACCAGCCTCATTCGTTTGGGATTTACTCCATACCACGAGGGTGGTATTTCAAGACGACCAAATCTGCCAAATGTTAGCCAGACGTACGACTTTATCCATGATCTTCTCAGCGTCATGCCACATAATCCCCCTTATAACACAGAGGTCTACATGCCACCCGTGCCAGAATCCGTGCATAGACCCACGTGGCCCAACTGGCCGGAGATTGCTGCAGACCGCCGAGAAAATTTTTTGCAGAACGTTCGAAATGCACATTTCCGTAAGAAGGGTTTCGATCATTTCCGACATCCGAACACTAATTAGAGCCATTCTCTGTACGGCCACCACCGGCCCCGAATTAGATGCCCCTGTCTTGGACATGCAGCCCAGGCAGCTTTATAGCGAAGAAAGCCTAAACCCGAGTATCTCAACATACATCTACGTCATGACCTGTACTCGGGTGTTTTCCGGTTTCTCGAGGCAATTCGTAATTTACTCTCCAATTCTGACAAGAGGCCCAATGGCCACATGGCGTTGGTACTCATAGGTCATTTCAGGAGAGTTCTGCATCATTTGGTTTGGGTATGTGTCTCCGACGATTGCCGTTCTCTTTGCTCTTTCTCAAGTCCGGTCTTTGTTTATTCTATTTTTACTTTGTCCACAGCTCTTTCGATGCATCCGTAGCGTAGGTCTCCTTTGTACATATTCCGAACAGGGCCCAACTTCACCCCTGTTGTTGGTCTCACATCCGTACCCCCCTGAATATCAGGGAAGGGAGGGTGTGGGCGCGCCCGTGATTGGACGGTCCGCAAGTTCGTGCATCCACTTCTGGGGGGGTTTGATTCATCAAGAATCACGAGTCTACATTAAGGTCAACCACAGCTGAGATGGCTGGATCTGCGTGGGAACGACTTGGCGCCAAACACCCGAAGTGCCTTGAGCCGCCTCAAGTTCAAGTGCCTGGAGACCATCTACATGGACAATTGGACGATCTCCTACGCTACGCCTTTGAGTTGCTGATTGGCTACGCTACCCTACGCCTTTGAGGTTCTTGAGGAAAATCCAAAGACCCAAAAGCGCCACCTCCTCTGATCGACGAAACGCATGCTTCTGCCGGGAAAACATGCTGCGCAAGCCGCACCTTTTCGCAATTTTTCGCCCATGTCAGCCCTCACTCCACTAGTGTGCTCGAGGCCACCAAGTAGTACGGTTCAGTGACTTCTTCAAACGCATTCACGGCACAGCGTTGCTTGCCGAGCATGTCATATTTCAGTACAATGCTTCAGTCAAGACATGGCTCAAACAGTTGGTGCAACATGGAATTTTGGCAAAAAGCAGATTGCCAATTCTGTGCGTTTGAGCTTTTTTGGGCTCAAGCATTCTACAGCCAATAAGCTTTTGATCTCGATATTGGATGACCGCCCACTAAAATGATCATGTTTGGTGTTTGGTTCAGCACGTGCAACTTGAGACTCCCACATGTCTGCTATGGGCGGTTGCTGCTATGGCCCGCTGATACATGAGAGTCTGATTTTGCGTCAGAAGCAGTACGTAACGAAAGGTAGATACCTAGCGTCGGTCCGTCTTCCATTTAAAATTCCACTTCTTGATGCTTTTGCCTGCTGTCCTTCTTCTTTAAAGGTGGCGCCCATTACATCCCATTGGAATCCAACAACGCATCGAGCTGACCAGACGCTGTGGACTGAGACGGGTCTCCGCGGCACCGCGGCCCGCCATGGCGGAGGCGGGTCTGCGGGGCAGTGCTGGTTGATCGGGGGATTTGGAGCCTTGGAAGATGTATTTGGTTGCGGCGAACCCTGGTGCAATCGGATCTAGAGCACAGGCGTGGGGGTGTAGAAGGAAGGACTATGTGCGGGAAGCGTACAATTTTTTTCGGTAAGTGAAACAAATTCGGCCCTCAGACACAGCAGAAACGGGGAAGAAACATGAAGAAACAACCCACGGATAATCCGAATGCCATCCTGACCTCGGAATTCGGAGTCATTCTTTCTGACATCATCCCGGTCAAGCCATGGGTGGGGTTGGGGTGGGTGCGTTTTGCACGAAGCTAACGATCAACAGGCCCAATTGGAAGAATGCGTATCTAATGGGTTGAAATTTTCCTTTTCTCCATCCATGGCTTCTCTTTTGCAGTGTCTCCCTTTCCGTGGCTTGGCCAGGAGCTTCAGGCCTTGCTGGAAGAGAAGCAGAAGCTTGAGGTCCGAGGCTCATATAGTTAGGTCAAAGAAGATGGCTTCTTGAATTGGGGAGGAGGAGGAGGAGGAAAAGACCTGTCGGTCTGGAGGTCATTGTAGTCGAGCTTGTTTTGGAGCTAGGTGTTGAATTGGAGATCGGAACCTTCGACAAACAAAATGTTTTGGCTGGGTCGATCTAGCAAGACCCACAGACAACAGCAAGTTTGCAGACAGAACATCACCAAAACGCGATTTACCTGAAATCATGTATATGTGCACAATACATATAATGCATTGAGTGCTTTCCCGTGGTTTGTTCTTGAAAGAAAAACACGTTCGGCACACCGAGTGGAGTGGAGTTCTGGGTTCGGCGGACCGACCAGCTACTGTGGGAGCAAGAACATCAATGAAGCCCAATTGAAAGATGTTCACGATGCAAGGCAGGTGGTAACGAGATGAAGATGAACGAATGCACACTAGCTGTGACCAGATAAAACCTGCCTGGTTTGGCGGGTTATAGCGGGTGCTTTTTGGGCTGAAGAACCCCACCGGGTTGAAACATGCTGTGCTTTGCGCTGGTGTGCTTTGAGGCGCAACTTCAGGAGGAGAAAGAGAGGCGAGCTGTGGAGCAACAGCGTTTGAAGGCGCGACAGCCTCGAGTCATGGTATATTATTTTTCAATATGACAACGTTTGATCATACAAAACAATTATAGGTACCCATATTATTCAATTCAGATAATTACTAATTACTTCGTGATTATCAATATGAAATTCAATGCAAACAATTAGACTCGTTGGTGAGAATCTTGGGAATCTTGAGCACTTTGTTGGGATGGATGGGCATATTTGGTTCGTTGTGTGGCAGAAAAACTTGCTGGGGAGCAAAGGCAGTTCTTTTTGGTTTGAGCATTCCAGGCCCAGTACAACTCTGTAGGCGTTTTCAGGAGTATGGCTGTAGGGTCCCCCTCTCTTGAGACACACCTGAGACAGTGACCGGTTGCTGAGGTTGGACAACTCGGACCGAGACGTTGCGTTCTCTTTCCGACGTTCGTCTTGACTGACGTTGGATGACGTTGGATGACGTCAACACATCAAGGAAAGCGTGTGTGGATTTGCACCGATTTGGTGGAACGATTTTTTTGCAGTGTTGCAGTGTTCATTTCCAGTGTTGAGCTGGTGAAGCGTTCATTTCCAGTGTTCCGCCCTGAACATCCTGCGGAACAATCTTCAGCCATGCCCCAAATCTGGCGAAGACTCACTGCACGTCGCGCACGTCCAGTGGACGATGCAGTTCAGTGGGGCCGGTGATGACAGGCAGGCCAGCGTTGGGTCGTTCGGTCGCCCGTGCAAGGAACGCACCAGGGAAGCCTTTCAGAAGCTCAAGGACGAAAGCAATGCAAAGGCACGGTATCCTTGGCCGATGGAAAGATGTCCATGGTCAAAACGACAACAACAAGGAGGGATCCAAGTTGTGGCTAAGTCTCAAGACCCTTGTGCAAAGTGCATCCTTTGTCCAAATGATTCCAGCAAGTTCAAACGCAGAAGCTAGTTCGGGTCACGGTGGCACAACCAAAAAGACGCTCAATAGTACTCAATACTACTCAATAGTACTCCGTATCTTGTTTTCTGCGGATGTTCCATCTTTGCGGGACTTTGGTCTGGTTTTTGTCCCAGCACATCGCAGTCGGGGGTAGGAGAGCGGATAGACTCCGAGCCAGGTCCAATCCGTGCAACAGGAGTTGGAGGCCGAGAAGGCCCAAGCACAGGCGCTGGGAGCGCAACCGCGCGCGGAGGTCGGTGGGTTCCGCCACCTAGGCCGAACGAGGATATCAGGATATTTTGGTTCTGGCCATCCCTCCTGATTTTCGTTTGTGTTTTTGGGTGGTGGAACAAGCGCAGAACACCCCCAGCCAGGCGCTGAAGGACGTGGCTTGGCAGTTTAAACGGGTGGCTTTGGCATTTGTCGGGGCATGGAAGACGGGTGGTAAGTGATTTGTACTGTAGCTCCTGATTGAGTTGCGTGTTAGTTGGAGACCTGGAACATGGTGAGGGTGAGGTCTGGTTTGTATCGCACTGCATTCTCATTATGTCTCAGTTCAATTTGAGCTGGATCTCAGTGAATGGTGCAGCTGCCTTGCTTCCTGGATCTAACAGCAGTGTGTCGCTGCGGGCATTGATTCTTTCTGGAGGCAGTTCAGGCAGCATTGAAGAGAATCCGTCTGGCTTCCTGGACGTGTTAAAGTGCATTGAGGCTCCTCCCCCTTGCTTTTCTTCAAACCCCAGAAGTGACCATCCCGACCCTGGTCCGCGAGGGGTCTTCCGGCCAACCAATCAATTTCCAGTCTCGGCCCCTCGTTTGTGGCGAGCTCCGTTTTCGCCTCCGAGGAATTGCAGACGGTCAAGTCCCAGGTGGAAAAGGAGAGGGCCTGGACAGTTTCTGGGGGGGTGTGGATGGGAGCGGTCCAGCTCACTCCGGAATGACACAGCACCGATTCTTGCTCAATGTGAGGGGCAATTCGCGTTGCTTTGGCGAAGTCCGGACGGTGTTTCGCCCTGTTCCGAAGTCTCTCCTTTCTCACGCAAAAGCGGAAAAGAATGGGCTCCATCGCGGAAGAAGCAGGCCTTTTGTTGGGGAACAGACCGCCATCTCTCCATCATCATGGGGGAAGACCTTTTCTGGGCGGAAGAATGTGAAAAGACCGACCAATGTCGATGTCGATTGCCCCGTCGAGTTTCCTTCGACCCGTGCCCACCCAAAAGTGGTTTGGACGTTGGTGGGACTGGACTCGGGATTTTGGATTAGGGAAGCCAGAATGCCCAGCGAATTCGCAGCTAAAATCCCCTGAACAAACACCAAGACAGATCGTTTGACACACTACGATGCAGCAAACCCATTATATGCCATTGCGACCCTGTTCAGTTTGGGCAATGAGGTAAAGCGTGGAATAGATGTGTTTATCGTCTGGTTGATGGGCGATTCTTTTTCAGATTTGGTTACAATCTCCAGAAAAAGCCAGAAAGTATCATCTCCAGCACTTCTTCCCCTTGTTTTATTGAACACCGGTCAAGGTGCCATCGGTCGACTCGTCAAGTTCGAGGCTCAAAGCGCCGAGATCGAGCGCCTGACGGAAGAAGCAGCGCAGGCCGCGGGGTCAGGGGATGGGCTGATCCGACACGCGGGTGAAACGCCTGTGCTGCGGGTTTCCGCCTGGCGTGTTCAATCACCTAAGCAAGTGCAAACTGGACATGCATGTTTTTGTCCATATTCTTAAATCTGACAATGACACAAGGTGCCTCAACTACGTGAAAAATTGGCGGAAGCTGAGGCTTGGTCAGTTGCAGTCAAACAACTGGATTCATACGATGCTGTTGAAAGCAGATAAACATAATGTTGATTATGTGTTGCCTTTCTGAGCAGGCCCGAAGTGCTTCAGCCAGGGCCGGAGAAGAGCAACAGCGACAAGAGCTTGACGGCCTCAAAGCAGAAGCAGCACAGGCAGGCCTTTTCCCCAGCATGCGTCGCAGTTTTTTCTATATGGGACTGGAACAGATATGAGTCAGGTGGTGGGAGTGATGTGACATTTGCATGCTGTCGTCGTAGGTGCAGCAGCTCAAAGACAAGCTTGCAGAACTCGAGGCTGGGATTGCTTGATGACACAGGATGGACGTGTGCTGAATGACTCATGCAAAGGCTCTCGGGGCTAGCCACATCAGCAACAAACGCCAGAAACATATGATATATGCAAGCTGTTTGTGCAGGACCACATGCCTAGATAGGCGGTTGAACCCTTCTTACTGTTTGATGTGTTTGCATTCAGCCAGGGCATTCGCATTTTGCTTGGTATAAACAGCCAGGGCATATTCTTTGTACAGTGCTATTCCTGCTGCTTTGGGCCGTTTGCTCCTAAACAGGTCTTTGCACAGAAAGCTGAAATTCAGCATCCAAGGCTCAAAGTGCTGCCTCTGCTGGTGCTGCTGCTGAGCAATATCGGCTGGAGATTGAGCGGCTGAAAGAAGAAGCGGCACAGGTGGGATTCTGTTTCGGAGCAGATGCATTTCGACAGGGTGTCTACAATACCAAAAGCTGAGCTTACATTGGATTCTCCACCACTTGCATCACCAGGTACCTCAACTGCGAGAAAAGCTTGCGGAAGTTGAGGCCAGTCCAAGTGTCCGCTGGTGAATTGCAGGCAAAGCTGCATTCAATACAGAGGTTGTGCAAATCAACTTAGACTTGATGAAGCCTCTGCGCGCCATTTTTGGTGAGATTTGTTTTGCTGAGCACTGAGCAGCAGGCCCAAAGTGCTTCA
>CAXAMN010010824.1:130215-189536 GCA_963970005.1 Durusdinium trenchii | reverse complement strand
GACTTTCTTGCTGCTCTAGGTCCTCCTATTGTGCAACTCTGTTCCCATCGTTGCATCGGGTTGGAGTTTGTGTTCAGCATTCCAAGGCTCAACGTGCTGCCTCTGCTGATGCTGATGTCGCCGCAGAGCAATATCGGCTGGAGATTGAGCGGCTGAATGAAGAAGCGGCGCAGGTGGGATTCTGTTTCGGAGCAGATGCATTTCGCGTCGAAAGGGTGTCTACAATACCAAAAGCTGAGCTTACATTGGATTCTCCACCTCTTGCGTCACCAGGTACCTCAACTGCGAGAAAAGCTTGCAGAAGTTGAGGCCAGTCCAAGTGTCCGCTGGTGAATTGCAGGCAAAGCTGCATTCAATACAGAGGTTGTACCAATCAACTTAGACTTCATGAAGCCTCTGCGTGCCATTTTTGATGAGATTTGTTTTGCTGAGCACTGAGCAGCAGGCCCAAAGTGCTTCAGCCAGAGCTGCAGCAGAGCAACATGAGCAAGAGCTGCATAGTCTCAGAGCAGAAGCAGCACAGGCGAGTTTCGTTCGCAGAGTTTATTGCTGGCCTCTCAACACCAAATCTCTAGAGATGTTGTTTTGCCAGCAGTTGATGGTGACATGAGATTCACGTAGTTGTTGTAGGTGCAGCAGCTCAAAGACAAGCTTGCAGAACTTGAGGCCATTCCAATTGCTTGATGACACACATAGACACAACACAAGCCTGTAGAACCACCCATGCAAAGACTTTCATGGCTTTGGCCGGAGTAAGTATTTTGCTGGGTATCAACAGCCAGACTTTCTTGCTGCTCTGGGTCCTTCTGTTGTGCAACTCTGTTCCCATCGTTGCATCGGGTTGGAGTTTGTGTTCAGCATTCCAAGGCTCAAAGTGCTGCCTCTGCTGATGCTGATGTCGCCGCAGAGCAATATCGGCTGGAGATTGAGCGGCTGAAAGAAGAAGCGGCGCAGGTGGGATTCTGTTTCGGAGCAGATGCATTTCGAAAGGGTGTCTACAATACCAAAAAGCTGAGCTTGCTTTTGGATTCTCCACCTCTGCATCACCAGGTACCTCAACTGCGCGAAAAGCTTGCAGAAGTTGAGGCCAGTCCAAGTGTCCGCTGGTGAATTGCAGGCAAAGCTGCATTCAATACAGAGGTTGTACCAATCAACTTAGACTTCATGAAGCCTCTGCGTGCCATTTTTGATGAGATTTGTTTTGCTGAGCACTGAGCAGCAGGCCCAAAGTGCTTCAGCCAGAGCTGCAGCAGAGCAACATGAGCAAGAGCTGCATAGTCTCAGAGCAGAAGCAGCACAGGCGAGTTTCGTTCGCAGAGTTTATTGCTGGCCTCTCAACACCAAATCTCTAGAGATGTTGTTTTGCCAGCAGTTGATGGTGACATGAGATTCACGTAGTTGTTGTAGGTGCAGCAGCTCAAAGACAAGCTTGCAGAACTTGAAGCCATTCCGATTGCTTGATGACACACATAGACACAACACAAGCCTGTAGAACCACCCATGCAAAGACTTTCATGGCTTTGGCCGGAGTAAGTGTTTTGCTGAGTATCAACAGCCAGACTTTCTTGCTGCTCTGGGTCCTTCTATTGTGCAAGTCTGTTCCCATCGTTGCATCGGGCTGGAGTTTGTGTTCAGCATTCCAAGGCTCAAAGTGCTGCCTCTGCTGATGCTGATGTCGCCGCAGAGCAATATCGGCTGGAGATTGAGCGGCTGAAAGAAGAAGCGGCGCAGGTGGGATGGTGTGTGCTTCTGATCAAATGCATATCGAAAGGGCTTCTGCAATACCGAAAGCTGAGCTTGCTTTTTGATTCTCCACCTCTTGCATCACCAGGTACCTCAACTGCGCCAGAAGCTTGCTGAAGTTGAGGCTAGTCCAAGCATCCGTTGGTCCGCTGGTCAGCCTACAGGAAGAAGCTACGTCGCATACCGGCGAGGTTGCTAAAGTCAATCAGATAATTTTTGTTGTTTGTGAACTTTGCTATGCTTTTCGCAGGCCCAAAGTTCTTCAGCCACTGCTTCAGCTAATGCCGCAGCAGAGCAGCATCAGCAGGAACTGGAGAGTCTCAGAGCAGAAGCAGCGCAGGCAATCGAATTGTTGCAAGCATTGATTGCTGGCTTCTCAACACGGAATCTCTAGAAGTGTGTCTTTGCCAGCAGGTGATTTCATAGTGATGTGAAATGTGCGGGTTGTTGTTGTTGTTGTTGTTGTAGTAGGTGCAGCAACTCAAAGACCAGCTTGCAGAACTTGAGGCCCTTCAGATTGCTTGATGACACAAAGCACATGTGCGTAAAAGCCACCAATGCAGAGATTTTTATGGAATTGGCCACATCAGCATTTCAACACTCTTGTGCAAAACTAATTGCAGAACGTCCAAAAGGTTTACGTCCACCAGGTTTACATAACTGCTTAAAGTCTTTTGCTGGGTATGAACAGCCAGGGTATATTCCTTTCTTCCTGCTTTGGCTCTTTCTGTCTGCAACTTTTGGCGCATCAATAAGCTGAAGTTTTTACTATTGCAAGGCTCAAAGTGCTGCCTCTGCTGATGCTGATGTCGCCGCAGAGCAATATCGGCTGGAGATTGAGCAGCTGAAAGAAGAAGCGGCGCAGGTGGGATTGTGCTTCTGATCAAATGCATATCGAAAGGGCTTCTGCAATACCAAAAGCTGAGCTTCTCCACCACTTGCATCACCAGGTACCTCAGCTGCGGGAGAAGCTTGCTGAAGTTGAGGCCAGTCCAAGCATCCGTTGGCCCGTTGGTCAGTTGCCTACAGCATACAGGTAGAAGCTACGTTGCATACCGGCGAGGTTGTTAAAGTCAATCGCAAAGCATGGTTGTTTGTGAATATGTGAACTTTGCTGTGCTTTTCGCAGGCCCAAAGTGCTTCAGCCACTGCTTCAGCTAATTCCGCAGCAGAGCAGCACCAGCAGGAACTGGAGAGTCTCAGAGCAGAAGCAGCGCAGGCAACCGATTTGTTGCAAGCATTGATTGCTGGCTTCTCAACACGGAATCTCTAGAGATGTGTCTTTGCCAGCAGGTGATTTCATAGTGATGTGAAATGTGCGGGTTGTTGTTGTAGGTGCAGCAGCTCAAAGACCAGCTTGCAGAACTTGAGGCCCTTCAGGTTGCTTGATGACACAAAACACATGTGCGCAAAAAGCACCAATGCAGAGGTTTTCATGGAACTGGCCACGTCAGCATTTCAACACTCTTGTGCACAACTAATTGCAGAACGCCCAAAAGGTTTACATAGCTGCTTAAAGTCTTTTGCTGGGTATGAACAGCCAGGGTATATTCCTTTCTTCCTGCTTTGGCTTGTTCTGACTGCAACTTTTAGCGCATCAAGTTGACGTTTGTACTATTGCAAGGCAAAATGTGCTGCCTCTGCTGATGCTGATGTCGCCGCAGAGCAATATCGGCTGGAGATTGAGCGGCTAAAAGAGGAAGCGGCGCAGGTGGGATTGTGCTTCTGATCAAATGCATTTCGAAAGAGTGTCAGCTCGAGCTTGCTTTTGGAGTGTCCACCTCTTGCATCACCAGGTACCTCAACTGCGGGAGAAGCTTGCTGAAGTTGAGGCCAGTCCAAGCATCCGTTGGCCCGTTGGTCAGTTGCCTACAGTATAGAGGTAGAAGCTACGTCGCATACCGGCGAGGTTGTTAAAGTCAATCACAAAACATGGTTGTTTGTGAATCTGTGAACTTTGCTGTGCTTTTTCGCAGGCCCAAAGTGCTTCAGCCACTGCTTCAGCTAATTCCGCAGCAGAGCAGCATCTGCAGGAACTGGAGAGTCTCAGAGCAGAAGCAGCGCAGGCAATCGATTTGTTGCAAGCATTGATTGCTGGCTTCTCAACACGGAATCTCTAGAGATGTGTCTTTGCCAGCAGGTGATTGTAAGAAGGCAAAAGGTTTGTTGCGAGTCTATCTGCCTGTTACAGCTGGTTATTGTAAGCTTGACGGCCTCAGATGATGTGAGTGTTCCAGCTCATGATGTTGATGTGACGTGTGTGTTGAAGGTGCAGCAGCTCCGCGACAAACTTGCTGAACTGGAGGCCATCCGGATTGTTTGAGGAATTGAGTAAAACACATTCGCATTTGTGCCAACATGACACTGTCTCACCACCCCTCGCTTGAAATCCTTCTTCAACATTTGAGAGCACAGAGGCTCAAAGTGCTGCCTCTGCTGGTGCTGCGGAGCAACACCAGCAAGAGATAGAGCACCTCAAAGCGGAGGCAGCCCAGGTGGGTTTGTTTCTTTTAGCTTGTTGGAGCAGCTGCAGTCTTCATCTCATTAATCTCAAGGTGCTTCAACTGCGCGAAACACTGGCGGAAGTTGAGGCCTGTCAAGTTGGGCTGGTCAGTTGCAGGTTTGGATTTCAACCTGATTTTCTTGTGGCATTGTTTCATCCAGATGAGGTTGCACCCAAGTCAATCAGATAAATCATGATAAATCTGTTGTTGTTTGAGATTTGTTTTGCTTGTCACAGGCCCAGAGTGCTTCAAGTGATGCCATGGTGGGGATCCCCAGCCTCACAAGATCGACAGTCGCTTTGCAGAAGCTTTGCAGGCAGAGACTCGTTGAAGAAGTGACAGCATTGTTTTCGTCTTGCAGGTACAGCAGCTCAGAGACAAGCTTGCTGAAGTGGAGGCTGCCCTTGAGAGGTTCCAGCTTCTGTAAAAAGTGTGCGTCTTGATCTGCGGCAGGCGCAGAGCGCCTCTGCTTCTGCTGCTGGTGAGCAATACCAGCAAGACATAGAGCGCCTCAAAGCGGAAGCAGCGCAGGTGGGGATTCTTTTCATCAACCAGCGGCGTGGCCCATAAACTGGAATTCTCCGCCCAGAAACACAGGCGGCTAAGCTATCAGATTTTTTCGAGTATAGAATGACTTCACCGAGACCTCCTTTGTTTAAAGATAGACTTTTTTACCCATTGGTTGATGATGCAGCTGGGGAGGCATGCCCCGACACAGGCTTGTGTAGATGCAGCAAAATCGCAACATCCATCGGTTCGAGGACTCCCAAGTCTGTGGCCCCACTTCTTCCGGTCTCGTGGCTGGAGGTGCCTCCATTGCGGGAGAAGCTGGCGGAGCTAGAGGCGGAACTCCGGAACGCGTTCCCCGGTTTTGCGGGACGTAGTCGTGTTCTCGGTGGACGTGGCAACTAGGGATGTTCCAAGGTTAAGCCATGCAACGAATTGGAGTAGATTGGGGACGGACATGAAGTTCCTGCTCACTCAAGAGAAATTCACACATTTTGTTGGAGGACAGAATCTTGAGAATGCTATACATGAATGATGTTGCTGCTTTGCCGGAATGCTTTGGGTTGGGGTGTAGGGGGAGATTCCCCATTGTTGCCCCAGCTGATGTTTTTGGTTGCAGGCGCAAAGTGCTGCAGCTGGTTCTGCCGCGGAGCAGCAGCGCCATGAGATTGACAGTCTCAAAGCAGAAGCAGTGCAGGCAACATGTTTCGATTCGTTCGAGTCGATATAAAGCGTGGTTCCGGAACGAATCCAGTTCAAGGGGGCTTCAAAAGGTCTCGTTTACCAGACTCCTGACCACCTTCTCATAGTTGGCCTTTTACTAAGAAAAGAACGACCACTTGCATCGGACAAACAACCGCGAACTGGTGACTTGTGCAAGACATGTTACTATTTTTATTTTTTACTTTTTTGTTTGGTCGATTAGAGGGGCCCTCAAGGCCCTTCGTCGTGTCCAACCCAGCGCCGAACCGTCGAACAGGACACCCCCCGCCCCCCGACGGAGTCTCCCGACGGGGTTTCTGGCGGGATCGCAGGTGCCGGAGCTGAAGGAGAAGCTAGCGAAAGCGGAGGTGGGTGGGTGAAGAGTGACGACAGCGGGAAAGCGGAATGGCTAGTATTTGGATGTATTTTGGCTCATTTGAGGATTGGTGAACTCATGACTTGGAGACTTAGCCATGTTTGGAGCTTGCAGGACAGTGTAAGGGTCATAATTCGTGACATGCGAGCTGGATTGTTGGTCGAAGAAGTCCAATGGTCACCGTTCGACCCATGCCAGTGGATTGTAGATCAAGGTTTATTGAACCAGCGGCCCCACTTCGTCCTTTGATACTGCCCAGCTGGCGAAGTACCGACGAGCCCCGACCCCGCCCCAACCACCCCCGACTGGCCGCCGAACCCGATCCTCCGACGGGGCACATCCATCGATCGCGAACGCGGCAAGCTCAGGCCATGGGCGAAGCGGCCAGAGAGGCTGCAGCTCAGGCTTCGCGGTTCGCGCAGGACTTCGCGCGGTTCGGAAAGCGGAACCGGGATCAACGCGGTCCCCGAGCACGGAGGGTGCTCTGATCCCGAGAAGAGTCGTAGGCCATTTTCACATCACCAACCAAGAATGGTGTGAAAGAAGCAATATCTTTCCCACAGCCTTGCCAGAGTGTGGAGTAAAGTGCCAGGGCGAAGTGCTTTGAGAACTTTGAGGTTTGAGAGGGCATGGAAGTAAGGTTGAAAACAATAAGGCATGTGCGAGAAAGGCCGAGGCAAACCATTTGGGGCTTGAGTCCGAAGCTGAAGGGGTTTGTATGTTCATGGGGAAACTTTCCACCAAGGGGTTGAGTTGTGGTCTATTTGCATTCTTCCAGGGGATTTCTCGGGGGTCTCCCTATCCCAATGCACACCCATCGGACACGGCCAACAGCATTTACTGCCAGCGATCGAGGCAGTTCTCCAAGAGATCTTGATGTTTCCCATGAATCAGCGCTTGGTACATGAACACTGGAACGGGTGGGAATAGTAACAGTTGAGAAGGAGTCTGGATGAAGGTAACGGAAACAGAGGTGCCTTCGATAAGGAGTACAAGACCCATCCCACCCACTGCTTTGGCAGAGTGTCAAGAAGGGCCCTGTCTGGGTCTCATGTATTTTGCCAGGCTGTCAAGAAAACTGGGAGAAATGCCCGTGAAAGATACATGAAACTTCTTTGCCAGGTAAAAACACATTCTTCTTAGTGTAAGGAAAGGGTGAGCTTCTCCCTTCAGCGTTTGCTTGGGCGTTTTGGGCGACCGAATGCTGCCCGAGAGCTAGGCAGTGAAGAAGCAGAAGGAGGCAGGAGGAAGGAGCGGAGTGTGGCCAAAAGGATTGGTTGCAAGAACACGGATTAAAGATGATTCAAGGTCTTCTTCATCTTCATCAACATCAATAGATCAACCGAACACACTTTAAGCCAACTAGTTACGTTCTTTGGCTTAATCTCAATAGTTGAAGAACTAGTCCTGAACTTCGGAATGTGAAACTGACGAAACGTGGCCGTGGCCGTGGCGAAACGTGGCCACGGAGATACAGGGTTCGGTGGAGAAGCGTCCAAGCTACGATCCCCAGCGATTTCCTCGGTCGGTCGGGATGAACTTGAATGAAGATGAACAAAGTCCCTACAGAACCGTGTTGAATGAGATTTCATTCACCAGACGGGCGGACCCGCGGGTCCCGCTCGCGCAGGCGGAGCGGGTGCGTTCGGCGGAGGCCCAGGCCTGGCAACAGGCCGAGGTGGCCTTGGACTCGGCCAAGGCGGGAGACGTGGATCGAAAGAGAGGAATTTGAGAGGAAGTTGGAAGGCAGTGGGGATTTTCCGAGAAGAGTAGAGTTTTTTCCATTAGTTTTGTCCATATTTTTCCATATGTTTCTTATATTTCCCACTGCCCACTATGACTGAGCCAGTGGGGATTTCACTAGGCATGGACCACTTAGCCCCATGTGCCCAGAGTGTTGGTGTTTCTTTTTTTCAGCCACTACGGGCCAGTGTACCGAAACCCATCACTGTTCTTGGCCCAAATGGGGGACCACTTGGATGGTAGAATGAGGGCACCTGGTAGGTCCAAAGCCTCGGACTCAGTGGTTTCTTTTGGTTGGAGGCCGTCGCTATCAATGGTGATTGCGAAGGCCTCCAACCTAAGAGCGATGGCCTCCAACCTAGGTTGCTGAAACATTCATTTGGTTGGAGATTGGTGTTCCACGTTGCAAAGTAACTTTATTTCATCCCTAATGATTTCCTGGAGCAGCATGTTTGTCTCGCATGACTCACGGCGTCGTCTTGTCGTCTTGAAAGGATGCGACTCTCTTTTTCTTTCTCCCCGTGCCTGGGGAAGTGGCTGCAGAAGGGTTTTCCTCCTTCTTGCGACCGACGCCCTGGGTCGGCGCAGGTTGAGAAGGAGAACCTGCAGAAGACGGTGGACGCTCGACGCTGACCTCCGTCGTTTCGGGTCCTTTCGGGTCGTCAACGTCATGTCACCTGCGCTGCTCCGAAACGGTACGAGAGGTGGCCAGGTTGGGGTTGAGGAAGAGATAGAGGGAGGAGACAGGGGATGGGCGGTTCTATCAGAATGATATATATATATATAGTATGTGAGGAACGGGATCCTTTCACAAGCAGTGCTGCATTGTTGCCTCCCATGAACAGAAAGGAGCAAGCAAACCCAAGACACAAACCCAAGACAGCCATTGTGGCCACACAACTCCACTTTGGTCCCTCACTCTTTGGTCTTGAAATGTGGACCGAAGTCTTCCAATCACCATTTGGGGGGCTTCGTTCCTTCGTTCCTCCACGCTGAGGATAAGCTCCGAGCAGAGCTCTCGCAAGCCACGCAGGCGACGCAGCTCGCTTCCCGAGATCCCAAGGAGGTTGGAAACTCCCCTTTGGAAGCCGATGTCACAAAGCACTTCGGCACATGGAGAGACATGGAGAGACGACTCTTGAGCCGAATCAGCGTTCTTTCACTATACAAAGAGCGAGTCAACCCCCAGAATCCAAACAACTCCCAGGATCCAATCAACTTCCAGGATCCAATTTGAGAACCCCCCCTTATTTGTTTGACACGAGAACTGGTTCCTTCGTTGGACCGTTTGGAACTCCTGTCAGCTGTCCTCACCCCGGCACCACCGGAAGTCCCGGTGGTCCAGGTGCCGAATCAGGACGAAGCCGAGCTGGCGCAGCTGCAAGAGCTGCAGCAGGCGCGGATGACAGAATGCAGAGGAGGAGGGGTCCCCTGTTCCCCCACAAAAATGGAGCATCGGCTCGGTTTGGGACCCTTATCAAAAAGGGATCAACGAAGTGAAAAACAAAGGCATCTCCTTATCAAAAGCCGGCTCCGGTCTGTCCCGTCCGGTCAGGAAAGGAGGGGTGGTTTGGGACCGGTCTCACGCCCAGGAACTCCAAGGCGCGAAGGAGGCCTCCAGAGTCGAGGCCGGGCTCGTTGGACTTGAGATGTTCAGAGCAGAGCGATGTTCAGGGCAGTGTTTCAGTTGAAGAAGCCCCCCCATGCACCCACCAACCGGTTCTGAGGGGCTTAGTCTGCATCAGGCCCAATGAAAGAAACACATCGAGAATTGACGGACTGCGTGCCTCCTCTTAGGCTCTTGGAAGCTGTTGATGTGAACCCACACGCGGCCCGACCAAACCGGTTTTAGGGTCTGGACATGCACTGCTACCGGTCAAGCATCCAGAAACCCGACCAGGTTTGTCTCACAACCAGGGGAAATCACCGTACAACTCACAAATCCACCCCCCAAAGAAAACCCACATCCATTTAATTCCATTATATATAGTTGCCCAGCGAAGGAATCATGCTTCTTCAGACCGCAGCGCGGGGCTACAGGCGGAGCACGGCCGCGAGCTGGCGCTGAAGGCGCAGGAGTGTCCTGCGTCGAACGATGCGTGGTGCACGGTTCGGGCAGTCTTTCAGTCTTTCATCTTGAGAAGCACGGTTCGGTGCACGGTCGGAGGTTTGGGTGTTTGGGGTTTGTTTGCAGAACTCGAGGAGCACGAAACGGGCTGACTCATGGCCACCGGCCGCTGGCCCGTTCCGCTGGCCCGTTCGGTGGCCGTCGCACCGAAGGAACCGAGGGGTTTCTCACCTCCGACCCGTGATGACGAGGTGACGATAGGTGACGAGGTGATGCCGTCGGTGATGAGGTGCATCTTTTCACCACAAGAGAGGCCCAGCCATTGTGAGGTTGCTGACGTGAGGTTCGAGGTTTAGACTAAAGGAGCTCGGTTTCCCCTCTCATGAAGACAGATTTGTCTCGCAAATGGTAATTTGTTGGGGTGATCGCTGAGATGCTACTACCTTTTTGCTCACCTTGCGATCCTGCAACATTGAAGTCATTTGGGTGAATGCAGGAAAAGATTCTTCCTTGAAATGTAGGTCTTCTTCATCCTCCCAGACACCCACCAATACCTTCGCGGACCGCATGGGGGCATGGGCCACATGCAGGAGGCCCAGCGACGAGAACTTCAGCTCCAAGAGCAGTTGCAACTCTCTGCCAGCGAGGCGTTTCGGATCTGCTGGGGGGTGGACCGGCGGCGGAACCCGCGGTGGACCGGCGGAACGCGGCGCTGTCCTGGAGAACGGAGCTGGGCTTGGGAAGGGGCATGGCGAACGGAGGGTTGCGAAGTCGAAGCTTGGACAGTTCTCGGATTTGGACGGAATGCATGGATTTACATTCACTTTAAACACTTCCAAGACCGTAAAAAATGGGAACGACCTGGTTTTTGTAGTGTAACACCCTTAGTTGATTCAGGATTCAGCCTATTAAATGAATGGTGGGCCAGGAAGCCTAGGGACTAATTAGTGGATCCAGATGATCGACGGAAGGATGTCGCATTGGACATAGACGTGTCCGTGCTGTGGATGTCCATGGTCTTAAGCCTACCCCTGACCTCAAAATTAGTGGTTAAGGCTAAGGGGCGGTAGACCACTTGCTGCACCTGCGGACATCAGCAGAGAATTTCGTCGTGCACCAGTTTTGCGTTTGGAGGATTCCTTAGAGGCCTAAAGGGACCTGAAGAAACGGAGGTGCACCCCAAATCTGTGTCGTGACCAGAACTTAAGATAATGCTCCGGTGGTTTTGAGACCAACCTTTCATAAAGCAACCATCCGACCAACCATCCAACAATCCATCCAACCATCCGACCGGTGTTGTTTTGTTTCCAACCAAAAAAGGGAGTCCCCTCCAACACCCGTTCCGATTCCCGCCATTGGCGGAACCACAACGCTCGCTCGGCGCCGGCTCTCGTTCTGCAGGTCTCGCAACTGAAGGCGCAGGTCTTGGAGCTCGAGGCGCGCGCAACACATGCGCGCGCGTTCCCGCGACCTGGTCACGCCGGATGGGTAGGTTTTGGGGAGTAGGTTGTTGGTTTGGATCTTTTGGAGTGGACAAAGACTTGAACTTGGGATATGGAATGATATCTGCAAGAGTCTTTTTAGGCTCTTTTTCAGTCCGAGAATCACCAGCATTCCAGTAGCACTCCCAACCTACTACAATTCTGGGTGTGGAACAACCCGTTTAAACATGTGATTGAACAAAGATGGGCCCTCAGAGATGAAGATGAAGCAGGTTTACTTGGTTTTGGTGTTCAACACATACGCAGACGCGGAGTTTCATGTTGGGACCCAACATCTTGCAACAGCAGAGCCATCATCAAGACCATTCAAGACCTCTGTGCCATTCTCTGCCTATGAAGTGGACATCCATCCCATAGATCCCATAGTACGGAACTCAAGCGGTCAATTCATGGTCTTGAGTCAGTATGACTCAGTATGACTCAGGTGTTTTCACATGGCTTTGCAGCATTCCCGGCCTTTTTTGCGTACAATCCATGCAAAGCTGTTCGTCTTGGGATCCTGCCCTCCTCGACCCGTCCTCGCGCGCCCTCACCGGGCTCGCCTCAGGCAGGCTTGGAGCTTGCTAGGGAGGCCGCTCTGCAGGCGGTGGAAGACGGAACGAAGCCTTGCTTTGCACCAACTGCCCGCAAACTTGCACGGGACAGACCTGTTAGTGAGGAGATTTGGTGGGGGAACCTGTTGGAAGACGGAAGTTTTTCTGTTTTTTGCCAAAGAACTTGTCTCGTTTTGTCCCCTTGGTGAAACAAAAGAACAATTTCACTCGGACACTCGCTGTTGCGAAGTGTAGCGCCACGTAGCGCCGCGTAGCCACTCCCCGGCTCACCTGTGCAAGGTGGGTCGATGGGGTTGGGCACTTGGCAAACTCTTCGCGTTTGAAGGTTTGGAGGTTTCGATGTCGTCCTTAGCTTGTGGGGGGACCACAGTGGGGTCCCCCTATAGGACATGATGTTGGTTTCAAGCAGAAAATGGGGCCTCTAGGCACAAGAGAAGTATGACATATGGTGACATGATATCTCAGGGTGACACCTAGCAACCGTGTGGACGCGATGATGAGCGAGTTCTGTGCATTGTTCTTGGGCCAAAAACTGCTGTGGCGCTGCCTGCGTGTTTGGACTAGCTTGGGGAGACTATCACATGAACCTTCAGCATGGTACCACATGAGACTATCACAGGAACCACGTGTTTGGACTAGTTTGGACTATCAGCATGGTTCTGGTTGTGTTGAGATCTTTTTCCTCCCTTGGATTTCTGCGATCCGGAGGCGGATGCAGAGGCCAAGCAGAAGCAGGCCAGGTGACAACGGCGCGCGACGGGGGACCTTGGAATGGGCCGAGGAGAAGATCCTCCTGCAGAAGCTTGAGCCACCTGTTTTAGGGAACAACATGTTTAAGTTTTTCCCCTTTACATCCACCTTTTCTCAGGATCCCTATACTAGTTTAACTGCTGTCCCGTAATCTTCGTGGTCTTGAGGGTGTGGTCTTGCAGGTATGGCAAGAGTGGTTCACATTCCCCGACGTTGAGGTGTATATAGATGGTGAAATCTGGAACAGAGGGCCATGCAGTAGGTGTTGTAGTTCTGCTGATTGCAGACCGCTGCACTACCAGTGTTTGACGCATGCTCAGTCAGTGGTGTTCACGTTGTGGAAAGAAAAGCACACCAAAGCAACAAATCGTTTATGCCACGACCAACCAGGGGTGGTGGTTCGTTTAACATCGTTTAACATAGAGATCTCATCCCCGGGTCTCTTGGGAAGGATAGCTGCTCTGAAGACTTCTCATCCACTTGGATTGAACCTCTACTGAGGGGCTGAGGCATCAGTTGTCAGAAACTCACCTTCTAAGAAGAGCCCTGGTTTTCAGGAACCGCATGGCTTTCAGGAACCGCCGATCTGTCCGTCGGCCATCCGCACCCCCAACACGGCCGTGAGTGACGCAGCACCTGACGGGTTCGGAGAGAACGTGACCGTAGTTCTTGTGGGTGGTCGGCATTTCCTGCAGCGGGTGGTCAGGTCCCTGGCACCACTTTGGTGCTGCCACTTTGGATTTGGGACAGTTCGAGCAATCCCAACCTTTGCATCAACGGACTTCATGGGGCTGTTGAACTGGAGCATTTTTGGCTCAGATTGGATCGACATCGACCATACACGTGGCAGCCGCAAGCAAGGCAGACGATTGGCCGTCGCACCGCATGTGGCAGGAAAACGCAACTTGGGGCACGAGTTTCTTCACTTGCCGGTGTTGCAACAAATTGGGACACATTCCAACTAAAAACCGAAGCCGCAAGGTGAAGTGCATCGTCAACTTTTGTAACCGCTTTGAGGTACAAATGCCCCTCTTCTTTCCTCACTGGGTGTTTATAGCATCCGATCTACCCTCCACCGGTCAGAAGGCATCAGAACAGGCATGGTGCGCTCAGGTTTTTTGACATGAGGATTTGGAAGTGGTTTGTCCTTTGTTGCCACTGGGCAGCCAAGCCATACCCTTGATGGACGAGACACCTGTCAAACGTTTCTTTTTCCGGACATTCGAACGTTGCGGTGCACATCAGATAATATCACTTCTTTCTTCGGATCTTCCCCAAATCACGGCTACCACCGGGGTTGAACATAGAAGGTGCCAAAAAAAAAAATAAGAAGAACAACCTAAGAAAAACCACTGACATCACCGACACAGTTCAGGATTGAACCTCCCAAATCCGCCATCCATGGAACTTCGAAAAAGAACAAAACAGAGCGAACAAGAACTCTCGCCCATGGCCCATGGCTTTGGATGCTCCGGTGGTTGCGCCGAGCGCCACAAGCGCCACACGAGAGTGGCGACCACCAGGCCGAGCGGGGAGAGCCGCGCCGTTTACGTGGAGGGGTCAAGGCTTGCTGTGGTTGGCAGAGATTGGAGGACAAAAATGGTGAGGCATAATTAATGTCATATCCTATCTTGTAAAGAGAGCCAAGGAGGCTTGCTACTTCAATCATCAGCCACGGAAGTTGGTGAACTGCTATAATGTCTTTGGTATCCACCAAAGGGGTCAAAAAGCCGAGAAAGCAATGATCAGAAACTGCCATGTAAAGTCTCAAATCATTCACCCACGCAGTCGATGTTTTTCTTCCACCTCGAAGTCGATGTTTTCTGTTTTCTTGGAGCCCTAGATCTCGCATGAGGCCCTGCGCGAGGAGTGCGCACAGGGGGTGTCAAGGCGCGGACATGCCGCGCACAACGCGCACGCCTTCGTTGAGATGCGCAACGCGCGCTTGGACCTTCAGACTCAGTACTGTAGCGAACTTGGGTTGGGAGGGAGGATCCCAAAAAGCGTCCCTTCGTTGAAGAAGCATCCTTGATCTGTAGCCAAGCAAGAGCGTAGTCACGGAAAGCTAGAAACAGAGCTGTTGCCAGGGCAGGCAGATGGACACCCATACCAAGAACGGCCAAAACAAGCCGTCTTTCCATGCTCGGTTTTTCTGCTTTCTTCGCTCGGTGTTTTGACAACCGAGGCAGGGCCAAATGTGAAGCCTGCAACTCTGAAGCCACCACTGGGCATCATCTCGTCAAGACAAGTTCTCTGTTCCGCTGTGGATTTTCACCCCGGTCCATCTGGATCCGGTGTGTCACACCCATCGGTGCGCGCCAGGCGCAAGCCTTGCTCAAACGCCTGAATTCCAGATCCGTGCCGAACGCAGAGGCAGAGATCATCGCTTCGCGTCAACGGAAGGGGTGGACCAGTCGACCGGTCGACCGATCGGTGCGTCGTGACCGTTTCACCGGAGCGTCGTTTCGGCTGGGATCGCACCAGTTGGGACCGAAAGCGTTTTGGTCGTTTCTTCACGTTGCATGTGATTTGGACCTTCGTCCCCACATGTCCCCACACCGGGTGGGACTTCACCCCACCTTTCTCTTCGGCGGTCGGCGGTCCGGTGGAGACCGGCTCCCGCCGCCCCCGGCCGAGCCGGAGATCGGATGCGGATCGATGGAGCCGTCAGGCGCTGACGCTCCTCCCGAAGTTGCTGAAGCGCAAGGTGCTGCGCTCACCCAAGGAGGCCGGTGCCACGGGCCAACAGCCGCGGGCTTTTGAAGAAATGCGCACGCGCGCGCGATTTCTTCCTTTTCTTTTCCATGAGGCCATGGGCCATGGGGAGCTTCATTTTTTGGGGGGGAGGGGGATTAGATGTGAGATGGCCGGGGTTGTGTGGACAAGTGGGTGGGAAGGGGAACTTGGTTTCAACAGCTTTGGTCTTGGAACCTTTGTCCAGAGCATTCTGGCAGTGGACTGGCGTCGCAAACCCAAAACACCAAAAGGATAACTCCTCCTTGTGAAAGATGGTTATAGCCAGTTTCCGTGGTCATCTTCAAATCATTTCAACATTTTGATGTAGCACACGTCATGTTTCCGTGGTCGCCGTGAGCCGTTTCTTCCGGCGAAGGGCGAACCATGACATGAGAGATACACCCGGGAAGAGGAGACCCACATGGAACCTGATGGCATGGACCAGACTGGAAGACTATTTCCCTCTACAACCCAGTGGTTTTCAGGTTCCATGTCAAGTTTCCTGGGTGTATCACATATTTTTGACATTGTTTGAGCTGTATGTGTGTGCATTTTACTAATTAGTTAAGTTGTTTAGGTCTATATATAGAGTCTAGCACTTGGTGGTAGACGGTGGATGGTAGCGGATTTGGGCACGAAGCTTGCGGAAGCGAAGACAAAAAGAGAAGGATTGAGAAGGACACCGGCTCGAGAGGTGGAATTTGCTACTTGTATACAGGTATCTCAGATATGCTATTCATTGCAAGATTTGCTCACAAACAAAACCACCGAGCAAAGATCTTGCATCTAAGGCGGAACCGCGTTTGTAACGTGCGAAAGCTTCCACCAGTGTTCACCCTAAATATGCTGGGAAAGGGCAGCAGGGGTTTTCGTTTGCTCCCCTTACCACCACAGGACGTGCAACAAACGTGGCAGGTCACCAAAGCTGTCATCTCCTTGTACAAACGTGGCCTCTATCGAGAGGCGGGAGAGGCTCAGCGTGGCCTTGCTGACTTGCCCTCAAGAGTCAACCTTAAGTTGGTCGCATCCTTGAGTGGGGATTGAATCACCTGACATGTTATATAACTATGTATGCATACCAGGACCCTCCAAGGGGTGTCCAATGAACTACCCCACACTACCTATAGGCTTCCATTGGGCACCCCTTGGAGGGTCCTGGTATGTTGGCATATGTATGTTATCACACTAGTTGTGGCAGTGGTAGCTTCATTTACTCCCGTTGGAGCCTCCGGACCTTCCAATGAGACCCTCCAAACCGGGAAACAAGGCCCCCACCTGGCCGTTGTACACCTTGGCTGTACATGGAAAGCGGATCACCGACCCGCAAGCGGGCAAGTACAGACAAGATGGTGATCAAAGAGAACATGCGCACATCAGCCATTGGTCCTGTGGTTTGTGAACGCTTCTGTTGATTGATCTATCCAGCAAAACGCAGCTGAACGGATGTGGACTGTGGGGATTGAGCTTTGACCAGGGTGACATTCTGGGGTGACAGATGTTTGCACTTTTCGCCATGTTCGATCGTTTGTTCCCCCAGATGAAGGAGGAGACGCGAACTTGGACTCCTCCTTCGGGCTCCAATTGTCTTCGTAGATTGAAAGGGTCGTTTCAAGAGTTATAGACAAGAAGCGGTGGACCGGCTCCAGAATGATATACTATAATCAGTAGGTCTTGTTTCTCATGCACCTCCGAGCTTGACCATGCACGCATTGGAGCTACGGTAAATGCAAGCTTTTTTGAGATGCAGGAGTCCTGAATCTCTCCATCTTGCACAGCCCCAACGTGGGCATCAGATGCCAGCAAAGAGCTTTTGCTACCCCCAAAAACCTTGGGGCTTTGGCAAGAAGACTTGCTAATCAAGGCACTTATTGAGAAATTTGCACTTGCTCATCATCTTCATGATTTGATTCGGATCAAACTTCTTCCACTCTTGGCCGCTGAGCCTCCGCCCCTCCGCCTGCACCCCCTGCCTTGTTCGGATCGCCCGAAGCCTTCGCCGGTGCAGCACCGGATGAGGCGGCGCAGTTCGCGCTGGATGCGTGCCTCTGGGGCGAGGAAGGCGAAGAGACGCTGGGACCCAGCGCGGATGGCGCCAAGGCTGCCAAGGCCAAGCTGGTGGAGGGAAACACCTTGATTTGCAGTAACTTGGAAGGAAGATGGAAGGCTGTATCTAAGCCTTTAAGGCTTGCACTTGTTCTTGTTTCAGGTTCTTTGTTTTTCTTTTCACCGCCCTTTCAGAGAATTCACTGTTTTCTTCGAGCTAACCCTTGGGCAGTTGACAGCTCAGAAGGGGAGGGCAGGTCAAATTGCTGGTCTCATCAACCACTCATCAGACCACATGGGCTTTGGACGACGTCTCTTCCGTTTGGCTGGGCGGATGGAGGCTGGATTAGGGCTGGCTTAGGGCCGGGCTTCAGGGTCCGGCTGGTGGTTTCCCTGAGACGATGTCTTCGGACACATCTTGACCTTTGCTCACCATGCGCAAGGCAGACATGCATGTCCATGTGATGCCCAAGTGATGGTTTTCTAATTCGCACTCTTCGAAAGACATGCAAGCATATACAACCCAACTTTTGTGAGACGCTCTTCCAAACTCTTGTGGGGCCTTGTGGCTATGTCAATGGAGCTCCATGTGCCCTGCGTCCATCGTCTTCAGCCCATCCCGAGCGTGTTTGACACCGCTTGCGATGCCCAAGGCAGTGCCCTGCGTGCGTGTGGCGTACGTCAGGGCTGGCAGATGGCGTTGCAACTCCTCGAGCACCCTGCCAGCGCACGGAGTTCACGGAGCGGAAAGGGAATGGAGAGATGTCATGTACTGGTGGGCAGAATCTGTAAATGCGTTCAACCACTAGATATGAGGAGCAGCGGATTTTGGATGACTTGGGCTGGGATTTGGGATGATTTGTGCCACAGAAGAGATGTTTTGTTCGTCTTTTGGTGGAGCCACGGGCAATGACACACACACACACACACATGTTAAACTGTTAAGTTTAGCCCACCTGCAAGACCAATTCGCACTGAAAGCCCACTGGACCACAAAACTTGGGTCCGATGATTCATGGCAGATCAGTCAGATGAGCGGCATTCATACATATAACAGAGACCAGCTCACTCATATTGCACAGCTCATGATCACCTGCGCAACTCGTTGGATGTTTAAACCAATGGGGCTCCAAATGAAGGAATCAACGAACAATTTGTTTCACCAAACGAATCAGAACGGCAGCCCCTTCTCCGCAAGAGGACCGTCCAGGACTGATTCGTTTGCGCCACACAGCTCGCATGCTGCCCCAGTCATCGTCGGATGTGCCACCGAGGCGCGCGCAGGATGCTCACATCCAGTTAGATGACTCTTGGTCACAGAAAGACTCGTGGAAGCGCAAAAGTTTGTCTGAGGCTTCAAACGACAAGTTCCTCATGAAATCCTCCTTCTTCTGGCCACTTTGGGTCTTCCAAGGGTCCTATGAAATCCACCTGTTCTGCTTCTGAGAGCCTGAGGATGGGCCTCTGAATTCAGAAACTTTCTCACCCAATGGCACTGCGGGCTTAGATTCCATTGGTTCAGAAAGACTCGGAATTCAGAAACTTATGGGAAAGGAATTCTCTCTAAAGCTACTACTCCGGACCTTCGCTGACTTCAAGGAACAGCATCAAATACAGCGTATCTGAGGTGATTTTCAAGCTACGTGAGGAGGAAGAACATGGAAGAACAAAACCGACAGCTTCAGATCAGCTGCTAGTTACTAGCACATCGATTCCATTCAAGGTCTTATCACAAGACCAGTCCATTGATCTATATTCAAGTTTCAGCGATCTTTTACAGTTCTTTTTTCAGGAAAAAAGAGATCTGCAGTCTCTTCATCCTCCAGAGAAGGTGGCTCCTCCTCCCCCTGCTACTGTCCGTTTCGCCGCAGAGGCCCGTGCACAAGACAACGCCGTGGTGGCCTTGGCCTCCAGTGGTCGCCCGCAGCTGGCACTGCAGCGCCCAGGCGCGCGCTCTGCGGGAGCTCGGGGAGCGCGCTCTGCGCTCCGCGTGGGGCATCCACGGGTGAAGAGCCGAAGGATTTTCAGAGAGAGAGAGAGAGAGAGCACGGTATATTTGGCTTCAGAGGCACAACGAGACGATGCCATGGAAGCTGGCTGTGGGCACTTTCAGAGAGAGCACGGTATATTTGGCTGAAGAGATCTGAAGAGCCGCAACAAGAGATGCCATTGATGATATGGCTGTGGGTCATGGCACACCCACGTTGACCCCGATAAATGACGGCACTGATTCCTCTACTCAGAGGAAGTCAAGCTACCGTGTATCGGTGATGATTGGTGGGTGCCACCACTCATGGCCTTAATATGTGTTCTGGTGGATCGTGGGAACCACTCCAGGCTTCAGCGCTGAACTGAAAGAAGTACCACCCCTCTCTCCCACAGAAAAAGGAGCACGTTGCGGTCCGTGGAGAAGACCCCACGTTGCTGAAAGCACAGTGAAGAAAACATTCCATCGCCCACGCTCGACGGTTGCGCTGTTCAAAGCCTCCGGGAGTCTTCGGGTACGTTGAGTCACACCTGTACCTCCCCGCTTTGGGTCATCGAGAATTTGGTGTTTTTCTTCTCTGAAGTCGCCATTGAAGAATCCACAATCAACTGCCATTCAACCAGTTGAACTCAACAAATGACTTGGATTCAACCATGGGGTAGGGTGAACTGGATTTAATCCACCCGGTCAGACCGCCGTGGACTTCGACTCCAGACCGCGTTGCCCCCGCCTCAGGCAGCTTGAGCGCCTGGACGCGCGCAGCGGCAGAGGTGGGGAAGACACATGCGCCGCTCGGCTAAAAGAGGTAAAGAGGTGGGATAGGGCGGGTGGGCTCGCAGACGGCCTAGCAGACGGCCTCGCAGATCGTTTGTTTTTTCCCCAGATAGCGAAGCTATGGGTTTCTTACTTCAAATAACAATGAGTTGCCCGTGCGCGTTTTCGAGACAGGTTGCTGGTGCTGGGTGCCAGTGTTGGTGCTGGTGCTGTGAGCTCCTGTGCACATGGTGGAGACAGGTTGCTGGTGCTGGTGCCGGGTGGCGGTGCTGGTGCTGGTGCTGTGAGCTGGCTGTGCACGTGGTGGAGACAGGTTGCTGGTGCTGGGTGGCGCGTGCCGGCGCTAGTGCTGGTGCTGTGCGGTGCCGGTGCTGGGTGCCGGGCGCCGGTGCGGGTGCTGTGCTGTGAACTGGCTAGGTTGGCTAGGTTGGCGGTGGTGCCGGGTGCCGGAGCCGGGCGCTGGTGCGGGTGCTGGTGGGTGCCGGTGCTGGTGCTGGTGCTGTGAGCTGGCTGTGCACGTGGTGGAGACAGGTATATCTAAGGACATCTAAGGACGACTTACATATTATGCATTGCTAGGCATTCTTGGAGGGTTGTTGTCAATCTCATCTTCACCTCAACACCTACGGTGTTTGCAGGACTTGAAGCCACTCCTGCGTTTCCCTATGACTTCCCGATGAAAAGGGCTCCGTCGGAAGGGGCCAGGATTAGAAGCATCGGTGGCCTTGTACCGACTAGGTGGGTTGGTTTGTTTGGTTGGTAGATAGAGCTGGTAGAGGAGATACACCCAAGTGTGTCAAAAAGGTTCCTGTGTATGCTTTGGACCTGCTGACATTGCAGGGCGCTGTCCAATTCCCCAGATAGTGAAGCTATGGGATTCTTAACAATGAGTTGCCCGTGCGCATTTTCGTTACAGGTTGCTGGTGCTGGTGCTGGGTGCTGGTGTTGGTGCTGGTGCTGTGAGCTGGCTGTGCACGTGGTGGAGACAGGTTGCATGTTTTTGCTGTCTGGGGTCTATGCTGGTGTAATTCTTTTGCCTGGTGCTTGAAATTCTTGACTCGGATCTGTGGTCAGTATGATATGGATGGGGCTATTTCAGAAGGTACTGTATATAGTATATAATTACACATGTATGTATGTATATATATATACACACATGATTCGGAGACACTGCAGTCAGTTCCCCACACCCATACTTTGGCAGGGTGGCTCCCCACACCAAGACCTGTTTGAAGAACCTCCTGTGCCCTGGAGCTTGTGAGCTTGCGAGCTCCTGTGCTTCTCCCAGTGGCCCACGTAGCTGAGGTGAGACATGTCTTTGGCACTGCTGGGCCAAGCACCACGTACCACCTGGGATGCCACGGCCTGGGAGGCGCAACGTGAGCCGCCACGAGCCGAGTCGAGCCTCCGGAGTCTCCGGGGTTGTCAGTCCGGAGTCCGGGCGATCCTCTGGCCGCAAGAATCACCAGCGTTTTCCAACTTCATCATCTTCCAACCCCCTGTACTAAACTTACGTCTGTCAGACCCCTTTTTCTAGAATATTTCGCCACCAGACTGGTGGACATAAATACTAAACCAAACCCAAAACCAAACTCTTCATCTTCCAAACCCCGCTACCTCACCCTTCCAGTCTTTCGGGCGCTGACGTCACGACGTCATGCGGGCCGTGGGACGGCGCGGTCAGGTGTTGCTGCAGGCGGCCACCGAGGCGCAGCAGTGGCAGCTAGCCTTGTCGTTGCTGGAGGCGCAGCTGGCTGGCCGCCATTGGGGATAGGGCCCCATGCAGCGGATCTGGATGCCATGGAATGAACATAATGAACTCTATTATTACTTTAATATTATTATTTTTACATTGTTATTCTTATTTTTATTATTATTATTACTACTATTGTTACTTTACTATTTTTTTCGAGCCTTTTGTCATCAGGACCTGAAGGTGATGAAGAACCGTTCGGTTTGGTTCGGTGCATTCATTTCTTCTGTGGATGCGTTGTTTTAGTTTTTATCAAAGACACGAGGTGGTAACCCACGAAAGATGTGCAACATGGGTGCGGCTCAGTTTCAAGAGCTCCTCGTGTCACAAAAGAAGGACACTGAAAGAAACTTACTCCTGCAGTCACAAGACGGGGTGCTATCCATGGAGGAAGCCGGGGTGCCCAGAACCTCCACTCACGTAAGGGGACGAGCCACACCACCCCGTCTGACGTGACTCCTGGCTGCAACCTCGCTGGGTGACACCACCTCCGTGACTGCATCCCCAGCACCTCCGTGAAGAATGACGAACGACCACACCTGGGAGTCATCGACCTGCAGGGTGGGGTGAGTCATGAGTCATGAGTCATGATGAGACGACTCTCCGGGGGAGTTGTTCAGAAACGGACATGATTGCACGAAAAACCGAGTGTTCCTGTCAACTCAGTGTGTTCCTTCCAGAGTGTGGGGTTGTGTTCGCAGAAGATTGAAGATACACCCATGCTTTCGCGTTCGCACCGAGCTTTCCGTGGAGATGGGAGAGGATTTGTCCTTCAGTGAAGGCCGTTGGTGCCGGAACTGACCCATCGCTCGCCTTCTTCAGGAGAGCGGCGGCCGTTCCGGCACGGCCTACGCGTTGGCGGCCGAGGTGGCAACAAGGGGGTGGGGTGGCAACAGCAAAAGCGTTTCCAGAGGCGGTTCCAGGGTATTTAAAGTCCTGTGAAGGCTGAAATCCTTAGAAGAAGGGATGATGTCCAAAGATCAAAACAAAACAAAACAAGTCCAACGGCTCAGATCAGTGTCGGTGTTTGACATTCTTGTGGCATGCAGTATGGTATGGCTGGTATGGCTATATAAGCTTTCATCATTGTCTGAGGGAGGTGCAACAAAGATCTGGAAAACACTTCGGCCATTTGGTTTGTCGGCGCTGCTATGAACACTCACATTCTTTTGACATGCCATGCATGAGTTGATATGGACTCAAGGGATGAAGATAAACAGCCCCCCCCAAGATGCACTTAAATCGACAGGTGTTTGTTTTCGACAGGTCTTGCTCCGCCAAGGGGTGCTGCTGAGCTTTCATAATTTTCTGAGGGAGCCTCGACTCATCCACACGTTACAAATAAACGTTTGGTTGTGTTTGTTGATGGAGCCTGGTCTCGTCTACCTTCCAACTTGCTTCAGCAAGAGGGCAAAGGTCATGGTTCTCTCTGTAGAGGTCTGACTACTGTGGGAAGGATGGATGAGGATGAATGGTCCTTGTGAACTTCTTTCGTTTGACCTCGGCGACGCCCGGTTGTGATTGGAGGTCCATCGGGCTCGTGATGCTGAAGCCATCGAGCCTTCACAGACAGACCACTTCTCTTCACAAAGTCACATCATCGGTGGATCGTAAGCCCTGCGACGTTCCCATTTCCCATTGAACTGTTTCCCGTCCGACCAAGTCACGGAATCGCTCGCGAAAGTTTGTTGCGAGCAGTGCTGAAGCAGTTGCTGGAGCTAAACACGCCCCCCCCACCTGGGGGCCCTCCGAAAGCTCCCGCGCGGCAGGCCGCCCTCCGGGCACGCCGCGTCGACGTGGCGTCGCCTGGAGAACGGGAAGAGGCGACAGGAGGCGACGGGACACTTCACTTTCTTTTCGGAAAAAACCACGGGAATGCCCTGAATCGAGCTCTTCAAGAAGACGAACACCATGCCCGTGTTCGGCAAGTGCTTGCTGTGAGCATGCATCAACGCGGTGGCGGCGGCCACCCGGGTGGTTGTGAGGGGTGGGGTTGGCAAGAACCGAGAGATTCATCAGACGTTGGGCAACGGAGTGGGTCGTCGGCGGGAACTTTTTTCTTCTTTTTTTTTTCCTTCGCGAAGACAAGGGCGGTCAGGCAGTTTCTGACAGTTCTGGGTCGCAGGTCCCAGAAACAGGTCGCAACTATGAAGGATCTATATAATAATATATAATAAGAATGTAAATCATATAATGACAATATTTGGATCTACTTAGGTACTTCGCAAAGGTCCAAGGTCCAAGATCTTGTGCGTCAGGTAGTTTGATTCGTGTGGATTCACGATCATTACTGTATATTTATTTCACGGCCCAAAATGGCCATCCCAAAGTTCCTGAAGCTTCCAGTACATGGCCCCCTATTAGCTATTCCATGCAATTCCTCAATAATTTTCAACATCTGAATTTTCTGGTTGAGAAGACGGTGAGCTCCTCCATCTCGAGGGGATGCTGAGCATGCAGCATCCTCTCAGTGTGTTGGAAATCACCGCAGCCTCTCCACGTCGCTTCAATGAGGTCAGAGCTCTTTAACGCCGTCGCGGCGGGTGCGCACGAGCGTGCACTCACGCGGCTGGTGGTGAGTGCGTCTCTGGGCGGAGTGTTGGGCGGTGGCGGGCAGTGAATGGTGGGAGAAGTGCCATTGGAACACCTGGAGACCCGTCTAGGCGAGTTTGCCAGGTCCTTCATCGGCGATCTGCAACGCAGATTTCCTCCAGATGTGGATTGCAAGACCTTGGGTTGACATATAGTCAAGAGTCTACATTCTTGGTCGATTCAGCTGCTGCTCTTCCGCAGGCGAACCCCTCGATCCCCAGCCGGTGCAGTGGATCGATCCTTCCGGTTGGATCCTCTACCGGCAGATCCCTTTTTTTCGGATCAGTCCGAGAATTCCTGCAACAACTTCTGTTGAACACTTGTGCGAGCTGCTAGCCGTTGTGTTTCACTGGGCGACGATCCACTATGTCTCAGCAGATTTGACTTGTGGTGCTCAGTCGTGCCTAGTGTCAAGATTTTGCTAGGACGGATTTGTTTGAAATTCCCTTAAAGAACTATTCCAGGATGCATCCTTTAATAAGGCATCCTTTGAGAGATTTGTCGGTTCTATTTTTTCAGATCACCGCCGTGGCCGCTGTGCTGGTCAACCGACTGCCCATGCTGAGCTTTTGGAGCTCCATTTTCAATTCCTGGGATTTCAAGACAGCGCTCATAGCAGGGACTGAGGAGATTTAATCTGGAGTTGTTGTTGGATGCCTTGCCGCTCGTCCAAACCAATGGGGTTTCCTCATTTCAAAGAAAAAAACAGGTGTCCAACTGCTTCAAAACAGGATGGCCAGCATTCTTCCTGCCCAAAGGTGACTCGCTCCACCGTTGTCATTTTTGACTCGGACATACTCGGACCAGCCCTGAGGCCATCTGTTGGTGACCTGCCCTGGCAATGGGCACTCTTCATCTTGGAGAGGATGGAGGGTCACCAGGCGCATGGCTTGGCCCGAAAACGGCGCAGCGGTGCGCAGCGGTGCAGGTAAAAATGGCCAAGGGTTCCCCAAGTCAGTAATTCTTCATACTGAGGCGCTATTTTGAGAGTTTGACTCACCAGCAGTAGGATCCTGTTTTTGGACGGTCAAAACCACCGGTCTTTCGACATGGATGCATTCTGAGCTGCCGCTGACCACCAGGTGCCGCTGACCACGTGCAATGCGATGATCAGTGCTCCTGGGACTTGGGAGAACTTCAGTGCGAAAACCAGGTCCGTCAGGTGCAGAATTGTTCACCAAGGTCTTAAGGTCTTAGTGACTTACGTAGTGCCCACCAGCCGTCCAGACACCTCCATCGCTTTTTTTTCACCGTTTGCGAGGGACCCAACCGGAAGTGATGAATGCAGATCGGAGCTGCTATGGATCCATGAAATAAGGAGGCTTAACACTGAAATAGGAGATCAAGTGTAGCAAGCGCACGTGGCCTTTTTACACATAAAGGGCTTCTGGCCAAGGATTCCTGAGCTATCATGTCGTTCTTCAGATCAGGGCTTGCATCTTTCCCAAAGCACAGGAGCATTTCCATCCTACTTTTGAGGCTAAAGTCCATCACTGCAGTTAGCCGCAGTCAGCTGCGTCAGTGCCGTGGAGCATGCAAATTCAGTATTATGAATCCATCTGGTGATGAGAAATCTCATGTCCCTGCCCAGTGGTCGCTCCATTGCTTTGTCAGCACCAGCCAGCTCCAGTGTCCTTGAGTTCAAGACTGCTACCAAGCAGTCCTTCAAACTGCAGTTCTTGGAGCTGATCCGCACAAATGGATGCAAGCTCAGTGATCCTTGCAGGATGCTGGGCTTGTTGATGGGGACGTTTTGACAGCCATAGTTCAAATGCCACAAATAGCAACATATCACACAGCGTTTGCACTGTGCTGCTGTGGCAGTGTAGTTGCCTGGGGCGCTCCACAATCTGGTGGCGACAGTCGTGCAGTCCAAGATCAGCTGAGAAACGTGCAGCAGATTCAAGAATGCCTTTGCCGCGATTTGAGCAGATGGGTTTGTGGTTAGCTGGGGTGATCTGGGTCTGTGTGCGCTGACAGCAGTGCGGTCCAAAATCAAGTGAAAGATGTGCGTTCGCTGCCGGCAGATGACCGTGACCTGGTGACCTGGGCCGATCCAGAGGCTGGCGGTGCTCGCGCAGCCTGGTCCGAGATAAGCTGAAAGAGCTGCAGCAGATTCAAGCTTCCAACACGGCCTTCACTGCCATTTTGGCAGATGGGTCTGTTGCAACCTGGGGAGATCAGTATGGTGGTGGTGACAGACTCCTTTCATCCCAGATCCGACAAGGGAGGATGTTTCGACTGTTTTGACTATGTGTGTGATGGTTGAGACCGGGAAGTGAACGGCGCCCAGAGGCTGGCGATTTCGCCGATGCTTTGTGTCGCTGTAAGAACTATCTGCTGTAAGAACTGATCCATCCGAGAAAGGGTGGACACAGTGGGATTTCTGGACGCATCTGGACGCACCAAGCTTCAACAAGTGGAGGTTTGTTGGACCCTGAAGCGGCTTCAGCTCCTGAAAGCAAAAATGAAGGGTGAACCCTCTGAACGACTCATCTTAACAGTGAATGACTGTTCAATCCACTGTATTTGGAGATTGTTGAGAAGAGTTGTCTCCACTCAATATGGGCTTCAAATTCTTCCCACCTTCCAGAAGACATCCCGACATGGGCTCGACCACTTCTTGCTTTCCGGGAGCTGCAGCAGTGCAGCCTCGACCTCTATTGACCCAATGATTTGAGGGAGTTTGCATTTGCTTGGACCACTTGGGTCAAGGACGTCCGGGACACCAAAACCCAAACCAACGTTCTCCAAATGCTCCAAGTATGTCACCATCCTCTGGTTATATCTATCAGACATCTAAAACATGGGGCTCCCCCTGACCTCAAAACAAGGGGTGTTTGATCGGTGTTTCTGTGTGGTCACATCGCTCAGGTTTTTGCGAGATCTGGCCATTGGCAGAGGGTTTGGATTCCCGAGCTGTCTGGATCGGCCTCGGGAGACCAAGCTGATCGCGTGGCGTCCAGCCGGTCTAGGACACGTCCAGGGCTCCGGTGCCTGGAAGATGGGGTGAAGTCCTTGGGCTTTTGGGGCGAAACCTGGTTTTTGTTGGACCTTTTGACAGCCTTCGGTCTTGCCGGTAGCAAATCAAGCCGTTTTGGTGTGACATCAAGCAGACTCCAGAAGTATGAGTATGAGAGAGTTCTTTTAATATTCAGATGCCTCAGTTGCTGGCTGTTCCTCTTGGGCATGGTGCCATGAAGCACTGGCATGACCTTTAGATTCCCGAGTGCGGCCTCTCTCAGAGTGGTACCAAAGTAGGCCATTCACCAGCAGCTTCGTTCCAACAACCAGAACTTCCAGACTCGAGACAGAAAATCGTCCAACTCATTGGGAGACCTCTGGGAGACATTTTGGGTGCGATGAACCGTGCTGGAGAAATCATGTGGTTGCTCTGGTTCATGGACAACCCCCCAGCAACCGAAGCTTGATCATACTCACAAATCTCCTTCTCAGTTGTGAGTGGTGTGCGTCACCCAGCTTGGCCCCACCCGAAGGCTTTGGACGTGCTCTACCGCATGTGGAAAGGCGCTGCGTGTTCTTGCGTTTGACCAGGGCTGTTGGTCTGACCAGGGCTTGAATGGCTGCACCAACCCCGGAAACCTTGGCAGCCGGATAGAATCACTGGCAGCCTGGGACTACCTTGCCACCAGTTAACATCCTGGTACCCAGGGTGTTGGTCATCACTTCGGAACTTATGGCTTCTTCACTTCACTCTCCGTCACGCCTTCGCGGGCCGCTGCTGGCCCGCGAGACGGCACCGTGGTGAAAGCATGGCTTTGCTGGGCCACCTTTCGCAAGAATTGGAGAACACTTTCTTGTGAGGTGAACTAGCAGCTAGTTACTATAGCTATCAGATAAGAGCATGGAACTGGTAATTTCTTTCTCATACCTGCCATCTTCGGATGTTGGAGTTCTGCAGACCATCATGTGCCTCCAAAGGGGTCGCACTTCCCGCCCTTTCCGTCCACCAAGTCTCAAGGCTTCGGTAAAACTTCGCGTGCCTTCGTGGAGTCCACACACCAACTGGGGGCCGCCGAGTGCGCCTGGCCTTCGCGTGATGCGAACTCGGGAAGGTGAACCTGGTCTAGCTCAGCCTGATGCGATCAGTGTAGATCTCAGTGCTGTCTTTTTTTGGCTTTTTGGCCTCTTCAAGCAATTCGGAAGACGAGGAGAACGGGTCTGGCGTGAGACCAGGACCCATGAAGATCACAAGTGCGGCAGTAGAACTATTCGGTGTGTCATTCTTCTGCCATCCAAACACGCCGAAAAAGCGACACCTCTTTCACCCTCCACGGCTCTCCCGGAAGCCGAAAACGCGAGGTTTCAATGGGGCACTGAATGCCCTCGAGCGGCAAGCGCGTCCCGCGCGGGCGGACAGGCGACCGAAGCGGAGGGCCGACCGGGGAGAGAAGAGGTTCGGTGTTGAGGTGAACCACAGGGCAGTTGGGCGGACCACAGTGCATCACGGTGCCTAGTCTTATGTCTTATGTCCTGTTTTTCGGCTTTGAAAGGCTTTGGACCCTGGTGCTGGAGGGTTAGAGAATCAGTGGGTCCAATGAAAGAGGGGTAGGAATATTAAGATATAAAGGATTAAGCCGGGTTTCATCAATGAACCACCCAATTTCAATGAACCAGGTAATCATGTCCACTACAATACGTGCTTTTTGTGTGGAGTACCTCTAGCAAAAAGGGAGGTTTCACCCTCCACCTTCCCACTCCGCAGGCTCTTGAGGCAAATGCTGCGCCTGCGGCGGCAGCCGGACGTCAACAGCTGCTGGGCGTGGTTGGGGGAAGGTTGGCGATGTTGAATGTGAATGATAGAAAGGGTCCGAAAGGGTCTCTCGTTTTCGCTGTGCCACTTAAAGTCTGATTCGTTTTCATGATGAACAGCAAAGAAAGCATCTCCCAAGAGCATTGAAGCTACATCTTTGGAGCAATCTTCGGCATCTGCTTCGGTCTCCCTTCTTGAAGCACTCCCCTTTGCCACTTGCTTGAGAACCTTGTATGTTCAGAGGCTTTACGAGCTTGGCGGCGGCTCATGGGCGGACCACAGGCGCTCTTTGGGGACTGGCCGAGTTGGTGTGGAAGCAGCGAGAGGATTTGCTGCACCCAACCCCCCACCCGGAGCCTGCCTTGATGACTCGCTGCTGGATAAAGGTCGCCCACCGCACACCTCTTCAGCTGTCGAAAAGGGACCTGAAGTCAAACCAGTCCACCCCAGAAGATCATCTGCAAGAGGAGCTCATCCTTTTCCCCGAACTTGCGTCATCCTTCCAAGTCCTGAAACCTAACTTGCAGAATGGCCATGAGGCCTCATGCAATCGGCAGGATGGAGCACGGAACAGTTCAATCAGAACATTGAATTTGGTTTCAGTCTCATTGAGTTTAGTTGTGTCTACTGTCTCCTATTTCAAGAGTCCTTGGTGACTGGTCTTGAGGCCTCTACCAAGCCAGCAGAGCTCCTGTCATGACAAAAGCACCCCCAGTGCCCCATGGATTCTGATCCCATCCCCCCTGGTCTACTTGAGGATGACCTCTGTTCCTCCCCCCCACCCGAGTGATCGTCCAAGACTGCGATCGCCCAAGGACAGGTCCTTAAAACCCACTGGAGTTTGAAAGTGCCTGGCAGTGCCTGAGCCTTCATCAACCCAAACCCAGACACGACTAATGGCACTAGAATATATGCCGCCCCCCCTGTCTCCCCTCCCAATGACACCCCTGGCCTGATCGGCTTGCCTATGGTCGTGCCAGTCCGTGAGTCCGCCGAACCCATTCAATTAAGTAGGACCGTGACCCATCCAACCTCGTCAGGCTGGAAGAAGTCGCTGAACCTCTTCGCTCACGTGGTTGCTCGGGACCTGCGACCGGACGAGGCGCGGGGCAGACGGGGCGGACGAGGCGGACGAGGCGGCACGGGGCGTGAGGTTCCGACCCCGGCGTTCGGGGCGGTTCTCAGAAAAAGCGACCCGGCTGGGAGACGTGTTGAAATCCATGACGTTGAAGCGAGGTGATTCTGCTGATGAAAGAGACGACTTTGGGCATGTCACGGACGAGGTGGACGGGAGTTCTTTCAGAAATCCAACGATTGAAGATAGCAGAAAGCTCTCTGCTTCCTTGTCTTGCCAACGGGTGGGATCGTGTATTAATGGAGGCCAGCCGCATCATCACTTTGGTTTCGCACAGATCGATTCCCAGGAAAATAGGAAACCATCACATATGTTCACATCAAATAGAATAATAAGTGGATTCCAAACAACACCTACCAGGGCCTTCTTTTCGGGGTGTCTATTGATAGCCCCCGACAAGAGGTGAACCAAAGGGATCTCCATTGACCTGCGGGTCCTGGTAGGAGTGCGTGTTCCTCTCTTTTTGGCCCTCTGACCGCCCTAAAAAGCCACACCTAAGCAGCTACTGTGACGCGGACGGCGCACAAAGGCAGAAATTGCCAGTACGCGAGCGCAGTCCAGGCCCTTCTGGTGGGGATCAGCTCGGCCTGTGGCAACCAGGGCTTTGACAAAGAAGCGGAGCTTCTTGGGTTGCATCTGCGGCGCGGAGCCCGGTTGATTCATTGGAAGGGTAATATAAGTGCACATCATTTTTTTTGACTTTTGCCGGACGCCCTACCATGGGCCTTCCTATCGCCTTTGTAACCCTCCCAAATGAGTCAAGACCATGGGCCTTCGGAAGAGAACTCCCGGAGCGGTTGGAAGACGGGCGAAGCGGTGGGTGACCTGACTGAGACGATGGTGGAAGCATCATGAAGCTGTTGGGTAAGCTCTGCAGAGTCTCTTCTGAGATTCAAGTACTTCATAGTACTTCAGTCTCATTGTGAATAGGAAGTGGAAAATCAGCCAGACTATGACTAAATACATCTAAATACAGGGCGGGCTTCCGTTCTTCCCCCACCGAGGCTGCTGGGTGAGCCGCAGCCCTGGGAGCGAGCAGAGCTGCTGCTGGAGCAGCAGCGGGCGAGATTTTTCGGCCTCTGGCGCGCTCGGCTCTACGGTCAGCGCCCGAAGCGGTCCTCTTCTCCGCGTGTAGAAGCACAAGCGGAAACCAACAGGGACCAGGGAGGAACATAGTGGCGGGTCAGATCTGGCGTCGAGGGACACTCTTTGCAGCGCCTTGAGAAGAGGAAACAGACTAGAACCTGGCCTCCTCAGCTTCGAAGCTTTCAATGCGTTCTTGCTTACGTAGGTGAATCAGACTGAAGGTACACTGCTTGCAGAAACTTGAAAACTTCTCTACAAGGTCCTGAGGCTTTAGTGAGTTCAGCAAAGTTACATCTCGGGATGAATCCACAGGAATCCTGGAAAATTGGTCATGCTCAGCACCAAGACCAGAACACGGTATAACACGGCAACATTTCCCGGTCACATCGCCGGTTTTTCTCCAACGTTCCCGGTCACCGGGTTCCCCGGTGACTCTGCCGGTGACCGGAAGGAACGAACGGACCGAGGCGACTCTGCCATGACGAGCCTCAGCAATGGCCTGGTGAAAGGCGGCGCCGGAGTGGGGGGGGCTGGAGACGTGGCAGAAGGAAGTTACTGTGAATTCTTGCTTTTATATGTTTTCTTCTTTTTCGATGTCTTTTGGGATCCTCTTAAACCATGTTTTATGTTTTTATTCTTGGTCATTTCTTCCTTCCACTTGCTTTCACTAGGCTACAGCTACGGATGTGCACCTTCCCTTAAACTTGTATTCTGTCAAGTATGAAAGGTTATTTACCAAGGCAGCAGCTCTGTACTTGATTGTTTGTTAAGAAACATTCGTGGTCAGCACATTTCACATTTTAGTTGTTTCCACTGCTTTCATACTTTCCATGCAGCACATGCACGGGGTGCAAATGAGCAGCTGATGTCATCATTTCATGATCCTGACAATTCTACACCTTGAGCTTGGCAAACCGGGATTGCCACACTTCCAAAAGGTGCATATCTAGACTCACACGGCTTGTAACACCTGTGTGTGACTTGAGAGCATCTGACTGAGAAATTCTGTTGGCCATGTGACAGACATAGGGCCCGCTCCTAAAGTAGAGCTCCACAAAATCTCTCTAGCATCTACCTTCATTGCAACCAAGTGTTGGCAGCAAAACAGTCTACAGCAGAATCAGTGCAATCTGCATCGGACGTCAACTATGCCTTGGGCTCCTGAATCTCTGTGCGCAAAGACGTGTTCCGCGCACAGTGGGCAATGCACAACCCTCCACCTATTCCACAACAAGTCTCCTCCTTTCCAAACCCCACCCCTCCAGCTATTACATCTTTCAGTTTTGCCTTGGCTCCACACACCATCCATGGAACCATTGACTTGGACGAGGAGTACACAAGCCCAATCCCTTTCTGCAATGAAGAGCAGGAGGGAGAGGAGGAGCAGGCTGAGGACGCTCAGCCTGCCCAGCAAGGAGTGCCAACACCCCATGATGCCTACGCGGCATCTGAAACACTTGGCATTTCCTTAAAAGGTCTGACCACAGAACCTATGAGCAGATGGGAGGAATTCCTTCGCAGGGTTTACCGCTCAGCATCAAAAGCCGCCCACCCAGATTGTGGGGGCTCAGCTGCGGCTTTTCAAAAGCTGAGCAGGGCCCCAGCATTGTGGAGAGGTGGCTCGCTGACACGGGCGAGTCATGGAAGGTCTTTTTCGGAGACAAGATGGTGTGTGAGTGCATGCAGTGCCTGATTTTCTTTGGGAAGATGCGGCCGTGTCCTGCGTGCATCAGCACGGATTCGAGGCAAGGCCACTTGAAGACATGCCCACTCCCGCAATACGGGTTGCGAAACCGCAATACGGCTTCAAGAACCCTCTATTGGGCCACGTACTTGGAAGAAACGGTGGCCAAAGCGGCACCCTTGGCGGAGAGGACGAAGAGGAGGCAGTCATGGATGGAGGCCAAGCTCCTGGCAGCGGAGGAGCGAGCGGCCAAAGAGGACTTCAACGGTCCGCCCATCGCTGCAAGCGCGGCAGGAGTTGGAGCAGAAAATGGGCGGAAGATGGTAAAACAAAACGCCAGCCCAATTCAATTCCAACAGGTCCAGCTCAAGTTTCGCCACATGGCTACCTATCCAGATATACGCAGTTTGGTTACAACTCCTTGGTAGCATTCCTTTGGTTCCCATGCTGTTCAGGAACACGTGTATTTTTAACTTGCGGTTGCCCAAGCACCCCTGAACATGCGCAGCAAGCATTGGCATTCAACACCATGCACCTATGGCAGCTTTTGTTCCTTGTATTTTGCTGATCTTTTCTAACCACATGCCAACGAACTTTGCCATAAGGTCATCAGCCCAGAGCACCTCCCCAACCAACAAACTGCTCAAAAGATGAGAGCTGTGCCAATATTGTAGAACCGACCAACTGCACGTAAAAGCGGCACATGTCCGCATGCCAGCTGCGGAAATCACACGCAAGTAAGCAGAAGAAAACCAGATTTAATCGGGATTCCGGTCAATATCAACTTGGAACAAAGACTCTCCGCTCGATGATCGAACGTCTTCAAACCACCACCCAAACCTCTGGAAACAAGAGGCAGATTGAACCAAACACAGAGAAACATATCACCGAACAATTTCACCGCGCACTTGACCGGGCCGGCAGTGGCGGCGGGGACCACGACAGCTCCAAAGTTCCCGTTCAAATAGCCACATGACACATCCAGGTCCAGCCCCAAAGACCTATCAAAAACTTCACTAAAACACTCACCTCTTCTGCCGGTGTTCCACCATGTTCCACCCATCCGGTCACCACCCGAGCTACCCAGTCTGACCCAGTCTGACGACCTAGTTGGAGCCGCGGAACCGGGAGGGTTCCCAGGCTTCCAGTGGGCACGTGCCTTGGACTCCTTGGAGGCCGGAGATGGGCGTTGGCGGAGCGCCGTCGGTCGGGGACCGAGCAGTAGTTGTAAGGGAAGTCCTGGGAAGCTGACTGCAGACTGGGAAGGATAGGGTGGATCCTACTCTGATCTAGGATTCACGAATCTTGCCAGGTTTTCAGGTCGATAGTCAGGTCACGTGAGAAGTTCAAAGCACAGGTTATATAGTCATCATCACACCAGAGAACTTGAGCTTTGCTGAACATTCCAAGATCGCTAAGATGGATTGGGGTTGTGTGTGGAATATGCGAACACACATACACACTGGAGGTGGTCCTGAACCGCTCTATCCAGCACGTATAGGCATCCGTGGAAGGTCCACGTTTACGTGAAAAACATCCCTTAAGAGCGACAGAAGGCGTTCTGCTGGGTATCAAAGCATGCGAAACGGGTGATGAATATTCCTCAACTACCAGGAGTCACAAAGGGGTGGTGTTTAGTCTCCAAGTGACTGGACAAATGGGCACCCCTAACCTCCATTAAGCACCCTTTGGAACTGCTGGTAGAGCGTTCTGCTCATTTTCAGAGTAGCATTCATGGATCAGCAGTCTTCACTGGTCCTGGTTGAGGAGTTCACGATGCCCCTATCACCAGGAGGGCTCCAACAGAAGTTGCTCTTGGGAAGGGACAGATGGACATGGAATCCATCAGCGCCAAAGGAAGCATTGAGTCTCGATGGATGCCTGTTTGTTTTATAAGTCCACGTGTTCGGTTTGTCTGTTCCACATGTGTTGAGTGCTTGGTCTAGTTGCTGGCCAGAACTTTGACCGGCATTGTCCCATCCATGCCCCAATCCATCCCAATCCTGGTCGAGCCTCGAACCGAACCGACCAGTAATGTAGACGGGACCGATGATGTTTCACCCCAGACATGGATGCGCTTAAAGCTCTGAAGAGGCTTCGGGGGGATTGTTTGATGAATCAAGGGCCTGCCAATCATCAACCCAAACTGAAGTTCCACGAAATTGACCCACCCAAACCCTGTTCAGTCCCTGAACCGAACCCCCCAAAACCACTGCCGTCACCCGACCAGGTGGCCAAGCAGAGGGACCTGCTTAGCATGAAATCGTGTGGGTCCGGGCCTCACCACCAGCTCTGCGGGGACCGGGGGCTCTGCGGCGAGATCGGAGCGTGACATCACTGGCTGGGGTGAAATTGGAAGGTTGTGTTCAGCAGGTGTCATGTGTTGTCATGCCTGCGCTTCAAAGGGCCACGATCCTGTTGGACCGGCCTTTCACCACCATTTCTCATGTCCAGGGTCCGGACCGTCGTTTCGGCCATCCTCGATCTGGCACCGGTCCGGGCAGCCCGGGACGAGTGGCATCCAAGCCCAGCCTTCAGTCATCAACCAGTCTTCGACTGGCTCGATGCACAGCTCGAAGCTGTGGCAGCTCGAAGCTGTGGCCAGATGAGCCGCAGGTTGGAGTCTTCCTGCCTTTCCTACCGATTGAGCAGATGGATTTGTCTTTGCCTGGGGCGATACGTTTCAACAGCAGGAATGTGCTGGATGATTTGACCTTCGCTGTTTTGTTGGCTGAGTGCTTTGCACTTTGCAACATGGCTTCTGTGATTTGCAGTGGAGAGCCGTGCTGACCACGTAGGGTGGTGTTTGATGTTGAAACTGATCCGGCAACACAACAACAAATGCCTTTGGAATGCCCCATGGATGCCCCACCGTCAAGCACCCTTTCTTGAGGCAGACCATGGAATTGGTCCCTTTCATTGCCATGGCCCGTAGCAGTTTTGACTCAAAATCCTCTGCAGAGGATAGAGCCATCGATGCAAGGGGTCAACATGGAGGTGGGTCACAAGTTTGGACGTTTCACATGTCCAAACTTTGGACTCTGGTTTGCCCCCCCCCGTTTCTTTTCACCGACTCCGCCCGCCGTGGAGGGAAGGAGTCCCTAAAAGCGGCCAGATCTGCTCGTCCGGACGTTCGACCCGACGGTCCACGGCCGCCGTTGGACCCCGGCGGTCTCCCCCAGGGCCGTGCTCTCCGCGGCGCGGCACGCGGAGCGGTCGTGGGAAGTGGCCGCTGGGCTCCTGGAGGACGCGGAGCCACGGCGAGTTCGGTCGTTCGGCGCGGTCGGCACCGGGGTCGAGTCCGGGTCACGTCTGTTCAGCCAGTGATCGAGTGATCGAGGGGTCGAAGGAGGGTCGATTCATGAGCCAGTTCTATCAAGTTCTTGACCGGAGATGTTGGATGGCTTTGGCTGGGTATTTTCTACCAGAAAAACCAGACCCTTCACCATCGTGATGCATCGTTTTACTTACTCTCTCGAGGTTTTGCTCGTGTGGCTGTGTCAAAAGGGATTTAAATGAGTTGGCGCAAGTCGAATTTGAAAGACCTTGCCAAGACCATTGAAAGAAAAGCTGCCCCAGTCTTTGTAGTCTAGAGTCTAGAGTCTAGAATCTAGAATCCCCAATATTGGTTCTTTAGCAATGGCACCAGTAAACAAAACAACGATCAGCCAGGAATCCTAGCGTATGGACAAGGTCGCCTTCCAGCACTTACCAAGGATGGACATTGCTGTCAATCTTCGGCGCTGGGTCATCCAGTTGTCTTCCCAGTGGGATTTGGGATCTTCCTGCCTCACTGTATGCCCATCCGGTCCTGTTTCCAACGCCGGTCTCCGCCCGTGTCCATCCTCAAGTTGCTCAACGAAGACCCTCTTCCCATGGCTCGGGCGCCATGGCGCCCCACGACCGAGACCACGAGGCCGACGGCCTCGACGCGTGGGATCTGCTCGAGCCGCCCTCGCGGCGCGCGCTGCGGAACCGCAAGAGGCGCCGGAAGGCGGCGGCGGTTCGGAGGCAAAGAGCTTCGTTGAGGTTGGGCAGCTTGGTGACGTTCTGTAGGCAAGTCCAGACTTGCAGTCTCCGCTGATGTTTGGAAGCCAAACGAATGATGCGGGTGAAGTTCTCTTTGTTCTTTTCCTGATTGTCGGCCTCATCAGTCCAGAGAAGTGCATCTAAGGCCTGGTCTGCAAGATCCTGCTGGCGTGTCATGGCGAACAACTTCCCTGACTTCTATCGATCATATCGATCATTGTTGTTCAATCATGTTCACTTTCGCTCACAGAGCCGTTGTTTTCCTTTCAGAACAAGAGCGTTCGTGGCCCCTGTGCCCCGACAAGCTCAGTGCTTCGAGGATGGAAGCCGGCGAAAGCCGTTGTTCCGGATGCCGACGGTAGGGACCGATGGGATGTTCCCGAAAAACAGCCCACAGAACTTCGACGAAGTTCGGGCGATGTGAGCACCTAAGAGTTCCCTGATTAAAAAAACACCTTGAGCCGTATAGTGACTTCGTGTGCTTCCACTGACCGGATGTTTCGGAGGAAACCGCCCCAGGGCCGGCCCGCGAGGTTGCGCCGTTGGCAACGGAGAACGGCGTGCCGGGTGGAACGCCAGCGGTACGGCGGAGAGGCGGACCAGGAGACCGACGGTTTCGCCTCCCAACACTGCATGGAAGTCGTGGAACACGGTCTCGAAGACCATATTTTCCCCGAACTTTTGGAGGTCAACGTTGAGAACAGGGATGAGAACATGGGTCATGCTTTCCATGTTGGGATGAGAACAGGGATCAGGCCGGTGACGGTGCGAAATGGGCCGCGTTCTTGCGGGCGATCGGATGGGGATTCGGAGTCGCAAGCAGCCCCATGGTTCATTTATTGCCTCACAAAGGGGCAAGGCACCCCGTGTCAGTCAGGTCCTCAAAGGGCTCTGTATCGGTGGTGCCAGATAGGGACCTCGAAGATGTGAACCGATTTGCGATGGACTCAGGAGAAGGATGTGGAGAAGGATGTGGAGAAGGATGTGGAGAAGGATGTGGAGAAGGATGTTTCGGTGACAGAGGAGGAGAAGGAGAATGAAGCCCCTGGGCCTACAGAAGGCCATCGATTGGAGGAGGAAGATGAGGAGAACACCCCGCCGGGTGGCATGGGTGTGAGTGTGGCAGGGCGGCGGGGAGGTTCATGATCCATTGGTTCTTCTTTGGCTGCTTCTGAAGTGTATACTTTCATGAAAAAGATTGGAAGACTTCGGAAGGACGACGCTGGGATAGGTTGCAGTCAACAGTTACAGTGCAAAATCGGGAAAGGAGAAGCATTGGTTGAACTCAAGTGCCATAGCTGAAGCCGTGGGCCATTTAGTGGTTCCAGGTTGGCTGTAAACTTCAAAGGAGCCAGGACTGACCATGTGCAGAGTCCTTTGTATAGACCAAGTCTTTCAATCATGCTGTGCTTTCAGACCAGCGATGTTTCATCATGTAGCAGACAACACGTAGGACACACAGCACTCCTTGGGCGACAGGTTAGAGGGCCAAGTCAGGATCCTCCGCTCCCCTCGTGATGAAACCACTCCTGAGTCAACAAACGAACTGAACCAACCGCGAACCCGCTGAGTTCGCGCGACGAACGGAGGAGATCTATGGGAACCTTTTGCAATGGAGCTTGAAGGTGAGATGAGACGAGAGAGTTCGGATGAGACGAGACCCATTGACATCAGACGAGCACGACGGAAGTTCCATTGAAACATCAAACATCCGTTTGAAAAGGACGCCTCGTTCCGTTGGTTATTATCCATTTTGCGGGGGTCTACAGACAACGCGAGAAAGGCAACTTGGGTCTGTCCGGCACTTCATTGTGGAACGGGTCGTGAACAACCAGCGAGAACGGGACACACGCAGTTGGTCAGTTTCAGGAGTTGTGCAGAGTGCTTTTGTCTTTGTTTCTTGTGTTTGCTTATCTACAAGGCGAACTATGACATGAACTTCGACTGGCCCTTATCACAGCGTCAGATGCCCGGTAATGCGAACGGGCAGATGCTGCAATAGCGAGTTGATGCAACAATCCCAAAACCAACCAGGAAGACCAGCTTCTTCAGTACGTGACCTGAGGAAGACCAGCCAGTGACCCTTTAGATGTTGTGACCAGACGACAAAGGATCTCACACGTTTTAATTGAAGAACGCAGGTACACCAGGTACACTGTGAGTATTTTCCCAGGATTTGTCGATGGGGGTGTTTTCCCAGCTCGAACTAGACAGAATTCGACACCCCGTCTCTTTGACACATTCGACCGAACCGTAGAGAGCCAATCTTGTTAATTACAATATTTAAAAGAGTCCCGTATAATCCTGCATATATAGATGTTTGCAACTTGGTCGACACTTGCACTCTAGGTTTCACCGTTTTCTCCCTCACCTCCTCCACCTTCTCCCCTCTCGAGGAAGTTCACCCGCTTTACTCATCTGCAAAGTGTGGAGCGGATGAGCCTGTCGGTCGAGCTCATGCACTTGCGCTGGGCCTTGATGACCTCCAAGCTCCTCTGACCACTGCCGTCGCTGCTCTCGCCTCCCTCACTGGTCATGTCGCGAGCGCCGCGCCGCCCAGTGGATGGAGACGCGCTACCTTGGGATCCAAGTGCAGTGAGCGAAGTGCCTGTGAGTAAGTCCAGGTGGCGAATTGGATCTAGGAGATTCTCGTTTTTTGTCGCATTGAATTCGTGGCGAGGGGTGCGTCATGTGCAACTTGGGCCAGCTAGACAACAAAGAGTGCACTCGTGTGCATGTGAGGCGAAACCTTTGTTCCAGGTGGGTGTGTTTTTTGTTGAAAAAAAGGGATGCCGCATTGATTCCAGGATCCTTGTTGGCCTGCAAAGACGCTTTCCTTTCTTCATGGCTTAATTCAGCTTGCTTTTCAATGACCAAATGACCACCTAGCCGCAGAAAAAGCCACGCAGAAAGAATTAAATGTCTCCTCTGACCATGGTGTGGGACATGCGCTGACCACTTGCCTGTTTCATCCTATTTTCGAAGCGTTGGTTCCTATTTTCGAAGATTTGGGATCCCTTCTTCTCAGCATCTCTTGCCGTATCTCACGGTCTGTCCGTTGCATCTCTCAAGATCGAACCGAGTCGAAACGGTGGCGGTCGGTGCTGGGATCGATGCCCCGTTCTCGACGTTCAACCAACGGACGAAGGTCCCAAGGGCCGATCGTGCCTTCTCAAGACTCCAAAGCAAAGGTTTTGAATGGCTTTGATCACTGAGAAAGCATTGTTCTTGAAAGGTCAGTACATTGCTGAAAACCTTTCTCTGAGGTCTTTGACCAAAGTTTTCGGTCGCATCGCTGGTTTTTCTTCTTTTCGGATCTTTTCGGGAACCATGCTTTTGAGTTCCAAAAGGAAAAGAACTAGACGTCAGTGACCTGAGTAGATGACGTAGCGACCAGCGACCGAAGCATCTGACCTTTTCTCCAATGAGATGGATCCAGTCCTCACCAGATGGATCCGGCTCTTCGCAGGGGGGGAGACCAGCGCAGGACATGTCCCTGCGACGGCTGGAAGTGAGTCGGGTGGCCAAGCCGGGTTGGGTACGGCACACATGGACATACATGGACATACATATATCATATATCAGTCATGGACGAAGTACGTGCAAAACGGTGTAAAGTTGACCCACATTGAGTTCGTGAGCACATCTCTATTGAAGTTCCAGACCTATTCTTGCCCTACATTTTTGGCCATTGCTTTGTTATGAGCCTCATCACCGCACCAGGCATCAACGAGTCTAGATTCTAGACGAACACATTGGAGCTTGGCCCAGCTTAGCAAAGCCCTTCCGCCCTTCCGCCCTTCCGATCCGCCCTTGAAAGCCAACATGATCACGTGCGCCCAGGCATCATTGCGTTGCAGGTGCGGAGCCGATCCGCGGACGATCGACGGTCTGGACCCGTTCGATGGTCCGAGCGAAGGAGTTGGACCCGGTCGTTCGAAGGCTGTGACTTGTTGGGACCCTTTCTACGGTCAAAACCAGCCCTGGTCGAGGCTTACCGAGCGGTCCACCCGGTTGGTCCACCCGGTTGGTATCCTGGTGTCGGTCATTGACACCAGGATACACCAGGTAATTAGGCCAACTGCTCAGTAGCCTGCTTTTGTCCCACAGCCATATCAACCTAGAGCCTGACTGACTGTTTTGATAGGAAGTTTGACCATATTTTGGATAGTTGATCCTCCAAAACAGGGGTCAGGAACAAAGACTTTGGGCGAACCAAACAGCCCCACTGCAGCTGGACAGTCGACAGGCCGCTGTGGCCTCGATGGCTGCGGACCCGTCCGGGCCTCCCAAGGAGGACGTCCGGCGCCGGGGTAGGTGAAAAGGGATCAGAAAGGAAGGCAACATATAGATCACATTATAGATCACTGAATGAGCCCTGTTTTGGAGCATCAACTCTCCAAAATATGTCAATGAGATTCATTGAGTTACATTGAGTTTATATACTGAGAAGTTGGCGCAACCAGCTGAAGATCTGATTTTTGTATCGAAAGACAAGAGAAACTCTGCAAGAAACGGATGCACCTCGCCACACACGAATCTTGCGGTCCGTCTATCATGCCTCAACATATCTCAGCATCCCCCGTTGACCCTGCATGTTCCTACAGAGGTTTTTTGTGACCATAGGACCCTACAGGGGTACCCAACTAGGATAGTCTATTATGGTGGGTTCTTCCACCTCTGCTGAACCAGTTTTCCGGTGGTGACCGTCGCCTGAAAAGCACTGCGTCCAGCGGGTCGACTCGTTCCAATCGTCCGAGGCTGCGGCAGCAGCAAGGCTTCGAGGAGCTGCGTCGGCGGCTGCGGGAGACGGACGTGCCGAAGCAGGCGCCGGTACAGGGCCGGCAACGGGGGGGGCAGTGGACTCAGTTCAGGGCCGTCTTTGAGGTGGGAGAGATGTGGATTCTTTTGTTTTTAGGGGAGATGTGGAATGGGTGGAAGATGATGTTCCTTCACAAACAGGCAGGTGAGTTCCACCTCCCCATGGTTTGTTTTCGTCGGAGGGTCATTGGTTTTGAACATCGTCCGATGAACGAATGGAGCGTTGCGCGGTTCGCCTTTCGCCGTTCACGGGTGTTGCGGAGGTGTTGGCCAGCAGTTCCTACGCGTTGCTCTATCACGAGAGCAGCTTGGTGTGTTAAAACGGGTGAATGATGGTGAATGAAAGATGATCGGAAACAGGATGGGTGGTGAGTGTAGGGTTTCTGCTGGTTCTTGTCCTGGATGTTTTGACAATTAGTCAGAATCTCCACCAAGAGAGAAAGATGTTGGTGTGGTGGGTCTAAGTGTTTGTCTGCTGGTGCTGCCACAAGCTGTTTCTTGGCGGTTTGTATCAAGTCCGGGTCTCAACAGCAAGCTCTTGCGTGTGGATGCAAGAAGCTGCAGTCCTGTTTTTCACCTTGAAGTTGGCTCTGCTTTTCAGGGTAAAACATGGCCCAAGCCTGCAGATCTCAGGCACACCGCTTGACTCATACAAGTTTCCGGACATGACTACGACTTTGATAGTGGTGGGCAGCATTGCAAGCAAATATGCCAAGGCAATGAGCATGGTGGAAAGGGCACAAGTGTCAGTAGCCCCTGCAGGAAGCGCAATCAAATGACACCTGTGTATCTTGAAGCAAAAGCTTCCTCTGTGCCACGCTACACACCTTGATTGCCTTGGACTTTTGTGGATCAAAATCCAGCCACTACAGACCAGTCCCCCTTGCAAGATAATGCAGCTTCTGGTGCACCAGTCGAGAGAATCTCTTGGGAAGGCTGGTGTTTTTCGTCCCTGAGATGGTGAAGATCGGAGAGGCCTTTTTCCCCCTACCCTACCCCAAAGAAGGTTTTCCTGTACCCTGTAGACTGTCCCAAAGCATCCCAAAACAAGAACTCGCAAACCACCTCGTCTTGAAGTGTTGATCCCATGTCCCTCCCCGCTGAGCCGCAAAAAGCGTTTGCACCCAAAAAGCGCACCAAGTGCTGGACGGCCTGGTCGCAGCCATGCTGGATCGGCAGGTGCCCCGTCGTCCGGACGATCCGCCGTGGGGTTCGATCGTCCCCGCGTTCGGATCGAACCCGGAGCACGCGGGACCCACGTCGTTTCGAGAGGCCACGGCCACGTCACCGGTCGGTTGCGACCAGGTGGTTCGGGCACCGAGAGGGGATGAGAGGAGCCTAATGGTTCTGCCTTGCTTGCGGGAACATGCCTGTAGAGGCAGAGAGATCCAGTTCACCACCCTTGGTCTGGTGAAACACCGGGGATGGCACCTCTGAACAAAGCTGCTCCTCCCGGATCTTTGGCCTCGCTTGTAAGCAGCTCCGGTCTCCCGTCACCGAGAGAGTCTTCTCTGCCAGGTCTTGCGACCCTGCTTGCGGCGGCTCCACGGTCTGGCGTCCTCCAGTGACGGTTCCGTTGGCCCGAGGGCTGATCCGGTCAGGGCCCTGGGGCTTCTGCAGGTGTTTGGGGCCCCCTGCTGGAAGTATAGGTGTCATAAGGGTGACTCAGAACTGCAGGGTTACTCCAAAAACAGGGATTACTTTTTTTACTTTGCACAACACTTCTTGGAACTTCCCCAACTCGCTTTAAGGAAAACAGTTGTGAGGTTCCCCCTGGTCCCCACTGAGTCCCCACCTACCATGTGTCCAGCATCCCAATTTCTTTTTCTTCCTTGTGAAATTTCCACGAAGAAAAGGGGCAAAAACAACACCCAAAAACATACACACAAAAACACAAACACATAAAAACACACCACAACTGCCAAAACCCACCAAAAATGATGGTCGCGGTCGGGCGGTCGAATTGCAGGTCTTGGCCGCGCAAGCCTCCTTGGGCAGTGCGGCTCTGGATCTCCAGCGCTGCTTCGCTCCACGCTCCGTCCTGCGTGATCCTCGCCGGACGGCAGGCGAGGGGGGGCGAGGGGGGGGAAGATGGCCCATTTGTATAATGCAACCTGTTGAGGGAATTTTCGGGATCCGGGCAGGAGATTGTCCCAAAGGTGAGGTTGTAGAGATGTGGCTGGCTTGGTTGTGGCTTCCTTCACCTCTGTCTATATTCAACCAAAGCCTTTGTTTGTGACGTTCATGACGTTTATCAAGGCTGTGTAGGCGTTTGGCGCCAGATATTCCGAAATGGCGTTCAGCTCCAGCCGCCGGAAGCGGTGTTTTCTTTCTTTTTGGGACCCACGGCTGCAGGGCAGGGCGTTTCTCCTCCCTCACCACCCGGGAGGCCGCCTGGCGACCCGGCGCTTGCAGCATGAGCGAGGTGGGGCGGATCTCGACCCTTTGGACGTCCAACATGTTCCGTATTCGGCGTCAGAGAATGCGCCTATACGTCGGACCCGTATATAGATCGCCTCCATGGGAGTATCATGGGGGATCGTCCAAATATGAAGAGGAGGTTCAATTCAAATGGGGAGATTCTTAATCAAGCGATATCAAGCGTATACAGCAGGACAGTGAAGAGTTAGGACAGTGAGGGACAAGTCCAGATGTCGAGAGGCGAACTCGGAGACGAACGTAGAGATTCATCGAGTTCCATATTGTTCCCATTTTCATTTTGGTGAAACCACAACGTGGTGCAGTGAAACAGTAGCTGTGTCAAGTGGTAACCTTCATCCTTGTACCATTTTGGCTCAAGGATGAAGGCACCGGTTCCCCATGCGGTGATTTTGCAATGTTTTTGGAGCTGGTGATTTTGGTTGCCCTCCTGACTGGTATTCTCATCGGTTGCGCTGGTGACCAGCTGGCACCCCGGCCCCCAAAAGCAAAGAAGCGGTGGTATTTAGAGTGATGGTGGAGGATCTTCTATCAACATTCTATCAACAGTACCAGGGCCTTCAAGGGGTGGTTTGTGGACACCCCTTGACAGCTAAGGGGCTATAAATAGACACCCCTTGGATGGTCCTGGTATAGAGTCTATATGAGTCTATAATATCATAGATTCTAGATAAGTGTAAAGCCTTTTGACTGAAGAGACCACGACCTCGGTGACCGTTTTCACCCAGCACGCCCAGCTGGAGGTCTTCGGTCGCACGGCGACCTCGAGGCCAAGTCCATCTCGGCCTTTGCAACTTGGTCTAACTCCTTGAAGTGGACGGGAGTGACCGGCTGCACTTGGAGGATAGGGGAGCACTAGAGGTGCCCACTACTGCTCACCAACCACCTACCTTTTGTGCCTACTAAGTAGGACGAACCACGGAACCACGGAACGGTCCTGGAAGATCCACTTGTTCCAAACCAGATCCGCCCGTTGAAATCAGATGAACCACATGGTGAATTTGTACACCTTGTGTTGGACCCGGCGACCCTGGCGTTCCCTATCAAGGATCACAAGGGTTAATGACACCCAGCGTCAAGATGTTGAACACAAAAACACCGAACATCGACCAGGAGCTTTCTTATTCGGATCTTCCGAACCAAACCAAGGGATTTTTCCGTTTCGGAAGCGAGTCTCCTGGTCGTCTCCTGCCAATCCCTCATCAGAGCGCAGAGCTCAGAGCGATCGGCACAGCATCTCAGGTGGCCAGCAGCCTGGATGCTTCTTCCGTTCGTGGCCGCCTCGTAGGCCACAGGATCCCCTGCTTCGGTATGTCGCCGGGGACGTGAACTCCGTGTGGGGCCGCCCTGTGACGTGAGCTATTTTGGGCTAACTTGGGGGCTAACTTGACGTGGGGATCTCATGGGATGCATCTTGGGGGTTTCACTCTTGTTCTGTACACTTGGCTCCTTCGATGTGGTCTCGACGTGACGACCTGGTCGTTGGCCTTGAATAAAAGGTCCGACAACTCCCACGCTTTTCGGTGCAGTTTGAGAGTTGGTGAAAGACCCAACCGTTTCTTTTTTGATCCCTTTTCTCTTGAGCTCTAAACAATTCTAAACATTATAATAATTGTATAACTAATATAGTATAAAAAGCAACGTCATTTGATTCTTCCTTTATGTTCAATTCTGCTTCTTCAATTGAGCTAGATTGGCTCGCAGCCCACGAATTGGTGTTCAATATCAGGGCGTCCGCGATGCGATTTCGGGGCCAACAAAACCGAAGCACTTTTTCAACCAAATCATGTCCACCCGAAACTGACACCGAACGAAGCTTGGGCTTCTCTGATAAAGCTTGGCCTGGTGGAAGAGTCCAACTAAAACCTTTGCAGCCAGCAGTGTTAAATCTTCCATTTTCAGACACATTTTCTGTAAAAAGGCCATCAAACACCAGGACAAGGATTTCCTCACATAAATCTCGGTACACTCCATTCGCAACCTAAAAAAATCGAGACATTCATTAAATGAATACATTTGCACCTTCTCGCACCTTCTCGCAACGGGGGGCATTCGGTGGCATCCCGCTCCTTCCATTCCTCCACGGTCTGGACCCGGTGGAAACCGTCGCCAGGAGCGACTTGGAGACCGAGGTCTCCCTGATCTCGGTGCTGGCGGAGCATGACCGCTCCCAGCACGCGGAGCGGCAGGCGCGAGATGGGAGGTGAGAGCAAAGGGGCGAAAGAGGACCCGAACCTATGGAGGGGTCGGACGCGGTCGAATCCTCGCGGGGTCGAAGTGATTTTGGAGAGGACGGAGTCCGTGCGGAGAGGAGGGAAACCTACCCGGTGGATCCCAGCCATGAAGAGCTAGAACGGAACCAGGGGCCCGTTCCGTTTGGTTTACGGTCTAAGTCGAACTGGAACTACTGGTTATACCTATATGAACTAGATTGAACTAGTGGTTTGCCTGGATCCACTGGCTTCAGTTTTGGCATCCAACGAAGATCACTTCTAAGAGCAATATAAGTAGAAGACCCGGAAGATGCTGTCTTGAAATGCTGAGAGAAGCTCCAAAGCATCTCAAGCTCCACATTAATGCCATTGATGTCTGAGGAACATGCTGCTTCCACGTAAATGGTTTTGCTTGGCGTCCTGAGTCTGAAATACTGTCTCAAGGGTGTCTCTGAACCAACCAAGTCAGCACTAGCAAGACCACCAACCCATCCACCTGCCAACCCACCTACCGCCTTGGCTAGGCCTTGCTCTCCTTGGTTGAGGACATCCCTCCAGGCGAACGGGCGACGGCCCATTCCGGGACACCGGAGAGTCCGGATACCTCTGGCGACTCGATGGGTAAAGCTCCAAGGATAGCGGTACGTAGGCAAAGGCTTCACCAGTATGCAGTACGCAGGCAGTTTCTGCCAGCAAATTGCTGGTCTTGTCGGGTGTGGGTCAACACTACTAGTCACCCCAAAAGCAAGACCACATGTTGACATCCCAATCTAACCAACTTGCATCAACTCCCACCGGCTCATTTCGCACCCAATCGGTCCGACCACCGGTGGCACGCCCCAAAGTCACGCCCGATCGGTGGCAGCGACTCGGCCAGGGGCGAAGCCTTTGGGCACCATTCACCTGTGCCCTCCGCGTCTCCCCGCATCTCCGCAACGTCGTCCCGTCTCGCCGGTGTAGGCGGAGGTAGGTCATATAGGTCGTTTCATCCACGGAGCAGGTGAGCAGGTGAATGAGAGGGGGTATTTGATGTAATTATATAGGTGGGAGGGAACTGGTTTCTATCAGGCATGACATTGTGGCTTCTCGTTTGTGCCTTGATACCCAACCGTTGGGGCTTGATGGGACAGTGCCTTTTCAAGCCTTTGTGCTGGCAGTGGGCCCCAAATAGAATCCCTCAACACCATTTCAGCATATGGCACTTCTTACACTTGGCTTCAGCATAGAGTTCCATGAATCCTGGCATATCCTGGCATCTTCTTGCTGGAGTGGGGGTTAACCCTGCATTTTCTTGTCACGTCACCCGGTCCCCCTCCGTTCTCCGGGACCGTTCTCCGGCTCCGACCCGGTCTCCCGCTCCGGGACCGCCGAACGGAACCGGTTCAGACAGCGCCATCAGCGCAGGTACATCAGCGCCCATCCGTGCATCAGCTGCACTGCGGTCTTCTTTCAGCTCGCCACCCTGTGGCCAGGTCCGTGGTTCGGGCGCGGCCGGAGAGGTAGATCGGCCGCCACTGGGGCCGTTTTGAAAAGGAGAGGTGTATGGTAGTGCATGGGGCCACCGGTGTTTTTTTGTTTTTTTTGGATGCAAGTACGTACTGCTCGGCTTTTCCAAAGCACCATGGAACCACTCTTCGATGAAGCATTTCAGCGGGTTCGCGCGCTCGGGTTCGCGCACCAGCTTTTTTGTCCAACGACTGTTCAACTCCACGGCACAGCCTTCGAAGGAACTCGCTTGGAAGTGGCCTTCGATGCCTGGGAAGAAACCAAGCGCTGGACAGGCCCGACATGGCCCGACATGGCCGTCTTCCGGGTGGCGCACGACCCCCCACCTGTGCGACCTGTGCCTGGAATCGTGGTTTCCGGAGAAGTACTGTAGTGGTTGCTTCAACCTATATAATAGGCACATCTCTCGTCCTTTAGAAGCGTTTTCTTTGTTGTTTTAAGTGAGAGGTGGCCATCATCAGACGTTTATTTTGTTCTGTTGATTCACAATCCATTGACTTGCTACGCCAACCGCCACCGGTGGAGTCCACCTCGCTGCCAGTCCACCCAGATGAGCTTCCGACGCAGAGCTGGGACCAGGCTTCTTTGGGCTGCTTGGCATAGGTTTTCAGGAAAGGCTACCCTCGCTGAAACAATCATGGAAGTGGAATGCAGCCTGTTCGTAGAGGAAAACAGTCTTCCAAAGAGGCATGCTGCTCCACTTCGATGTTTGTTGGATGGAGGCTAAGCCGCTAAACACCTCGAAGATGGGATTCTGTCCAGTGAGTCTGGAGGTGGCCAATAGTTTTTTCTTCTTTATTTAAATGCAAAAACCCATAAAAACATGTTTTTGCGAGGATGTTTGGTCAGGTTTTCACACTGTAGCTAAGCCCAACGAGAAGCAAAGATAATGTTGGTGGGTTAACCACCACGTGGCGCAGCTGAAACGAACAGCCGAAACCTGGCGCAGCCTCTGCTTCTTTAGACTCAGAGGATCCCACTCCGGCGCACCTGCACATGTATTGCCCCCTCGTAGATGTTGGCGACGCCCATGAAACCAATTTTTCTCAAGAATACAGCCTCTTGGGAAGACTCTTCGGCCGAAACTGCCTCCAACTCTCCGAGTGCGTCACTGGAGCTCGTTGGTCCACCCGACCGCCGACACTCGACCGGTTTCGGCGGTTTGGGCTCGTCTCAGGTCGATGCTGATGGTCCAGTGGATGGGGTATGGCTCAGTCCGCGGAAAGTGAACCACTCGTTCGTTGCAAGAAGACCCCGAACAAGTGGTCTTTTTGGGGAGAAACTCGTGATGCTGGAAAAGTGTAAGGATGCTGTACAGTTTGAGACCTATACCTCATTTCTGGAAGCCGTTGGCACCATGAGATTTATTTCGAGCTTGCCAACTCGTGCGAAAAGAACGCGTGGCCTGCCTGGACCTTGGGGGGTGCGGTTGTAGTCAAATCCACATCTCGTGAAGCTTACTTGACAACAAGTTGCACTGATTGAGCAACCTAGCCCAGTCTTATCCCTTTGTCATCTGTGCCATGAAGAAACTGCAGGCATCTCAACACTCCTGGCACTATGAATGGTTTCGCTGCCTGGAATCGACCCCATGAACCCACCATGAACCCACCCCCATACGACAAGAGCAAGGGCGCCGTAAATGGTGACTCTTTGACGGCGGAGCGTAGATGGTCCAGCTGTTCCTGTGACCGTTTTGCATGTCAACATGGTATGTCAACATGTCCTTTCACTCTGGCGACAGCTTGTTGTTTTCCTCCCAAAAAACTCTTCCTGGTTCCACCTCGTGAAAAGCACCTTTTTTGTTCCAATGGCATTCCAAGGCCGAGTCGGTTTCCTCGCGCTCCGCGGGCTGGCCGTGGCGGCGCTTCTTACTCCGCCCAGGCGGAGAATGGTGAGCTGGGCCACTCGGCGGCGCAGCTGATGGCGGCCAAGGTCACTGAACTGGAGGCGGTGGAGTGCGGTTGGGGTGGACGCCTGAGTCGAACGAAACCCACCGGTGTGCTGGGGTTCAGGGGGGCCCGGACCAGGTGGTTTCCGGGGGGGGGTGATCGGGCATCGACCACGATTGACCTTGGTTGGATGGTTCAGGTTCATTATGTTGATGTAGTTTTGGAGGGTCTTGGATACAATCCAAGATCTTTGCTTAGGGGCCGGCATCCAGCAGAGCCTAGATCTGTCAATATTGGCGGCCTGCTCCATCTACTGGGGTTTAAGAAATGTCTTCATTGAAGATCATTGAAGAGTCTGGATCGGGCATCACTGGAATGGCACCTTAGTAGCATACCTCCACTGTCTCCGTCAAAGCCAGCAGCTAGCAGCTAAGCACAGCCACGGTTCGGGGATGTTGGGCTTTACACCAACCAACAAAACCAACCTCTCTCAGTTTACATCAAGTTTCCTTCAATCAACACAACCAGCCTGTACAGAACTTACATACCTTTGATGGATCAAGAGATATCAAGAGACTGTTTGAACTAGGTTCGCTGACACTACGCGGTCTCTCTTTCTCTCTCTCTACCCTTGTCTCGGATCTTCACTTCAAACAGTCCAGCATTTGATCCTGTCATCCGCACCGGTGGCATGTCCATGGCCAGCAGACAGGTGTCTGGGACATCCCCAAGGGTCACACCCAGTCGTACCCGGTGGCATGTCCAGTTCCATTGGTGCCAGGCCAAGCTTCTGGAAGCCGAGAAGCGTGCGCGCCAAGCGCAGGTGCGCCACCAAGCGCGTCGTACTCAACCTCTTGCCGCGAACTCCCTCAGAGTAGTCTGTCAATCAATATCCCCTAGGGATCCAAGTACCTTCTCAGAAGGTGATTGGAGACACTCTTATGTGGGTTTGGAGGGTCCAAGTACCTTCTGAGAAGGTACTTGGATTTCTAGGGGATCGTTTTCCATAGATATTCCAGAGTTTTCCACACTTTCCGGGTGGTTTAGTGACTGATTCCTCCGATTCCATCCCATGTTTTGAGGCCGTCTGCGACATCCGGAGAGCGAGTGAATGAACTTCTCAGGTGAGTTGTGTTGGTTGAGAGTGATGGGAGGACCTGGTGTGTGGATTGGTGTGTTTCACCAGAAGCCAAGGTGTTCCTTAGAGGGAGAAAAGCCAAGAAACAACTCACATTCTTCTAACACATATTTTTAAACATCAGTTTTTTTTGTTATATATTTGTTTGTTTCTCTTTGCTGCTCTTTTTTCCTTTTTGTCTAGAACAATCACCAGCTCAAAGAGATCTCGGCCGCTGGCTCGCATGACCTACGCTCCGGTCTGCTGGTCCGGGTGCCAATGACCAGTCCCCGCATGACCGGTGACTGTAGGTGCCATTTCCCCCACTCGGATGAATTCCATTCAACTGAAGAGTCTCTTGGTCTTCAACGAGTCCTGCAGGTCCACGAGTCCCCGGACGCCGCCTTGCCCCTTGGACGAGGGGTGTTTGGACGGTTTTGGGGGCGGCAGCGGGTCTCAGAAGGCCACCGAAGGATCGGCACGTCGGGCCGGAAGGGAGAACCCGGAAGCCAAGCATCAAGACTTAACAAACAGATCAGGGACCTGACACAACAGATCAGGAAGACAGGTTTCTGGGGTCCTTGGATGGCCATGAGGTTCAGGTTCATGACCAACCTCAGTGGCCAGAAACCTCTAAGAGAGCTTGCGTCAAAAAACTGTGGAGTTCATGAGATTCTTACTCTTCTTCTTCCTTGTCAGCGATGTCTTTTTTGTTCTTGGCATCGCAAGTACTTGTGATGATTGTTTTTCACCCATGAACCAGATCCACCTTGATGTTGTTGGGTAGGCCAGTATGGCCGAAGTAACAATAAGTGGTGGTAAACCTCAGGGTGGCTGGGTGGGTTCAGTTTTGGTCTGGTACCATTTTGGCTCAAGGCCTCTTGGTACCAGACCACCCCCATTGAAGATAAGTGGGGGGGTGAGGCGCCATGGACGGCCTGCTTCCAGACCGAGCAACCCTCGCGTCGTGGTCCACGCTGAGAGAGGCGGCCACGTGGGGGGTCTGGAAGCAGGCTTGGTGAGGGCGGTGACTCGCCAGTTGGGTGACCCTGAACTGAATGCGCTGCCAGTGTTGGCCGTGATCCCGATCGAGGTCTTCGAAGCAGCCCTGGGTGGGGCCACCCGAGGTGACAGGTCGTTGCACGAAACCGAGAAGGCCCAATGGAGGCTGGTGCTCAGTGCAATCACGGTCAAATACGGAGCTCCCTCCTTGTTCGCATCGCCAGCAACCCACACACCGGAGACACCTGCCAGCAAGGGTTCTGCGGCAGGTCCAAGTGGGACCAAGTTGAAGTTGAAGATGAATCAAATCATTGACCAAGGAGTTGACTTCGAGGTTGAGATGTTGCCCAACACCACCTTACAGAAGATGAGGTCACAATATGTGATTTCAGAAGGTGACAACCCCCTCGAGAAAGAGGAAGTGACGGCCCAGTTGAGTTGTTTGTTTCACAAGCTTCAATCAGGGCAGCCTCCATTCGTCGACATGGGTGTATGGGGGCCACATGGTGACAGGATTGCAAGGGCTATGAGGTTCGTGTCACAACAGTGGCGTGATGGGCAATGGAAGGCTGTTGAACTACCCGGCGCATCGAGTCTAGATTCCTGGGAGGAGTCATGGCGAATCTTCCGGACAGCAGCCCTCATGTTACAGATGGCCACAGCAGCCTCCCTCGATCGCTACGCCTCAGAGTTCAGGACGAGGGTTCTGCAACACCCTGATGTGTGGCACTTGGCTATCCGATGCCGGACAGAATTCTGGTCTCAAGAGAAGCGCAAGCAGGAGGCATTCCATGCCACCCATGCAGCTTTGTCAGCTTTCGTGCCAGATCAGCCGTGGAACTCAGTCATTCGGGCCAGTGCATCGCATTCAGAGTTTTGGTCCAGGGAGTTTGAGAAGCCGGCTTTGCTGTATGTGATGAACTCAGCCAAGGCAGTTCCGGCGAGGCCAGCTGGACCAAGCACGACAGATGATCAGAGCTGGACGAAGCCACAACCCAAGAAGAAGACGAACAGTTCCTCAGGTTTCGACCCCCAGAGGAAGGATGGCAGGTATTTCCGGAGCAAAGCAGGCATCAACATTTGTTATGCTTGGTCGAGGGCAGCAGATGGGTGTTCGAACGATCGTTGTGACAAGGGGTTTGCACACATCTGCGAATGGTGCAGGGCACCACACAAAACCATTGACTGCCCTCACAGCCCGGGATGGACTCCGGACAAGAAAGAGAAGCCGAAAGGCAAAGGCAAGAGCAAGGGGGGAGGACCCCCCCACAAGCGGCAGAAGCATATGTGACTACAGTGCCCGTCGGTGGCTCCTCAGGCAGCAGAAGTCGACGTCGAGAAGAAGTTGACACTACTGCGGGAGCGGCTGAAGAGAAGGGCAGTTGACATTGAATTTGATGCAGGCAAGCGTGCAAGGACATTACCTCCTAAGGAGGTGGGTGATAGCATGGTTTCACAAGACCACTGCTTTATGGAGCTCTTTGCGGGTGAGGCTGGACTCACTCAAGCTGTTAGCAGATTGGGTATTCCAGTGTTCGAGCCTGGAGAGATCAGAACAGGAGGCCGCATTGCAGTGGGTACAGACCTTTTATGCAAGGAAACGTTCAAGAAGCTCAAGAGCGAAATTAAGTCAAGGAAGGTGAGATGGTTACACACAGCTCCACCCTGCAAGACTTTCTCAAGGGCCCGGAGGAGGGACAAGTTTGCAAAAGCCCGTCAACTCCGATCAGCTCAACAACCTGCTGGATTGGAGCCAAAGTCGTGGAGAGTGAAGGAGGCTAACGTGTTGGCTTCGAGAGCAGCTCAACTGTCACTTTTACAGTGGAAGGCTGGCGGATGGTTCTCGTTGGAAAACCTTTTACATATGGCTTTACACACCTGTGAAGCTGCTGCTGCAACTCGAAGGTGTGAAGCTTTACCGAGGTGACCAGTGTGCCTTCATGGGTGAGTACGTCAAGCCCACAGGTTGGTTGAGCAACGCAAGATTCATGGAGGTCATGGAGAAACGTTGTCCAGGGAGGCCAGAACACCGGCATGAACCGTTAATGGGATTCACCTTGGACTTCCATGGCAACAAGGTGTTCAAGACGTCACTTGCAGCAGAATATCCACAAGGCCTGTGCATTGAACTGGCAAAAGCATATGCCAAGGAGCTGGAGGCGGTCGGGAACAGGCCAGATAGTTGGAAGCTAGTGATGAAAGAAGATGCCAAGGTCAAAGACCTCTTCTCGAAGAAGGCGGTGGTTGAGCAGGAGAATGAACGATGCATTGGGGGTCTCAGGAATCCTTGGCATGCAGTTCAGATGGTGCCCAAGTGGTTGCAGGTAGGGAACATTGGCTGGCGCGTGTTACAGTCGTGTTTGGGACAGTTGGACAAGCTCAGGTAGGCAAAGAACGCAAGGGTAGCCCAGGTCTTTGGGTGTGCACCCCATGAGCGTGGGCTCTGGGGAGCGTTACTTGAGCGGCTGGTATACCTGAGCGACGACCCAGACATAGAAGCAGCAAGCTGGCCAAGAAGAGGAACACCTTTGGGCATTATCAATGACATACCTGTGGGAGGAGTGTTCCCGAAGGTGGAGGAGGAAGACCCTTGGCAGGAAGAAGACAAATTTGAGTCTTTGGCCGAGTTGGAGGGTGCATTGAACAACTACAAGTCTTACGAAGAGGAGAAGGCGGCAGCAGACGCCCTCTTCCAGAAGGAGGTGGACAAAGGGTTCGTGCACTGGACCAGGGACCTGAAAGAACTAGAAGACCTGTATGGGACGTTGGTGCCATCGGCTATCGGCTACATTTCCAAGATCAAGTTGGACGGAACAGTGAAAGGACGGCTGGTGCACGACCTGAGGAGGAGTCAGGTCAACAGCCACATCGACCTCAAGGAGCGGCTAGTGTTGCCTAGGCTGAGGGATGCAATGGAGGATGCTCTCCACTTGCTTGAGACGCGGACACCTGACGAGAAAGTCAGATTCATGAGCCTGGACTTCTGAGACGCCTTCAAACATCTACAAGTGAGACAGAACGAGTACAGATACTTGTCGGGCAGGGCGCTGGGGGGACATTTTGTTTACAGAACAGTATATTGTTCGGGGTCAAGACAGGACCTCTAGTCTGGGGAAGAGTTGCCGCGTTGATAGCAAGGTCGACACAAGCATTGTTCAATGCAAGTAGGTGCAGGTTACAAATCTTTGTTGACGATCCCTTGATTGTGGCCCGTGGTACAGAGGCTCAGCTCAGCAGCATTTACAACATTGTGTTGTTGTGGTGGTTGACATTGGGCTTGAAAGTGGCCTGGTCGAAAGGATCAGTGTAGTCGTGAATGACCAGGAGGAATATGTCAAGGTGATGGTGACGGCTAGCAAGCTGGAAGAGTGGAGAATGCTCCTAGAGAAGTTGGACACCAAGCCATTGGTGAGAAGGAAGTTGGTGCAACAGTTTACGGGCAAGATGTCCTGGGCAGCTGGCTTCATCCCGCAGCTCAAGCCGTTTGTCCGGATGTTGTATGCAGCCTTGACATCCAATCCAAGCAAACTACAGGGCCAAGGACAGGTCTATCACCGGAGCCGGCGCTGCGCTGGATCAGGCGGTTCCTATGGAGTTGGGGACCTGAAGGTCTAGAAAGAACAGTGTATGCACACACTAGACATCGGTGCTGGCTAGATTTTCTGGTGGACGCCTCACCGTGGGGTGGCTGTGTGCAGGACAGCCAACAGAAGTCTTCTCCCTCACCTGGACGTCAGCAGATGAGGCAAAGACGGGTGCTGTGATAGGTGAAGCTGGTTCGCAAGCGTTGTGGGAAGCATATATGATGCTGCGATGTTTGTGGGCCTGGGTGAAGACAGGGGACCAAGGCTACATCAGAATCCGTGGAGATGCACAAGGAGTTCTGTTTGCCCTAGTGAGGAGAGCAGCGAAGGCGCCTTTGCTGAATGAAGTCACAAAAGAAGCGGCGCTGCACCTCGCTGTCCACTTCGCTTCACTAGAAGCGTTGCATTTGTGGAGCGAGCAGAACGTGTGGGCAGACGCCCTATCCCGGGGCCAGATGCCCGGAGAGCTTTCTCACCTGCCGAAGGTGGAGCATGCGCCTGAGCTTTGGCACGAAAAGTGAGAAACAGTGAGGGGGAGCGCATGTTCCCGCACTGAGTGGGCATCCCGAAGAGGGGGGAGTGGCCAACCGAGCAGGGGAGACCGGGGAGAAGGGTTGAAACCGCCGAGACACGTCGCTCGTATCATGCGATCAGCGTGAGTGTCGGCCGCCCGCGTGCAAGGCAGCTTCAATGCCGAGATGGGCATCACTCGGCGAAAGCCCAAGAGGTGGCTGAAGACCCAGAGGAGTTCAAGAAGGCCATGGAGGACTTCCAGAATGACAAGTTTGCAGCCTCGAACCAAGCGACACACAAGGCTAGGGTTCAGTGGTGGCTACATCGTGCAAAGAGCTTGGACGTGGACCCCTTCCCTTTGACGGTGCAGACGATTGATATGGCAGGTGCCTTGTTGAAGGTGGGCCAATATGGATCCTCAGCCATGTACTTCGCCGCCTTCAAGAGGGAGCACGTGCTCTTGAGCCACCCTTGGACTGATGATCTGACGCTGGCCATCAAAGATGCGATCAGGTCCTGTGTCGGGGCATAGGCGCAGACAAACAGTGTCCAGCCCTGGATCTGAGGCAGTTGGAAGGGCTGAAAGAGGTGGAACCGGTCGATGGAGGCCCAAGGAAGACGATTGACACTGTGATCCTGTTCTCGCTCTTCGCCTGCAGGGAGATGGAGGCGGCCCTGAGGAAGGTGAAGCGTGTTCAGATAGAGTCAGGAGGCTCCGGGTGTGGGGTGGTGTCCCTCTACTTGCCGGCTTCCAAGACGGACTCCAAGGGCGAGGGCGCGCTTCGGAGGCAGGGTTGTTTGTGTGAGACCCTACCGAGTTTGTGCCCGGTGGCGGCAGCGAGGAGGCTGCAGCAGGCCGCCCTTGAGAACGGTCACCAAGATGAAGACCCCTTTCTCGTCACTGACAAGCCCAAGACGCCACCGACCAAGCAGGGCATGGTCAAGGCTTTCCGCCGAGTGGCGATTGCAATAGGGCTCTCTGAGGAGGAAGCTCAGAACATCACGGGCCACATGCTGCGGCCTATGGGTGCCCAGTTCATGGCAAGAAAAGGCATTGAGTTCTACAAGATCCAGCTGTTCTGTCGTTGGGGCAGTGATGCAATCCTCAGGTACCTAAGGGAGGTCCCATTGGAGAACGCTGAGAAGTGGCTGGCCACCACGATGTCCGTGGGAGAGGTCATGACTCACTCAGCCAAGGCCCTAGACCACCCGAAGTCGAGGAAGATGGTGCGAGCCATTGAGAATGCCTTGGAAACGCAGAGCACTCAGATTCTGCAGAACGCCAAGCAGTCACAATCGGAGATCGAAGAGATCCTGAGTGAACTCCGGACCAAGTCGGTGTTGATGCACGAGAAATGGACAGAAGAGCTGTCCCGGAAGTTCCTGCCGAAGTTTGTGATGAACACTGGCAGCACTGTCTTTCATGCAGTGAAGGACGCTTTCTCCACCGGCTGTGGATTTGAGTATAGGAACTCCAAGGAATTTAAATTTACCCATGAACCACCAAATCCTGACACCGTCAGCTACCGCATGTGCGAGAAGGCAGGTTGCGTGAAGCTTTTTGAGACGGTAGCGAAGACGCTCTGATCTGGCAGAGAGGAAAAGCCAGCGCTCGTTTGGGGTTGTAAGGGGGGGTGAGGGGAGTTCAGTACTCCACACCCCAAGACCGAGAGGCTTCGGCTGATGTTGCGAGGTACGAGCAAGTGCTCACCTGCCTCGACATCAAACCTCGACCACTGCTGGGAAGGCAGGTCATTTTGCTGCAACCTCACGAGGAAAACGGGGATGTGGTGGGCTCTTGGGAGTTTTCACTTTGGTGTGGAACCACGCTTGTTGAAGGGATTGACCCAGTCCCTATTAGCCCCGCTTCGTCGGTCCACTGACTCTCAGTGTCCCTGAAAGTCGTCATTCTCCCACCTACTTGTGAGAACGCATTCTCGCGCCTGACATCCAAAGGAAGCCAAAAACGGTTTTCTGGTGATGAACAACGATCGAACGCATCACCAAAAAAGTTGGCCACATCCCTCAAAGGCCACATCTTTCCTGACCAATTCATCGCAGCTCAATGTATATAATGCGATGTAGACTCTTGATCATAGTGTGCCCCGCTCGAACTCGAACTCGAACTCGAACTCGAACTCGAACTGAAACAGTTATACAGTATTGATGAACTTAACCTTGAAAGGATATATATGGAAGGAACCGAACTCGAACTCGAACTCGATCTCGAACTCGATCTCGAACTCGAACTGGAACTGTTAGAAGTCAACCCAGTGGACGAATAGAAAGAGTCGAACTCCAAAATCGCTGTCGTCGATTCGAATTCGAATTCGAACTCGAACTCGAACTGGTCCCCCCCCCGGTGTCAAAATTGTCGTCGATTCGAAATTTGATCTCGAACTCGAACTGCGTTTCCCCCCCTCCGGGCGTCAAAATTGTCGTCGATTGGAATTCGAACTCAAACTCGAACTAGTTCCCCCCCCGGAGTGAAAAAATTATCGTCGATTCGAAGTCGAATTCGAACTAATGCTGCGTTGTAATGGCTCCTTCCTATTCTAAATTTCACCTTCAAATGGCCCATAACAGGAATGCTACAGTGTAATATAATGGCTCCTTCCGGCTGTAAATTTTACCCTCGGGTGGCCCACAAAAGGCATGCTACGTTGCAATGGCTTCTTCCTTTTCTAAATTTTACTTTCGAATGGCCCATCAAAGGAATGCTACGTTGTAAATCGTTGTAATGGCTCCTTCCTACTCTAAAATGTACCATCGGGTGGCTCACAAAAAGAAATGCTTCGTTGTAATGGCTCCTTCCTGCTCTAAATTTTACCCTCGGGTGGCCCACAAAAGGCACGCTACGTTGCAATGGCTTCTTCCTTTTCTAAATTTTACCCACAAAAGGCATGCTACGTTGCAATGGCTTTTTCCTACTCTAAACTGTATCTGTGGCCCACAAAAGGCATGCCACGTTGCAATAGGCTTCTTCCTATTCTAAATTTTAACCTCGGATGGCCCACAAAAGGGATGCTACGTTGTGGTCAGATGGTTGGTTGCTGCTGGCGCCGCTGGCAGGTGGCTGTTGGTTGGTTGGTTAGCAGGGTTTTTTTGCGGCAGGGAGTTCACACTAAAATGTTGATTTCGTGGCAGGCGCGGGTTTTGGAGAGGAAGTGCAGATTTCGTGGCGCGGGGGGG
>CAXAMN010010824.1:58046-129815 GCA_963970005.1 Durusdinium trenchii | reverse complement strand
CCCCCCCCGGCTCGATAATTGTGTGTCGATCCGAACTCGAACTCGAACTGGTCCACCCCCCTCTCGCTCGATCCACGCAATCTCGCGCATCGAACTCGAACTTGAACTCGAACTCGAACGGGATCAGTTAGAACTACCTGGGGCACGGCCTGCTCTTGATGATATTTCACCCTTTCCCTTTAAACTGAACAGCCTCTTCCTGTGGGGAGGTCTCCATCAGTTGATGCCTCCACTCACCTCCCGAGCGGCCGATCGCCGAGGCGATCCAGGGTCCGGGACCTCGAGCAACAGCTCAGTCGCGCGGAGGAGCGACAGAGAAGTCGGGCGCAGGGGGATGGGGAAGAGCGGATCGGACCGTTCAGGGGAGGAGACGCGACCTCAAAGTCATGTTGACTGTTGATTCATGTTGTTGTTTTTTTTGTCCGCTGAAGATGTAGAACCATCCTGGTTGGCGGGAACTTGATCAATCAACGTGACTGGATATTTCCTCAAGGTATTTCGGGGCGAGTTCGGGGTTTCAAGGCCACGTGTCGTAGCGCATACCAGATAAATACCATAATCCCAAAATATATATCAAAATACACCGAAGGCCGAAGTGCTGAGGTATGCTGATAGGTGCTAGGAAAGCAATCAGTTCATCAATTATACACATCATCAGTTGAACCCTGGTTGGCCAATGCCGAACCGTGGTCAGTGCCCCTCAGCACTTGTTCCGCCAGGAGAACTCGGTGCGTCTCAAGGACCTGGAGACATGAGATGCGGAGTCTGAATTGTTCTTTCCTTCATCGAGGATCGTTTGCCTCATTGATTCAACACATTTCAACACATTCTTTTCTGTTTTGGTCCAGAGACCCCTGAACTGCTCCACAAATCCACCAGCAGGCTGTTGCGACTCTTTGAGGCTTGCGCACTTCTTTTCGCATAGTCCAAAAGAGGATTTTAGGAACGGATCACCAAACTACGCCACTGGTTGTAGGTTTCCGTTTGATTCTTGTGGCCGCTAAAGGCGAAGTCGAATGACCACACTTGGAAGTCGAGTTTCGGATGTAGCTGTTCGTTCTCACCAGGAAGATCCCACTGTCCAATGGTCCAACAGCAGGAAGCGGCCAGTCGCGCGGCCGAGCGCTTGCAAGAGCAAGCCATGAAGGCAGGATGAAGGGAGGTTTTTTCAGCGAAGGGAACCTGAAGCATCCTGAAGCGGGTTCTCTGGTGTCCTTGTTGATGAGTTGTTTTGGGGCTGTCCGAAAAGCAGGGAGCACCCAGGAAAGTAGTATTTACAATAGTCGTTATAACTGTTCTTTAAAGTCCCAACTTCTTAGGGGTGAGTTCTCTGATACGACCATATCGAGTTGATTTGAAATACGCCTATAGGTTGGTTGCAGTATGGACATCCTATGTGTAGATGCAGCGGAGTCAGCATGGACCTCATGCTCGGACGGATCCGAGCTTCCTTCGACGGACCCAACTGGACCGAACAGGACAGCGGAGGACAGCGGACTCTCCCAAGTCCCGAGGAGCTGGTGGTTTCTATGGAACTGCTTCCTCTGGAACCGGTGGGGTTCCATACTTTTCACCTCGTTTTCACCTCGTTTTCACCTCGTTTTCACCTCGTTCTCACCTTCATCCAACCCACAGTTCACTCACGATCGTTCCCCATCTTCTTTTCGATCCGCCGATCCCGAAAGCACCGTCGTGTCGCAAGGAGCGGCAGCTCGAGCGGCAGTTGGCAGACGCTTCCTTGAGTTGCTTGGACACAGCTGTGAGGTCTTTAGGAACGAGCCACGTGAGCCGCCCTCAGCCACCTCCTTTTTTACAGGGGCAGATGCCATAGTAGGTGCTTAATGATTAGCAGAGCTCAGGCCTTCACAAAAGGGGGGGATTTGTTGGAATTCGCCTAGTGCATGGAGGCATGACTCCCAAACAAGTGATGTTCACGGTCCAAGAAGGGGAAACCAGGGCAGGTTGCGCAGCTCCAGCAGAAACTGTCGTACGTTCAAAATGGATTGCACGGTCGCTAGACCAGCTTTTGATGAGGACCAATATAAGCCGCTCAACGACCGGGGTTAGTTCCATTTTATCAATCTACTCTAACTAATCCCAAAGCTGTGAAAAAAATTGCTCATTCAGGCAGTCGCATCGGCATTGCGTTCCTCCCAAGCCTTTGACCTCTTCTTGCGGCCCCCCCATGACATATCAGCATGCACCTGCGCACCTGCGCACCGGGGTGGTCAGCCTCCAAGTCCCGTCCGTTCCCGTCACAACTCGCTCAGGCAGCAGCTGGTCCCGCATGATGGGCGCCGTCGAAGGGGTGGGGCCTGGGTGGTGACACATGACGTGATGACGTTGGAACGTTGGGACGGACGGCAGCGAGAAGTCATGGAATTCCAACCAAGCATCCAAGAGATGCCAAGATTGAATCCTTTCAGAGATCAAGAATCATTAAAAGACAAAGAACATCATACAGCCTGTAGGCTGTAGGCAGCTCCATGAAGTGCCGGCAGAAACCTACCTCTACAATCAAGCACCAATGGCTATTAATAGCTCTCTTCGAAAATTCAACAGACACACATTCATGGTGTTTTCCAGAAGAACCACAGTACCAGCAGTCCCATGGAGTTGGGTGCTATCCATGAAGGTCGTCGGGGTGTCCCGAATCCACACCCACTCTGGAATATGACGAGCCACACCCCAACTCCATGTTTTCCTGGTACTCGTTCATGGAGTTTGATTCTTTCTATGTTTGCTATGCTTCTTAAGCTACTAGTAACAAGTGCCACGCTACTAGTAACAAGTGCCTTACTAGTAGTAACAAGAACGCTACTAGGAACAGCTTGTTCTTTCATTTTCGACCTCTACCCCAACCTCGACCGCCCCTCGGCGTCGACCGAAGACCTTCCTGACCGCCCCACAACCACCTCAGGTCTCCGGCACCTTCCGAGCGGCCACCAGTCGATGCATGCGGCCGCCGGGGGACCGAGAGCCGCTCTCAGGCGTCGTGGGCCGTCCGCGTCCGCCTTTTGGTTGTGGACGCCGGAGGAAGAGGTGTAGGGCGCAGCTTCTGGTGATTCCAATATGAAGAGGTCAACTTGCACATGGGACATGGGGAGGTATTTTTAGTAATCAAGAATCTATATACATTTTGAATCATTTTGATACATCTTGGATCATTTTTATATTTCAGAAAGAAGATTGACATCATAATAAAAGCAATCAAACACCAGCCTCAATTGATGTGGAATCATAGGCTAGTGCCATCACATCAGTTGTACGGGGGAAAGATCCGATGCCTTGATGAATCATGGAAGGCGATCTGTTTATTCTTTGTCTTTTTTAAGGGCATCATTTGTAATACGGAAGCTGATCCAAGATTTGCTGAAACATCCGCGCCGTGCCAAGGAACAGGGGCTACGAACAGACCCCGTCGATTTGAGGCGCATTTTCCAAGCCGAAGGAAGCGAGGCAATACGCATGGCTGGGCTCTTTCTCAAATTTTCTCAAGATTGAGAGTAAAACGATCTCAATCTCACACAGCGCAGCAAGAAAACACAGCCACCTCTCAGACAGCCCAGCTGGCGCTGCTCATGGCTCGAGTTCAGTGGATCCTTTTGCTAGCGGACAGACAGACCGGAGAGAGCGCAGAAAGCTAGCGGAGACCGACCCTGCCACGCGGTCCGAAGTTTGAAGGCTTGAGTGACATCAAACCTCCCGCTTTGCTGGAGCGTTGCTCATATTAAATTGCTTGAGTCGGGTTCAAGCTTGTTTCCAGATAATTAGGCAGCATCCCAACATCTATTGGCTCTTCATCATCTACTGGTTGCCAAAGAGACAAAGGTTGATGAAAATGCAAACAGTCCAATGATGTTGATGTATTGTCCGTAGATGCCACAGCTTTGACAGGTCACGAGTTTTGTGAATTACACGAATGCAGGGATGGTCAGGGAAGATGTGTCAGAGGCACTTATCATGAAGTTCCCCGAGCAATGAACCTGCCTTGCTGCCCAGAAGAAAGATCATTGCTTACTCTCCCTGCAACTGCCCATGGAAGATCATGGAGTTCACCCCCTGTGAGGTATTCGGAAAAGCCGTCTTCCTTTCAGGGACCAGGCCATCCATTTCCTTGTTTGGAGGGGAGGGTATACTTGCCAACACCCAGTCGAGTGGTCCAAGCTCCGCCATATCTTTTGGGCTCCAGCGACGTGGACGGCAGAGGCCGGCGATGCCCTCACCGGCGATTCGAGTCCTCAGATTGCACTGCTGTTGAAGGCTGATTTCAAAAGCCTCAGTTGGAGACTAATGGTCGGCCGAGACGAGACTTTTGGGGCCGCACATCATCTGGGTCATTTGGGGTCCACTGAGAGGGAGGTGGTTTTGTCTCATGCCGTCCCAGACGACTCTTGTGGATGATGAATATTATATATATATATACACATGCATACATATGTTTAAAATGGTCTCCACTCTTCCACGCACGCACGTGCACACACTCACACAAGCACATACCACATCACCCTCCAACAGCTGAGATACCAGATGAGGGATTTCTCATGGGCCATGGAGATGTGACACGTGACTTGTATCCTGAGTGCTTTTCAAAATTGACTGCGAACACATTGGCCATGGAGACGGAGAAGCAGGAGCTGGAGAAAGGACGGTGCGATTTTGCGGCGGTGGACGGTGCGTGTGGGTGGATCTAAGGGATGCGTCGTGTTTGCACCTGGCAATGGGGGTGACTCTGGATCAATGCTTTTGTCATTTTTTGCCACTCAGATGTCTTAAGGGCATTTTCAGGCTGCATCCACTTTCATGATTAAACGAATAACACTCTTAATCTATAACCTCCCTCAGCCCTGAAGAGGTTTTTCATCCAATCCATGTCTGGGGGGCGACAAATTCATCCAGAGCCCTGACATCTTCAGCCTCCGTGTGAAGCCGAAGCCTGAGCCGCCTCGGCGCGCGCGGCCGCTCTCCGCGCGCAGCCGCTCTCCTCCAGGAGTGCTCCGAGCGCGTTGGATCGGCCCTGAGCCGGAGGAGTGGACCGACGAGTGGAGACCTCTCTGGAGACCTGGGTGCCCCTGGACGAGTCAGGGAGGATAGACCAGTCAGGAACCGAACACCAAAGACCGACAGGGAGAGGCGAACGTGGAGCTTCTTCTTTCGCACTGTCGACAGTGGAGAGGCTTGTCTTGGGGGTTTCAAGCATACTAGTACCACCAGTATTATTGATTCCTGCGTTGACTAGTTGGTAAACGTTTTCTGACTTTTTACCGTAGCCAGACTGGACCGATATCACTACCTCATGCTTGTTCCCACAGTATGGCAGCCCCACGATCAGATCTAAATCGGTTCATGATGTTGAAGAGATTCTTGTGGAGGATCCTTAATGGATTCATGAAGTCTGAAAATTCCCATCCAGATCATTCCAGATCTGCATCCCACTCACCGAACATCTGCTCCAGGAGGCTCTGCTGCGTGCAGGGCTCTTGGGCTTGAGCGAGGCCATCGGCACCGGCAGGCGGTGATCGACGTGATCGTCTCGATAGGTTCGTCTGGATGTCTGGAAGAATGGGGATGAAATGGTATGAAGAGACAGGGGATATATTGAATAAAGTGGTAGTAGCCACAAGAGCTGACCTTGGAGGATTTAGGACGATCTAGGATGATTTTGGTTGACTCTGTGCAGTGCCACAGGTGGTTCAGGGATTTGGGGCACGAGGGCAGCTGCCTGCCATCTCAACTAACACGCAAACAATTGAACAAAGAGTTTCTATGAGTTGATGAACTTTTGCAAGGTTCTCAAAAAAAGAAGCCAGTGATGTTTGATTGCGACAGCGCACAATCACGACCAGTAGCAGTAGCATCTTTTATTGAATGATAAAATCATTGATTAGACTGTAACTCACCAAATGCTCGCGAAAGACATTTGTGTGATACATTATTTGTGACGAAGGCTCACGAAGCCGAAGCCTCTGACATAGGCTTGGCTGCACACAGGCAGCCAGGCAGCCAGCCAACGACAGGGAAGCCTCGCGAAGCCACTTCCCACCAATTCTGACCCTGCGAAACGTAGGCAACCCGACAGTGGAGAAGGCACTTCAGAATTTTAAAAGAATGCGACTCAAGTGGACATCTTCTGAGACCTGAGCAGCTTTTGAACTCCCCACAGCAGCCCCTGGGAGACATCACACGTCCCTTCAGACATCACACGGCGGGCACGCGGCATGGGAGGCTCTTAGAATTTCCCAGAAGAGCCAATGGAACGCTGGGGGAGCCCGGTGTTCACATGATTTCACATAGTTTCTTTTGATGTTCTTTTGATTGGACACAGATGTTCGTCTGTGAAGTGGCATTGATCTTCGATTGATACGATGCCAAATTGTTTGGTGGGTGGGTTTGAGAAGCGTGTGCTTCTCAAGTGCCACATCTTCGTTGTCCCATGGCATTGGATTTCTCTCAAGTGCTGCGGCTGCAGGAAAACATACATAACCATGTATAATCACAAACTGATCATTAATCACAGTGCCACCATGTGCCACCGATGTGCAACTGCTGACACGCGGTGTAAGCAGTCCTAGGAGGTGCATGTGCATGTGCAGCATAAAAAGCACCATGCATCGCCACAGATGCGACACCACCGCTCGGCATACCCCTAAAAAAAGGAAGGTGCACCAGCAGATGTGGTTTTGGGCGCCGATTTTTCGTGCGCCATGACGCCGTTGATGCTGGGCCTCATGGTCTTCCTGACCTCCGCCGAGAGGTTTGACCCCACACCCGATGGACCCGACACGCAGCTGTTACAGCAGAAGCTGATGCTGAAAGAAACGCTGCCGACGCAGAAGCCGTGGCAGAAGTACACGTTTTTGGTGGGCGCCACCCACAAAGCTGGCACCCACTTGTTGAGGGAAGTGATGTGCTTTGCCTTCGATATCATGGGAGCCAGAGATTCCTGCATGTACCCAGAGTTCCGTGGGATTGGGGAAGGAGTGACTAGCACCGGTGTGTCTGACTGCAATGAGATGGATGCACCCATCCAGTATCACCAGTCCGTGCGCAGTAGCGTGATTCTTCGCCTGCGGGAGGAGGGTCCCCTTCGGGGGGTCATGACCATCCGGGATCCGCTGGACATGGTCGCCTCGGGCTATGTCTACCACCACCGCGGGGCTGAGCCAGACTTCCCCTTCATGCCCAAGAACATCACGCAGCTCAGCCCGGCAGAGGGCGTTCCGCTCATGGCACTGTACTGGCTTCCAATCATCACCGCCATGACCACTGCTTTCGAAGTGAAGGGCAATGATGTGCTAGCAGTGCGATATGAGACCATCACCAACTCCTCCGACTCCTTCAACGCCAGTGTTGGGGAGATGGTCGAGTTCCTCTTCCGGGGCTACATGTCTCCGAAGCAGAAGCAGCAGATTCTGGATGCAGCCAGCCGTGAAGACTTGCACCTTCATCCAACGGCCAGTGTCTCAGATGATCCTTCCGTCACGAACCACACCAGTCCGCCTGACGACATCACCGAAGCTAAAGAAGCCTGGAAATTTCTGGGGAAAGATCTTCAGAGGACGTACCATCACTTGCGAACCATCCTGGGCTACGTCTGAGTCCAGTCCTGAGATCCTGTAAATGGCCTGGAAAGGGCTCGGTACTGTAGCATGGGATTTTAGCTTGTTGAACAAGAAAGGGCATCCACGGCATCCAAGAAAGGGGTGTTCACGATCCATTTTGGGGTCTGAAAAACACAATCCCAACTTGGAATTCCAAGATGCAAAAAGTCGACTGCAGAAAGTTCCAAACATGCCAAGGATTTGCCATACTGTAGCAACTAAGAACATGCTGATTCTGACGCATGTTACATTTGTTTTATTTGTTTTTGATTTTCAATGCAACGTAGAGATCCCAACTCGACAGGACTATTTGATGCGTTTTTTTCAGTCCGAATTGTTAGAAGGGCGCCTTTTTACTCGGCTGTTTTCAGTTAATACCCATAGAACCCATTTTTACCTCTGTTCTGATAGAAAAAATACCATATTTTGGCTCCCAAACAGGGGTCAATCCGGCTCTATAGGTGTATATAAAAATATACAATTTATATAGTAAACCTTTGCTTGGGATTATTGAACCCACTCACTATAATATGTTTCTATTGACGCGGATGGGGATGATGAGCACAGTGGCGCCCAGTGGCGCCCAGTGTCGACCGGTCCGACTCTTTCAGTTCGCAGCGTGCCTTTGTTCCTTTCAGATCGCCTGGAGGGCTGAAGTCACAGGCTGGGCCAACCGGGCCACACTTGGGGATGACGAAGCTACACTTTGAGCCACCTCTCCAACGCTCGAGACACGGTCTGAGGCCGTTGCTGACGCGCCAGGGCTTCTTTGAGCGGCTTTTGAAAGGGGAGGCCGGCATCGACCGGCGTGCTTGTGTGATTAGAAGATTCCTATTCGTGGATGAAAGGCTCATATCACATATCCAAAGGGGCACCTATTGGAGAAAGGAGTTGGGTGCCCCTGTCACATCCACTCACTGAATGGGACTAATAACATCAAGCATTTCTTTGGAACTGCGGGTAGACTACCTACATACTTTCTTTGGAACCAATTGGAACCATTTGGAAGAATATAAAACATACTACATACTTCTATAATCTTCTATGTAGGAACCCTTTCATTTGGGCCACATACTTGTCCTTGGCCCCCTGCACCAATGGCCTTCACCCAGGGAAATCACCCTCCATCGCCTCTTCGAAGCCGGTGTCATCACCCGACCATCCACCGCGCACCGGCCGCGGCTCCAGACCTCCTTCCTCAACTGCGCCGCGGCCGATGCCTCGGCCGCTGAGGCGGGCGGCTCCTGGCGGTTTCGGAACATGGGGAGGGTAAGAGATGGTAGAGATTTGAGACGATTTCAGCCGTACCCACCTGAAAGAAACATTCAAACATCGAATCTTCCAGAAGCCCCAGATGCGACTTGTTTGGCATAGTGAAACCATTCCACCCATGGAGATGCATCGTCCATCTGCCAGACTCTACCTATCTGCAAACAGTTCTGGGCATTCGTACATGTTACATATCTCGAACCAGATTACCAATAAGATGGGCAAAGAAGAGAAAACAAAGCGGAAGAAGCCAGAAACAAATGAGTATAGAAACGACAAAGTTAGGGGCCGTTGGCTCATATATTGTCCTCACATCGCTCCTCCCTCGCAGTGTGCTGCAGTGTGCTGAGATGCGCAGTTCACAGGATGTTTGCCCATTTGCTGTTTCCACGTGGTTGCAGCGGATGCAGAAAGGCGGGTGGTTGCCGCTGAAAAGCATCCAACGAATCCCCACGATATCCAACAATGGTTTCTTTATGCCAACTTATTTATGTTCTTTTGTTGTGCTTTGTTGCTTGTTATTCCTGTTTTTCGGCTGCCAAACAAACACACAAGAAAGTTGCTGCCACGCTGCGAGGTTAGCACCAGATAGGAAAAGTGTGGTTTCTTGGTCTCGAACAGGGATCTCACCCTTGATTATGCTGTCTAGAAAGAAGTACCGTACTAATACTATGGGTTTGTGTTCTGTTGAGGTGTCCAGTTGATCTAGGCAAGCATACCCCATAGTCAAACATCATCCCTGCCCGGGAACGTCCACAAACATACAAACCCATCTGAATCAGAGCGGTCTTCTGCCAGATGACTGCAGACAGAATCAGACCAACTGAGCTTTGGCCGTGCACCGAAGATCGATGCACCGCACGAGCCGTCGACACCGGTGGAGCCGTCGACACTGGTGCCGTTGGAGAGGCAGATGTCAAGCGCTTGGCACTCCATCAACTCTTGGCGATCAGGCGAGGAAGGACAGGGCGGTTGGAGGGACCGGTTTGGAGGGGTTTGGATCAGTCGGAGAGTTGGAAGTTTTGGTGAAGAAGAGCACCCTTCCAAGAAGAATGGTAGAAATGATGGTATAGAGCCCTTTACCTATTGAAGTTTCTGTGAAAACAAGTATTTTCGCTGCTTGAATTCCTCCATGGTGGGCGGTCACTTGAAGCACCGTTCCCAGGAATCTGACCGTAGCTGGGAACATCCAGGTACTAGCAGAAGGGTTAAGTCGAATCAGTTGATGAGAAGTTGTGTCATGTGTGTGCGCGCTCGGTTTTTGGCCTGCCTTTTACAGTTTTGATCTTGTGGTGTGACGTTGTTGATCATTATTTTCCAGCATTCTTCCAGTGTGCACACAGTGTTCTGGATCTTTTTGCAGTTTTGTCGTTTTCTTGGCCAATCTCAAACTTGAGTCCTTGACAGAACATGTCAAACTTGAGTCCTTTTAAGCCCTGTGCTAGTAGAATTAATCTTGCACGTCTTGCACCTAAAGCCACCTTCAATAAAATCGGATTTTCTCGTGCCTTCTCCAAAAAGACTTCGGGTGCCTGCGTGTCGCGTGTCTTTCTTCACCAATAAAACGAGGGGTTCATCAACGTAGCGGGCGATGCCATGGCCGAAATGGCGCCGTTGGCATCCGTGTTCGCTCCGTCAGGCCGGGCTGCGGAGTGGGCCGGGCGTTACGGGATGTGCAGGGATGGGCGTTCCGGGCGGTCTCGCCCCAAAGGGACGATTTCGTGCAACTTGCAGTTTTGGTATTCACCTGCTCAGTCTGTTTTTGATATTTGCATCCAGGGAGTTGAGGACTTGAGATTAGATATTGCTAATTACAGTAGTCAGTCTGGGTGAAGCCCTTCAACCCTACAATCTGGGCATTTATATTTAGTGGAGCTTCTAGGGCCGATCAACCCCCTGCACTCCATCAACGACGCATAACGGCGCCGCCCGGCAGGTGTGAGGCGGCCTGTCGCGCAAACTGTCGCGGGACAGGTCGTCGCCTGTCGCGTGCATGTAGAGGGCAGGCGTGGGGGTTCGTGTCAGCCTGCAGCGTTTCATCAGAACTCCCAGTCTGCCCAGTTGCTAATGCTTGTTTTTGCAAGTCCTCTACCAGACACGAACAGCACCCTAGAGCCACGCCCTGCAGCAACGCCAGCATGCAGGCCGAACAGTAGGGATTGTATGTTTTCATCAAGCACAGTTTTTACTGAAAAACGTTTCGAGTGACTTACATTTCCAGCAGAGAGTGTGTGCGCGCTTGCCTGTGCACGATCTCACGACGGGGCCCGATTGAGACTGTAACACACTATGAACAGGGGGTTTTTGTCCCGGTTCCGGAACTCTTCTTGATCGGTGTTGCAGACTGACCTGAACTGCCACCCGTTGACTGTTCCAACTGGGCTCCACACCCCAAGCCAACACTGGATATGGAAGGAGTGTGAGGAGCTTGGAAGCCAAGAGGGCTTTGATAGGACCAACCAGGTTCATGATATAAACAGTATACAGTATGCGTACACTTGGCGGGTCTGTCCCAAAATCACCGAACACCCCAGTAATATCGGTCTATATATCACTCTGTATGTGAGGGGGTGACACTTGGTCACCGAAGGCTTCAGACCGGGTCGCCAACAACCGTCGAGGCCTCAGACCCGTCGACGGCCCTTGTGGCGTTTGGCACAGCTCTTGGGCTTGCGCGAAGTGGTGGTGCAGCTTGGAAGGTGCCAAACCGCAAGGGCGATGTGCGGGAGTGGGAGAGGGGTTGCTGGTGTGGTGGAAGAGAGCTCCATTGCAGAGTGTTAATTTTCTTGCTTCTAACATCTATAGGTCCATGCCAAATTGCCAAAGTCGAAACGGCTTGACCTTACGTTGAAACCTCCGATGTCCGAGTGCAACCACTGATCGGCATGCTGTCAACCCGTCAGGTCATTGAACTGGTGGGTGGACACACGTGCTGTAGCTGGATGTAGCTGGGTACCCAGAAAGGTGTTGGTATAGTTGCACCTCACCGGGGCAAGGCCATGGGATGGCGGTCGATGTTGGAGTCAACCCCAGATGTTGTACTTGGTAAGAGATCTTTAAGAGAATATGTTCCAGATTTTTCGGCAAGAAAGACACATTCTTCGGTCGAGAAGACAGACTGGAAACGAGTCGGCGCTGTGGGTGAAACATGTTTTCAGTCCAGGGTCTACGCACAGGTGCGATAGACGACGTTTTCCTGTTTACCAGAGTGAGTTTATACAGATGGGCATTGACAATGTCCCAAATGGTGAATAGTGGTCACACTAGCTAGGGATTCTTCAGGTAATGATTCAGGTTTGTGAGGCACATCAAGTTGTTGCAACACATTTCAACTCATCGACCACTGTGCTCCACACGAGGCACCTCCGCCCACAGCGGAAGCGCTTGGTTCGCTGGCGCAAGCGGAGTGCGTGGCGTGTGCGGAACACGTGGCTGTCTGCGTGGCAGGCGTGGGGAAGGTGGGGAAGGTGAAGTGGGAAGGAGAGGTGGGCCTGTGAAGGCAAGATATGATGCTGAGAGGACCCAGTCATGTTGAATTAATTGTTGGACCAGGAGAACATTGAAGAAAGAACAACGTGCATATACATCGTCTGTAGTTGATTTGTTGTGAGGACGATTGAGAGGAACCAAAGCCCTCTGTGTCTATGGCCGGTTTTTGTGGTTTGAGCATACAATTCATCTATTATATACTCTAAAAAGTTACGAAACATCACAGAATGTTATTCAAGTTCTTCATCTATAACTTTCTCCAAAGATGTATCTTCCATGTGCATCCTTGGGTCCGTCTGATTTTTTTCGCCCAGACGTATGGCCCCGGCCGCTGCTCGCGGCGCCTGCAACAGCTGCTCTTCTGCCCGCAGGAGTGTCTTTTCACCTGTGGATAAAGGGACCACTGAAGTAAAGGTAGATCAACATCTGGAAGCTTGGAGGGAAGATATTTGGCCAAAGCTCAGACCTTTGAAGAATCATCCTCTGATGCACATGTGGCCAGTCTTTGTTTGGTGATGCACATAGGATATGCTAGGATCTTTTCTTTACCATGTGTCTTTTAGTCTTTTGTCATTATAAAAGAGGGAAAGCACCTCGTCTCGTGCTGAGCACACGCCAAGACCAGGGAACCGCGGGGGAAGACGCTCCGGAGCCGATCTGCTGTGGTGAGCCGCCGTAGCAAGGAGAGCCGTAGCGATGCCACGCTGCTGTTCTTGCTGGTGGCCAAAGGACGAGGGCGGTGCTTTAAGGAATGGATATAGGAAGGAGATAGGAAGGAGATGATGGAAGAGTTTGTTTCAAGTCTCAAACCACGTGCAAGTCAGTCTCACGTGTTCAGCTCCTTTGAGCGGAAGTCCTGTTCGACCCGTGGCCCGTGATCCCACAAGGAGCTCCCCAAAGCTGGTCCCACAAGGAGCTCCCTCTGCTGTTGACAAGGTATCCATAGCTATCCTCCCTTGGGTCCCGAAAGTTCGGGACTAATTGCTAGAAGCTTAATAGGCTGGCCACATTGCTCTTCTATCAGGATATCTGAGAGGGTAATCCGAACACAACCATGTGAGTCTGGTATTTGAGTTAGAAAATCATCTGAAATCTTTGCTTAACCTTCATCAGGATTTTTGATCCGGGGTACCTGTCTCTTTTTCTATCAACCGCAAACCATCGAAATGATGGTCTGCTTATATTTTGGATCATTTGTTGTTGCTCTTTCTTTGCGTTGTTCTCAGATTCAATGGAGCACCTAAATCGAAAAAGGACTTCTTGACTTCATCTGCTCCCAGTGCAGCATCCCCTTGCAGCAGCAACCAGAGCGAAGAGGATGCCCCAACGATCAGACCGAGATGGGCGGTTGGAGCTCCAAGCTCTCCTTTCAGCGCCTAGGTGGAACGCAGATGAAGAGGGACAGAACATGACAGAACTGGGAATCAGGGGAGACGATGTTGGCCTCTGAAGTCTCAGTACCTGCCGTCTTCACCTCTCCAATGCCCAGATGTCAAGTCGCACGCGAAACCGCAGAGCAGGGCCGCCACAACCAAAAACCGATCTGAACCACTTCCTGGCACGGAAGAAACCGCAGTTCCTTCCGCCCGGGTCGATGCGCGGCGCGGACGCGACTGGCCGAGGAATCGGCGAGACTCGCTGGCCCGGTGCATCACAGGTGGGTCACGGGCACAGGGAGTCAATGGCATAAAGGGCCTCAGAACAGCGGGGATTTGACAGGTAATTGTGGTGGCTTAAAGCAGTTTTGGGCATGTTTTGGGCATGTTGGCATGTTCTTGCTGGCTGATGTGGGTTTAAAGCCACGCGTGTATATCGTTAGCTTACAAAACAGGAAGGTGCGGAAGGGCGGTTGGGGCCAAGGTTTTCTCTAAGTGGTATACCACAATGTGGTGCTCTGTCCGCAGAATGGCTGTTTGATCGTTGGAAAGTGACAGCGTTTTTTTTGTTCACGCTGTCGTCCGTCCGGTTGTGCTGTCATCGTCCGTCGAGTTGCGAGGCCAGTGTCCGTTCTGTGGCTGGGAAGGGTCTTTGTAGACCAGCAGATCGGTTCTCCTTGTTGGTCGAGAACCCGTAGATAAATCGTCTATGTCTATTTGTGCTTCAAACTTCATTGGAAAGCGACAGGTCATGGATAAATCGGGATGTTGTCGCTGAACATGCAAACCTGTTGGCCTTCGAACGAAGACCTGTCGGAAAGTCCTTGAGCTAGAGACTCACGGAAGAGCATTGATTCATCATAGCGAAGGGGTCGCGCATCAAACCGCTCAAAAGACGCGTTTTGGGCGTTTTGCAACGCTTTCAACAAACATCAAGCGACGCGACTTCACAGAAGATCCGAACCAGAATTCTTAAAGAACCGCCTGGCGTGTACTAGTACAACATCTCATTTGTTTACAACAGGTCGCTTTCCAGAAAACGCCCCAGCTGTGCGCGGTAGCGGTAGTGCCTGTTGCTGTTATGCTGCAATCCTCAACCATTGTGCGAACGGGATTCCTGATGAACCTAGTTGGTGGACCATGGAGCCTACATGACTACTGTACATCACCACCCATGTCAGACTCGTTTTCAGATGGCGTATTGACTCCTTACTGTAGATCTACTTAGTAGTTCTTAGATGGCTTGCATAACTGGTGGTTTGGTGGTTTGGTGGTGGTCATATTGGCCGTCCCATGGACCCTATGGTCGACGGCCTCGTGGTTGATATCGAGTCCGATGTCGGACCGATGGGACCTAAAGTAGGAGGCCGGAAACCATGCCAAGGTAGGCAGAAATGTATGGATACATGGTAGGTAGATGGCATAGATCATATGATATAAGGTTGGAATCATAGATCAACCCTTGGAGATGGCATAGATGGATCATGGAGTGTCTGGGTAAGTCCGAAGATATGCAGGAATTTGATGCAGACATGCGCAGATTCATGGCAGGTGCTCTTTGGCGAGACGAGCGCTGCACCCCCTATTCAGACAGGAGAGTCGATGTGTCGGGGTGTTGGCCGATTTCCACCAAAGAGTGCGTGGATGACCGTGGATTCAGGAAGACCACTTTCCTTTACCATCAAATTCCCGCTTCCATGTAAGTGTACCTTCTCCACTCACCGAAGACCATGGCCCTGTTGGAAGACTGTTCCATCACCAAACGCGGGTGAACGCGACTCCACTTCGATTAGTCCATGTATTAATGTACAGTGACTGGATGTTGTGATCCTTGGTGATTTAGAGGCCAAACTGGGCACCATTTCTTCTTTTGGGGGACTTCTGTGGCTTAAGCCGAGAACCCGAAACGCCCACGTCCGAACCTCGACCTGGCACCACGACTGTGGATCCTGCAGGGCTTGCGCGGTGATGTTCAGTGGTGACTGTAGCTGTTGGCTGCTCCATGCTGAGACCTGGCAGAGATCTGGGTGACTGGACCAGCTGGTTGGACTGGGTGGCTTGGACCTGGTTGGTCAACTTGGTGAGACCCCTGTTGGACTTGGAACCGGCTGGATGGAAGCGGCTGAATCGTTGAAGAAAGGAGATCTTGACAATTACCTTTGGGATACGGAATATCAGACAACCACAACAAAGAAGCCAGCTACTCCCTCCTACCTACCACAAGAACCTGTCCATGTGCAAGACCGCAAGTTCAGACATTGCCATGCAGGTCGTCTTCGAAGAAAGGTATGCTCGCGCCTTCTTCGGACTACAAGGGAAAAAACATGGAAAACCCGTTCTTCGAGCTGCAGGAAGGAGGGAACGAACTATTTGTCCGGGAAAACAGGGAATCTCCCAGACCCTTAAAGGGACTGGACAGAAACTCCCCTGGCATGTGATCAGCGCATTTTCAGTGATCAGCGTGTGCAGGGGAGGACCGAAAACATGACACGTCTCCCGGTTGTTCTCCGCACACACCAGGATATACCAGGATAGTTGCCCAGGGCCTTGTTGTTTGCTCGCTGCGTCCTCGAGTCCAAGGACCTCGCTCCGGGAGTGTCCGAGTTCGCTCCGGAAGGTCCTCGAAGTTCGCCGGGGCGTCCGAATGATCTTTCTTCGCCCCAAGGATGAGCTGGTGGCCTCCGTCGGAGCTGAGCCGGATGAGACGTGGCTCTTGACCCAGGCAGTGAGGACGTGGGTGGCCAGGGAGAAGCGGCGAAGAGGGCTTACAGACAACGGGCCAACGAAAAGTTCCATACCAGCAGTTCCAAAGAAATGGTTTTTAGTCCCTGAGTGAGTGGATATTGGGCAATATACCCTTATCCTCTAATGGGCACACCTTTGGAACTGCTGGTGCTTCTGAAATACGGGTGCAACCGAGACTAGATCTTCACTTTCTTTGTTCGGCTTGCCTCAACGGGTCCGCCGCTCAATGGTTTTCTTTCATCTATAGAATGTTGGGGGACCCTGTTTTTAGATCAAGCATCAGGATAGAATAGCCTCTGTTTCGATGGATTTGAACATCACAACCACATGTTTTGAATTTGTCCATTCTACGTCCCACTCACCCATGATGCCTCACATGAAGGCAAGCGACTGTTGGTGGCCTCGGCTGTGCCAGGTTTGGAGAGCTGTGAAAGCCAAGTCAGCCACCTGGCCGCGTTTGGATCTGGTGATGGAGCGCCTTGAATCGTGGCACTTCCTTTCGTGGCCAGAACAAGGAACTCTTTGCCGATCCAAAGAGCAAGAATATCTTCAGTTCCTCTCAGGAGCTTCGTCAAACCACCTGGTTTTGAGGTTACAGACCACTGCTACTTGTATGGTCCAAGGGTTCTTCGGGTGGGCTTGGAATCCTCAGTGTTTGACACAGTTCTCTTTTGGGGGGATACTTTTTGCTTCGGTGTGACAGATTATTTGACGTCACTCCTATGCCACTCAAGATGGTTCCAAAGCGCTATTTGGAAAAAGAACAGATTTGGAAGCAAACACTGCAACATCATTTTGTATCCTTTGCTGAAGTAAACAGGTCAAACACAGTCCAGATAAGCAAGCCGTTCCCTTTTGGAGGGGAAGAGAAAGAAAGGGGAACGAAGCAAAAACCCACAAGTGTCCAAGCACCATGAAGAAAGCGCCAACAAGAAGTAAGACGACGAGATCTTCCTCAGAATCACTAACTCTTGACCCTTTGACACCATGCCTCCCCAGTCTTTTCATTAGGGCGTCATGATTTTTTCTCACAAAAAGGATGTCATGACCAAACTAGAGGGCACCAATGAACAATCGACAAAGCGTGGACCACGTAGACCACGCTAAGGCAATCTGCAGATCTACTTGAGTACCCGTGGATTTGGCTCAGAAACCCACCAACCCGTGGTGCACCTCCATTTCGCTGAAAAAGCAGTCCAACCAACGAAGCGGAACCCTCTGCATTCCTCCCATCTGCCCATCGGATCTGCCCATCCCATCTCAGGTGGTCCAGCTCGGAGTGGAGGAGGTGGTGAAGCCTCGGAGCGATGGGCATTTGGAAGCTGCCACCTTCAGGCGGTCGAGCGAGCTGAGCGATGGGAGCGGGAGCGGGTTTGCGAGCGTGCCGCACCGGGTGTTCGGGCGTGGTTTGCATGGGCCTGTGGCGATTTCTGTGGGACCTCCAAGGTGTTGGAAGATGGAACAGGATCAAAGAAGAAGTTCCAGGTGAATGGGACAGTTTAATTTTTTCTCAAACAGGTTACTGTTAGGGCTGTTAGGGGTTCTCAATTCTTTCTTAAGATGTGTCCGCCCTTTCTGTCACTGCTGGTGTCCGCCCTTTTCCGCTGGCCATGCAGCATTTCTATTCATTTGTCTCCCAGGTGATTTCTTTACTTCCCCAAACAGGTTACTGTTAGGGGTTCTCAATGCTTTCGAAGGGTATCCGCCTTGCTTCGGGACAGCGTGTCCGCCTTCCGTCCGGCTTGTCACCCTCTGTCTCCCTTCTTGTTGGTCATTGTGTCCGCCTTGTCTCCCTCCTGTTTTCCTTTGTCTCCAGTCTTGTCTCCCTTCTTGTTGGTCATTGTGTCCGCCTTGTCTCCCTCCTGTCTCCCTTTGTCTCCGGTCTTGTCTCCCTTCTTGTTGGTCACTGTGTCCGCCTTGTCGCCCTTCTGTTTCCTTTTGTCTCCCTTCTTGTCTCTCTTCTTGTTGGTCATTGTGTCCGCCTTGTCTCCCTTGTGTCTGCCTTTGTCTCCGGTCTTGTCTCCCTTCTTGTTGGTCACTGTGTCCGCCTTGTCTCCGTTCTGTTTCCCTTTGCATTTGTCTCCCAGGTCTAGACTGCTGTATCCGCCTCCGCCTTGCAATCCTTTATTTGTCTCCCAGCTCTGGGCTGCACTTGCAATCCTCTACATGTGTCTCCCTGCCTCTACATTTGATCCCAGCTCGAACTGCTGTGGCCACCTTCCTTTGTCTCCCAGCTCTGGGCGTCGCAAGCTCTAGTTGCAGAGCGTTCCGATTTTGAACAAACTGTTTGGGGTTTAAAGTTTACGGTGGTGTAATTTTAATACTGGCAAGTGCAAACTGAACATGGGATTCTTTTTTGGCCATGTCGAGTTTGCACTTGCCTAGGTGATTGGAGGGTTTCTTGGAACAAGGATGCCCAGATCCACGAACACTGGATCTCATGAAACACCACTCTGACATGGAACTCCTAGATGATCCTTGATATGAAAAAAAGATCGAAAGCAGGGAACGTGTTCGAAGCCAAGAAAGATCAGCTTGGAAACCCTTTTAATAAATTAAATAATGACCTGGCCATGTCAGCTCATTGTTGTGCAGTTGAAAGGGTCCATCAGGGAATCCCCCCCGACACAAGGCACTCAAGTGGGGACCAGAGAGACACGGCCAGTATCGGGTCCCCCTTCCTTCTTCTGGTTGGTGTTCCGCGGCACTTGCTGTCCTCTGAGACATCCAAGGCGAGACACCACTAGTTGCGAACCCTTGATGCCAAGCAGCCTTAGCATGAGCGCCCTCAAACACCAATAGCCGCGATTTCTTCAATTGCCGGGGTTTGGTCCGGGTCAACTGTCCATCATAAATGAACTGTTCAACACAATCTCAACTTTCCTGAACTCCTACTCCATTCCTGAGCATTGGGAGCCTCCTTTTTCCGTGTCATTTATCGATAATATTTTGATTGGGCAGGTATCCCTATAGAGTTTCTTGAACACGCGTGCTCCGTGGTCGCAGGTTCCTTCGCTCGTTAGGGTGCTTTGGCGGTGCTCAGTGGAGGAAGCAGAACACATGGGAGCATTGAAGAGCGGATTGTCTTCCATGTGTACATTGGGTATGGGCGCCCCACCAAAACACATACCAAAACGATTCTACAGCTGTAAAAACCGGACGAGGTAGGAAGCCAATCCACGTGTGCCCGGGATCCATTCGTTTTTGGGATCCAATCACAACAATTACCTTGGCTCCCCAAACAGGTCGGTGGTTGATTCTGCATGGCCAGGTAAACGAAGCACTTGCTCCAAGCCAACATGACTCACCTCAAACATCCTGTAAGTTGAGAGATGTCAACCCAAAATGAAACAAAAAGGTGCAAGGTTGGCCACGCATAGTAGGACACCAGACAGATCCAAACAGAGATGCTCTCACACCCAAGCGCTCCGAAAGAAAAGGAACCGAGAAAGGACGACCGAAAACCATCCCGCTGGACCGACCAGGCCCGAACGCCGAGGCCCGGAGACGGCAGCGCGATGGTGTTGCTGGACGATCGGCACAGCCGAAACCTGCCGCTGATGCCGGATCGGGCCTCTGCGGAGGGCGGGGGCTTGAGGCGGGTGGCTGGGTTCGGAGGCCGCAGGTGGTGGGCCGAGGCCGAACTGGGTGAGGCCGCTCGGTGAGGCCGCTCCGGCAGGTGGAGTGGCTTTGAGAGCGACATGTAGTACTTTTTGTCTGAGGGGTGAGAAGGGGTTTGGACCTTGGGATGGGCAAACCTTGCACCTGCATGGACTCCATACACAGCAGAGACTGTACTGTAAGCTCAGAGTTCTTGCTCAAAACTATGTTGGGTGTGTCTCTATACCGGGAAACCATAAAGACCAGTGGGAGCAAGTCTCCCTGTGTCTCCTTCTGGGCAGGGGATGTTCAGTGGATCGGAATGTCAACAACGGCAACCCTCCCATGTGTATTTTTGCTCCGGGGTGTTGTAGCCCTGATATAGGCATGTGTATCGCTCTCTTTGACTTCGACTCAATCCTCAAAACCTCTTGGCGTCCCTTTGTCTATCAGGCTTTAGGCTTTAGGGGAACATGACTCTACGCACTCTACGTTAGATCTATATCTTGATTCCAGCTCTGGGGCTTTACCGTATTTCCCAGCCCAGTCGCTGCGCCGTAGCTTTTCACCCAGCTTCGCAGCTCTGGAGCCACGCGGCAAAAGCGCCAGGCGCGCCGTATGTGTTCTGGGCTGCCCCGCGGGGCTCACGGCGAAGGAGGAAACCGCGCTGGCGCGGGCGGCCACCTGTGCCGGTTGGCAGGCGATCAGCGGAGCGGTTGGTCGGGAGAAACGGGCTGGGAGCGAGCGAAGACCTGATGGATGCGAGCTGGGCGCCTTACAGTTATAGTATACTTGCTGATGGATGTTGGATGATGTTGGCCAGTGCATGACAGCGCGCTAATCGGCTTTGAAGACTTGACCTTTGGCAGTCCTGGCTGGGGTTGTTCCCCTACTTGCATTTGCCGGCCCAAAGCAACGGAGGGCAGGCAGATTAGATGGGGCATGCAAGGTGGCATTTTGGATACTAATAGTTGAATTCCTGACTTGTTGAATTTATAGCTTGCAGACAGTTTGACATTGTTGGCATTATTGATCTAGATCGATTTAGCACCAAACAAGCTTCTCACATCTTGTTGCCTCAAACTTCAAATATCAAAAAATGTCTCTGGTCTATGTAGCCGTAGCCGGACTGTGGCGGACTGCCGCCCTGCCTGAAGTAAGCAAATCCGGGGCATATGGGGGTCAACAAACTGACACCAATCGAGTTCTTTTCCATTAAATGCATTTAAGTCCTAGGCCGTTGGATCTCAAGAAGCTTCCATAATTACCACAGCTTGCTGTCAGCATCTTACAACCTTTATCCAAACTTTCAAGTTTCAAATCCGTGGTCAATCTATATAGACGATATATTCAAAAACAAAAAACACCGGTTTCTCACAAGTTACACCCACCAACTCACCCACTCACCGGCGTCCACCGGCCTCCACCGGCATCCACCAGGTCCGCTCCTGTGGCCTGGGCCATGAGCCGGAGTTCACCTCCAAGGTGCTGGCGCGGCTCCAGGCGCGAGGTCTTTGGTGTGTCAATTCTTGCAGACACCCACAAGATCGAAGTGTCAAGTGTCTTCATCCCCAACACCTGGGGTTGAAAGTTGAAACATGTTGAAACATCAAATTTCTCCAAGTGGCCCACGGATGGAATTGTGGTATTGTTTGTTTTGTGGGCTATCCGAACTCTGAATCAGTTTGCCCCAGATAGAACCCCCTTTTTCTTGGTACAACGATGAGGCTCCTGAAAAGTCCTAGGTCCTAGTTTTTCCGATCCTCGTACGGTTGCACGTATTTGAGGGAGAAGATTTCAGGGCGGCGCTGGTCGATTTCTCACCTCGGCCGCGAGTTGAGGTAAAATGAATTGAATCCACACTGAATCCACACACGGCTACTTCAAGTTCCAGACGGTGTCATTTGCAGTTGCTGCATTGCAGGTGTGGCACAGCAGTGGGCGCCTTTTGCCAGGATTGGCCACGGACTCAAGTCAAGGCCTGAGAGGTCTCAATCAGTTCCAATTGCGTGGTGTGAGACTGAAGGCATCAGAACACATGTGATGATAATATGGGGTCATTGGGGGTTCTGAGGGGGGGGGCCATTGGGCTTATCATTGGGGCCATTGGCCTTATAATAAGGGCATCACAACACATTTGAGCTATATACATAGGTCGGTATTTCATGCCTGGCCGTTTGATATATGACCATATGAACTCTGGTCCTTCGGCTTCAGATGGATCATTCCAAGCTTCCTGAGTTTGGGCAGGAGGAGCAGCAATGATTCAAGTTCGAATGGGCACACTTGTTTGGGATCGCTTGGGTTGTGTATTCGAATGGGGAGAGCCCCCCCAAGAAATTCCAGACAGAGGGAAGATCAACCAACACTCCAGCGGTTGGAAGGTCTCCCTCTTTTCCATATAGTTGGGCTACTTCTGTTCTGTTGCTGATGGGACTGACGTTTCTTTGTTTCGTCCAGGTCCTACTGCTTTGACTTGGCCAACACAGGACAGCACACAGAGCCTTCTTGGTGAGGCGGGGTGTTGCCACCATGAGCACCTCATTCACAAAAAAATAGTACTCTTCCACTCACTGACGTGATTGCAAGCCACGCTGCCACGCTGAAAAAAAGACTCAAGTGGGCTGCTTCCACTTCTGGTGAAATTGGACGAAAGGAAGACTTACTGTATCAACATGTGAAAAACAATGTGCAAGTCGCTGGTCGAATGTGGGGATCGATTCTGTGGAGACTGTCGACTGTGGTTTTCACTCCAGAGCTGGTTCTGACACTCTCAGCGGAGCATGAGGATGAGGGTGGGCAGGTAAGCCTAAGCCAGGTTGGTAGAGACTAAGCTGCTTAGTCTCATAAGGTTGGTAACACCTGGACTTGGACATACTCGAATCGCCAAGCTTCCTGTGAAGCCATGTCCTTTGCCATCCAGTATCACCAGTCACCGCAGCCAGTTGCCCACATGGTTTGAGGCAATTGACCCGAAAGAGACTTCGGATATAAGAACAAACCATTATGACAATCCCCACTCGAACCACCAGACCTCATGTCGGGACGGAGAGTCAGTCGTGGTTTCCAGGCGGTCTCAAGGACTTCCACCGGTTGCGCAACCGGACGCCACCCACGGTGCAGGTGCCATTGCACTTCGTTCTGCAGGTGCCTGTGGTGCCTTGGACCCCAATCAGCCGATCCAGTCCGGAGTTCACAGGAGTTGGGAGTTAGCAGTCCGTCCATGTCCAGTCCGCTCTTTTCTGCGCGCAACATCGAACTCGGTCACCCTTTTCAGGGCCCCTTTCTCCAATCTTTGCCATAAATCCGAGCGCCGGGCAGAAAAAGGCAGGCCAAGACTCGCACGGCTTAAGCATTCTTTAGACTTGAAAGTATAGCATATTATAAAGCTGCTACTTAAAGCACCCCATAGATTTGCAAAGGGCTCATGGAAAGCCTTTAGTTCGATCTCAGACACTATTCCTATACGATTATTCTTGGCCCCCGAGGATGCCGGCCTGCTGCTGCGCCTGCGGCGGCAAAGGTCCTTTCAGGTGGGGACGTGATCGGAGAGTCACGGAGCTGGGTCTACGGTCGCAGATGGTCGCGACCCTGGATTCAGAAGGGACAGGACAAGCACGAGCCTCGGTCGGAGAGGGGAGTGCTCTCAGATTCATTCGGAGAAAGCGATTGGGGGAGAACGGTTGGCCCAGTTGGCATGTCGCGGGGTGAAATGGGGGGTTGAAATGGAACGAGGGGCTCCATGGGCTCCAGATGGGAAGAATTAGTTCACTGATGTTCGAGTGCATCCCAGAAACATCCCTGTGTCCGTCGGAGATGGTTTGTTTATATTTTATAGGTTATTTCATTTTTGGAAGTGGGATTGGTGGGATTGGATGGAGATCGAAGATTGGTAGTTTCTTTTGTTCTTTGATTCGTTTTTTGGAGCTTGGATGGAGTTGGTCTGGTAGTGCGATTGGTGGGAAAACCCGGACCAGGCGGCAGTCCGGCTGCGTGGCCCGGGAGTGGCCGGGCCGGTCTGAGCATCGAAGCGATGAGAGACCTGAACGTTCGGACCCTGTAGTGGTACATATGGGATGGGCTACACTGGTCAACATCTCCTGGCTTCCTTTAAGACTCTTCGGTGCCTTTTGACGGTCAAGCCTCAAGGATGGACGTTCTTGCTGTGTCTGGCGCAACTGTTGCGGAGCTGCAATAGTCCCTACGACCCCTGGTGTTGTGCTGCGTAATGATTCTCCTTTAGACTTGAGTACGCCAGGGTTGCGTCCTCTAATGACTCTAGACGTTTGGTATTACTCGCGTGAGGCACGGAAGAAACTGGCCTTGGCCGCGCGCTGCCTGGTGGCTGTTTTGTGTCACTCGAAGGCACGGGGGGAGCAACGTTGGGTGAGGCAGTTGTGGCTGAAGAGCGTGGGACTTTTCTGTCCAAGCATTTACAGGAAGATACTAACCAACTCTTGGTGACTTTGCCTCCAGTGAACCTGGGATTTGGAGGACCCATTTTTGGAGCGATGCAACAAGAGGGTTCTTGTACGGGGGAGCATGTGATCCTGTGATCCGATTCTCAAGTCCACTTGCGTCGCTTTCGGCGTCGCTTCTCGACCCCTCTGAGTGCGTTACCTCGAACGCCGGCTGCCGTCGTTTTCTCGTCTCGTGGGTCTTCAGAGTCTCCAGAGTCTCCGCTCGAAGAGTCGGCGGAAAAAGGTGAGGAGACCCACTGGACCGAAGTTGTTTGGTGCCCCACGAGGTCTGCCGAAGGGTTTGGGCGGGGACTCCGGAGTCCTTTGTGGGTGGGGTGCTTCTGAATTCGATCAGGCGGCACACATTCTTTCGCGGACTTGGGTGGTTTTTAACGCACATTATATGGACAGTCAGAGCAAACATGAGCAAAAACATCAACTGGTCACCAGCCCTCCGCGCCGTTCTCGCCAGGGTGGATGGAAGGGCTGCCGCATCTCCTTGCGCTCTTCGGTCGCATGCAGGACCGGACCCCTGGGGCCGTCCCAACGGTGGTCCCGAAGCCACCTGTTGGGGTGGTTGGATCTGGTCCAGATCCGGCGGAGCTGCCCAAGAAGAGCAACACTTCACTGAGAACTAACACTGATAACTGATAACACTGATCAGAACGGGGACATGGTGGAACTGGGAGTTGTCGCACACTACTCGGCGTCTCGGCAGAGAACGGCAGATGTTCTCGGCGTCTCGGATGCTTCGACCTGGAACCGATCCAAACAGACGGGTAGCCTCGGTGTCTTTCGAGGCTTCCGCTGCGGCACTGGCCTGCAGCTGTCCTCCAAAGTGGTGGACACCTTAGGCCGACAGAAGCTCGCCCTCAGCGAGTGGCTTGCTTTGGTGGAGTGGTGGACCTCTTTCTTCGGAGGGGTCACTTCGGATGGGACGGGTGGGGCTCGAAACACCAACATCTGGACGAACACCAGCCAATTCGAAGAAACACTGGGGGCCGAGTTAGGAGATGATCATGTTCCTCACCACACAGGGACCCAAGGAGCTACAGCGAGTTTCCTCCTGCCAGGAGTTACCACAAATGTATATATATATATATAGTATAAGTGTATACGAAATACAGTGATGTTGCATTGCGCCATCAGATGGATCGCTCAACTCTACCAGAATTATCCAGAATTGGACCAATCCCGATCGGGCCAAATCAGGTTTGGGGCAACTCCTTCCCCTCCCCACAAGGCACTTTTCGTTCAGAAAAGACCGGTGGTGTGCTGTCGAGACAGCTGTTTTGGCAAAGCTGGGCTTTCTCAATGGAAATGTCTCAGGTATCCAGAGTCAGTCGGGTAGTAAAACAGTTTGAGAGTAGATGGCAACCCCCCGATCCCCTCTCCGACCTCTTGGTGCCGGGTGTGCCCAAAAGAAGCTCCACGTGGTTCCACTGGTTTACACGCGTGTGATTGAGGTGATCCAAACTGAGGTTCCACGTGCTGAAGCTGCTGAGCAAAGCCCTCAAGCAGCGACAGCACCGACCACTCGAGCCTGGCGACGCTCGGCTGAACGGGCGGCGGATTGCGAAGAAAGGCCTCTAGACCGAGTCCGGTGCCAGAGAGGTTCGCATTTGTTTTGGAAGACTTGATTGTAATTTCGTCCAAAGACTCACTTGACCAGGAAGTCCATGTAACAGATCAGATGATCCAAACATGGTGAAGAGACCATTGCCTATCCCTTAGAGAGGTGAAGGATCTCAGTGAGGCAGGGAGTAGATTCGAGAAATGTGAGAGCTGATTACAATGATTTACACTTACTTCCACTATTATAGTACTTGAGTCCGTGCTGGCCCACGTGTACAACTTCACTCAAATCCCTCCAATCTGTGGGCGACTCTTTCTTTCCCCTTCGACCCCCGAACATGGTCGAACTGAGCGCCATCCGCTGCAGAGCTGCCCGAGGATCGAAGCGCTTTTGGTGTCCAAGTGCTTCCTGCAGGCGCCGACCGACTGCGATGGTGGACGGGTGCGGTCGGTCGGCGCACAGGTTGGTGAAGAAAGTGCTTCATTGCCATGTGAAAGTGCGCACGTGTGGGTCACGAGATGTGCCAAGTTCTTGGCGCCACACCCTGTAGCAAAATGTCCTGTGGTTCCGGAGGCTTTTTGCTCTAAGTGGTCTTGACTTTTGACCCACCATCGAACGGGACCATGATTTCAGCAGACTCTGCAGACCTTGAACAAATCGAAGGCTTGATCTCACCAGTTTTGGCATGATCCATCTTCCTTACACATTCTCAGATGGTGAAGAAACAGATGAGGGACACCATCGGTGTGATGGCACCTCTCCTCTCTCCGGACACAAAACCAGGAGATGTGTTACCCTATGTTCATCCTTTGCACCTGCAGCTGATTAAGGCCGCTCGTGGGCGGCGGTTGTTTTTTTTTCTCTTTTGGCGCACGGTGGATGCATGTGGCGTATATATATTATATATGTTGCTGTTTCCTTCTCAAAGGCTTACGCATAGATTGCAGAGCAAGGAGAGCCGTTGGGTTTGGACCGGTTTCGTTTGGTTCTATAGACACATTGACGTCTCCATCAGAGATCACGCGTTTGTGCAGCATGGTCAGGTGGTCGTCCCAAGGATCCATGCGATCCACAGACCGAACCAGGTCGGTTCGGCGATCCCGAACGGTCCAATGGTGTCAGCCTCGCCTCGTCCCGGAATGGGGTGGATGGGGGGAGCTGCCCTGCAACCCTGGATGGATGGTGTGCACATTGGTAGAACAATGACCATATATTAGCGGACGGACTGACACTTAGAATGACTCAGCACTCATTGACGATCCAAAACTCAGGCGAAAATCATCGAAAACACCCGAAGCAGGGGGAGGACCCCGGTTCTAGGTGTCCAATTTCCATATAGGTTTCCATGAGCTTGGTCTTTTGAACACTCGCATCGTCTTAGAGAGAAACCCGGTTCGCTCGCCCAGTTCGCTGCGCTCCTGGTCGCTCCAGCTCTCCTTATTAGTCCGCCGAACACGGGAGATCCCGCGCGCGCTCCGTTCGCCCCGTTTGAGGAGACCGCCCCTGGCGCGAGGAGATGGCCTTTGGGAGAGCTCTTGAGGTCGCGAGAGGCGCACGAGGCTCGGAACGGATGGCACCGCACAGGCGATCAATGTGACTCTTCTAATTTGGGGGTCCGATTGGAAGCTCGGCTCTAAGTAGTTTGTGCAGAAAGATGATCAAGTCCTTGCCACAGGTAGTGTTCCACATTGAAGTCTTGCATCCCAAAAACATGCCTCTAATTACCTGCCAAAACAGCCAAGATGGTCTTGTTAAAGAAAAGAACGACACAAACACAGAAAACCATCATCTTCCCGATCACTCCTGGGTTCACATCTTTGTGCCGACCCACTTGGGGGACCACCGGTCACCCGTCCCTCCGGTCACGTCGTTGAAGGCGCCAGATGCTCTGGTGCTGCACCTCCACGCGCCCGGCGCCAGCGTGGCGACCGAAGGGATTGCTGTGCTGCCGAAAGTGGAGATGAAGACCACTGAGGCGCGGGAGAGCCCGTTGGGAGAGCCTGTTGGGACGGGTTTTGACCAAGTACATAAATATAAACATACGAATGAAGTACCCTTGATAGAAACAAGAGCTGAATGGTCCATGTGGCAGTTTGGGTTTCTGTGTTGGATTTGGCATGGTTAGGTGAGGTGGATATAGTTACAATGTAATTCAGTGATGGGCTAATGCATGTTCCTCATGATTCCTCATTGTGGCCCGCTTTGCTAACCAGCTGCTGTCTAGTCTACCTATGCAAAACTGCACCTGGTGTAAAAATAACTTTCAGGACTGGACTTTAAGATTATTCTCCAAACCAAGCGGAATTTGGTGTAAAAGCTCTCAAGTTCGTTTATGAGGTTACCGCTGATGGGAGAAACGCAAAAAGAACACCGAAACCGCAAGGGGATTGTGCTTGCAGGGGGCTCCCAATTGTCCCAATTCCAAGACACAATTGGGTCAGAGGACCCCCTATCCTTTAGCAGTTCGGGCAAGTCACTCCAGAATCCATTCTACCTATACCCAGACACTCCATGAGACTGCGCCCCAGCAAGACCCCCAGTCAACCACCCCTGGCCGTTTTGAAGGCAGTCCTATGGCAGTCCCATGGGTCGTGTCTACCTATAGCTACATTGACCCCTGTTGCTCATAGCTTACCGACTGAGACGAGGCACGGACGGAGACGTAGCGTCGCATTGCGCAGGTGATCAGCGTCGTTCAAAGCGGTGTGATGGCGAAGCCCTCCTCTGCTGGCGTGGTGCTTTTAGATGCGCTCTTCGATGGAACCTGGTTGCGCAAGAAGTAGGGCGAAGAAATCCAAGACGAACAGTACTACTCTCTGATGAACACATGGAAGTCGAACGCAGGACATGACTTTGTTGCTAAATTAGATCCCTTCGTCGAGTCAGATGAACAGTTGATCACCGCCGCGGTCTTGTAACAGGTCAGGTCCATCGCTTTGTTTGCTTCCAATCTAGGAAACCCGATGACTGAGTACCGCTAGTAGTGCCATCCGAAAGATCAGGTCGCCACATGGCGCCGCCCCAGATCCAAGAAAGGGCCCCCCGTCCCGGCCACCTGTCTCTTCTCTTCCCTGTCTCTTCTTCCCTGGGGGGTCACCGACTCTCGGAGCTCCGACTGGTCGGTGGGGGGGGGAGGGGGGCAGGGGTGCTGTCAGGTTGGAAGGAAGTGGAGCCATTTTGATAGGAGGTGTTTGAAGCAAAGAAGGTGTCGGAACATGTTCCATTGTCCTCTGCAGATCAAGTGTTTCTGCAGGTTCCAGGATCCACTGCACGCTATCTGGATCAATGCTTGACATCCGGCATCAGCGCACCAGATCTTGGTGCAACTGGAGCTCCTGGCGTACTTCCTCAAAGGCCAGCCTGCTGCCCAAGTGCAGCAGCGCGCGAACCCTCCTCCCTCCTTGCTCCCTTGTTTATTTATTCAGACCTTGTTCTTGCAGCTTTGAGGAAGCTTTAGCTTGGTGCTGGGCTGCTTACAGGCAGGTGAAAGGTGAAAGCTTCCTCTTTTGCAAAAACCCCGCCCACCCTCCCCTGTTGATGGCCCAAGTGCCTGCCCTGGAGTTCGGTGGCCTGCCAGCCTTGCAGGGTGGTACCTGCTTGGCCTTGTGTGTCAACCATTGCAAGCAGAAGGGCGCAAGGGGTGTGGGGAGGGTTAGTTGGTTGCGGAACGGCCCCCTCCCGTCACCCACTCCAGTCCCACCGAATGGAGGTGGAGTCTGTTCTGTTTGATTGTGTTCAAGTTGTTTGCGTTGCTTGTCCTGTGTTTCTCTCTCCACTTAGGAGTAGACCAATAGCTGCTCTTCTGCGGCACCCGTGCCGTCTGACTTGCGCTTGGGTCTCTTGACACAGTCCCAGCAGGCGAGCCTTGGAGCGGGCTGGGTCCAACTTGCACGGTCAGAGTGGCCCGATCGGCAGGCGATAGATCTTCATCTACGAACAGAGTATTGGCATTGGAAACCACTTCGGTGTTAGTGAGTCGCGGTGTACATAAGAAGTGGTATGCACCAGGAGTCACAAAGGGGTGGTGTTTGGTCCCCAAAGTGAGTGGATCATGGACACCACGAAGCTCCATCAAGCACCGCTTTGTGACTGCTGGTATGTAGAGATTGTTGGTTTTGACATGTTTTGACCTCGATAAAGTATATGGGTAGCCATATAGGTATAGGGGTGACTGCTCTTAGTGCTAGATTACATCAGTCATGGGAGATCATGCGAGAGTTAATCAATACTCAGGCTCAGTGAGCCCCTGCAAACAAACGCTTTCCGGCTCACACGGTCACATGTTCAGGACCTTCGGACCTTCCCAGAACGACCGAACCGGACGGAGCAAGACTTCAGACGACTCGGACGGCCAAAGTCCACTGGACGGACAGAGAATTGGAGGTAGACGGCAGAACTCGGCGACCAAAGCGGAACTGGGCTGTGGGTCAAAAGTCAGAGCCCCCCAATCCCTCGTGACCTCTCCCAGGTAGGTCAACTGGTGGGTCTCCTGCTTTTGACCCATCCCCATGTGAGTCTCCACTTGAGTGAACGCAGGCGAGCACGGCCCAAAGCCGACACTGCAGCGCAGCACAGCTCCGTGCAAACCCGATCTTCACGCCCACTCGGACTCGACCTCATTCCAGCGGAGGAATTCGTGCCGATCCGGCGGATGTTGGGCGCTTAGAAGGATTTGTTTGTCTGAAAAGTAGGATGGTGGGGTGTTGGAATACCGCTTGAAAGAAGGATTCCTTGAAAGACGGGTACGTAAGCACCTGGTAGGCAGGAAAGAATCGACAAAGCGACCTATTGGAAGAGGGTAATATGGGATCCCTCAAATCACCAAGTAACTTTGAAACTCAACAACAATCAACATCTTTTGATTGCGGGGATCTTTTATGTGCAGACAAATCCAAATCCAAACTGAATCGTGGAAGGCTCCCAGGGCAGCTCAACGTGTGAAGTGTCCCGTACTTCCGTAGGCCATGCAACGGAAACCACGAAACCTTGTTGCATCCAGATTTTGCAGTACTGCTGATGCGTCATGTCGAACCTCACTCCACTTTCGGCTCGTCAGACGCGTGTCGCCACAGGGGCGACACGTCGCCCGCTTCGACACGTCGCCCGCTTCGTGCCGTCTCGCCGGTCGAGCATGGCAGAGCCGGAGATCGCCCGATGGCTGCCGGAGATGCGGACCTTCGTGCTGGGAGGCGGGCGCATCTGCTTCGCGCCGCGACTGGGAGAGGAGCTTTCGCTCCGTCTCAGCGATTCTGATCGAACGAAAGCCATTTTTGGGGTCGTATATCACTCTGGTCAACCCTGAGCCTGTCAAAAGAACGGTGGAACTCAATGGGTTGGGGATTTTGGTGCAAGGATCAAGGAGGTGTATTTCAGAGTCAATGAGGAGTCCACTTATCGAACGATGCGATGTTATGAGATTGTGAGCTTCACAATGCAACGTGTTTTTCCTTTCTAAATGTTTTATTGAATCCCTCATATTGAAGACCAGCCAAGGGCCGATTCGCATGTTACGTACCACAACGCAGGTGGTACCAGCGTCTCTTGGAGATTGGAGCAACTGGAGCTCTTGCGAACCGTGCTCATGGAAGAGAAGGCCCTGGAAGTGGTCCACCTGTTTTGTTAAAGATCACTCAATAGATCACCTTACTCCGTACTTTTAAGTCGGCAACATATTGCAGCTGCATGCTAACCATACCCAATCAGCAGGTTTACTATTGTTGTTGGCAAAATCCCATCACACAGGTCTTCCTTGCACCCACCTGTACTTGGACGACCTGTTTATCTTGGGCCCAAGCTCTGCAATAATCTCAGCCTTGGCGGCCTGGAGTCGGATTGGCCTCGCTTGTGTCCTGGGATGAAAACATATGAACACCCATCTCACTCAATAAATCCGGCCCACAAAGGGTGCCCATCGTAGCTCAAAAACCTCATGAATCCATGGGTTGTGGGCTCATGTGGCCTACCCCCGCTGACCGCTGACCTCGTGATTGGTGACCTCGCCAGGAGGCGATTCTACAGGCCTTGGATGAAGATCTGGGCACTGGCGCGGACGAAGGGCAAGGTGGCTCGGCAGCAGCTCCGGATAGCCGTGTAAGTGATCCTGGGTGCAACCCTGGATGCTTCCTGCAAAACTGAGAGGTGTTATGAGTTGGAGTTGGACAGATTTAAGTCATTTATAGTCGCTTTAAGTCTTACAGTTTGGAAGGAAGACATGTGGAAACCCATCTGGCATCCAGGACCTCTTGCTCCTTTTGATGGTGGTTTATATATCCGCCGATGCTGACATCTCCAGATGTGAAACGTCTCAGACCCTTGTCCAGGTGCCTGAATCAGTTCGCAAAAAGACTTGTAGAGACACTTTTGGTATCTTTTGGCCAAGAAGGGGTCAAACATGCTTGATATACCACGGAAAAATAGATTGCCAGAAACACTGGTTTGCCAATATGAACTTGCCCAAATACAAACATTTCGACCCAATACTGATAGAAAAGTGAAGGCTCCTTCAACAATCTGTTTGTTGTCTGTGCTGCGTGCGACCTTTGGAGGCGCCGATAGGCATGTCGCAGAAAGACAATCGGAGTTGATGAGCAGCACATCGTCTCATGCGACGGAGTCTGACTCACCGTTCCCATCTAGCAGTTATGACCTGTTTGGGAATCAAGGTCCTTATCCAGGGCCCCCTAAGGGGTGTCTAGTAATAACCCGTTAGAGGTTAAGGGATGTCCATTAACCACTCCTTGAGGGTCCAGGATCATGTCGACCAATCAGCACTTTTTAAGCAACATCGCTGAGATCGGACCAAGGCCCTTTTCGCGACCTCGGCGTCCTTCGATGGGAGATCCGGCGTCCTTCGATGTTTCTACCCTTTCTCTGCACCGACTGTCGCGCGTTATGGGAGATCCAAGGGACTTCTTCCGTCCAGTTCCGAGGCATCCTGCTTCAACTTTGTCCCATTCTCATGGATGCCTGGCCAAGACGGGGAGTCGACTGATGCGGCCGGCCGAGACGGATTTGCCGGGTGCAACAAACAAGGGGAAGGTCCTACTGTACAGCTTGTGGGGAAACCTAACCCTGGCCTTGCTGGTTTCGAACTCATTTTCTTGTTTCTTCGTTTGCAACCCTAGCAAAGACAGTAAGACGTTCCTCTAAATATATATATATATATATCTGTACGATTTAAAACGACCTCACCCGACCTCACTTGGAAATAACGACCTAAATTTGAAAATAACTTGGACCCAGTTTTTTCCCAAGCGCCAGCAGCTTCAACAGCAGCATCAGCAGCCGCCAGCTGCACCAGCAGCGGGATGAGGCGTGGTGCCTGGTGTGAAGGGGCAGCGACCATCTTGGACCCAGAAAGGAGAACATTACTTTCCCAGCCCGGTGAAGTATTTTTCATGAAACTTTCCGTCGTGGTCTTAGAGATGTAGGGACCCATGGTTTTAAACTTCCTGTAGTTCACGTTGTTTCCTGTCAGCCGCTCTATTTGGGCACAGGGGCCCCCTACCATAAAGCACGGAAAAAACTTTCCCGGCCCGGGAAAGTTTTTTTCTCGAAGCTCTTCCGTTGTGGTCTTGGAGACGTGGGGACCCATGGTTTTGAACTTCCTGTTGCTCACGCTGTTTCATTTCAGCCGCTTTATCTGGGCACAGGGCCTCCCCAACCCCAAAAAAATGAAGAAAACTTTCCCGGCCCGGGAATTTTTTTTTGCCGGGCCACCCCTCGGCCTGGAGAGTTCAACTCAATCGATTGTGGGCTGGCCGCCAGCAGCTCCATAGCATGTAGGGCCACTTGGCCCGATGGCTTTGCAAACCGCCTTTCGCGATAAGCCTTGCCCACCGTGCCGGTTCAAGTCCTCCCTCGGCCGGTTTTTTTCTCACGAGCGCTCGTCAGGTGCAGCTGCACATCATGCAAAGGCTCGCCGGGACGACGTGGTGGTGGAAGTCTGCGCGCGGAAACGGGTTGCATGTCACATGTTTCTGCAGACGTTTACTTTTCCTGAGCGATCTTGCTTTGGGAGCACATGCTTCAGCAGTGAGCAGTGACAAGAGTAGTGATTTTTTGACAACCTTTTCGAATCAATTGCAAAAAGGACACTTTCAGAAACAAGGAAACCTCGTCCAGATACCCAATAGGTGTACAGAACCAGTTCCCTTGGCTAACCCTCACGCACAAAGATGGGCAGACCTTCTTGGGCTGCCGACTTTGCAAGGAGCACGGAAAGTCAGCCAAAGGTTTGGCCGGCTCTATCTACAAGGTCGGCAAGTATTTTTATGGTAGGACTTTGAAGCAGCATCAGGACTCGCCAGCACATTGCAACTCCATCGAGGCATCCTCAGCCACAGCCGAGGAGCTAGTAGCAATGGCACCCGACATTGATGAGGACGCCCCACTGACACCAGAGCGGGCCCCAATCCGAGATGATGCAAGCCCTGGCACCACTATGTCTTCGCCGTCCACCCGACCAAGAGAGGTTTCCCAGATGTACCGCAATTTGCTGGCCGGGGCTTACACCACTCTGGTGAATGGTCTTGCTGCATCATCCTTCACACTCATGACTGGCTTTGCAAGGCTTTGCGGCGGCCACCTGCCCTGTGCGCAAGACTCCCATCAAATATTTGCCGAGTGTCGGGGGTTGATTGCTGGCGAGATCAGATCAGACATCACCAACGACATTCGATCTTTCCCGTACTACGCTGTCTCTGTCGATGAAAAGGACCGCATGCTCGTCTGTCTTCTCACTTACTTCAAAGCTGGGAAGAAAGAATGTGTTGCCCTGGGCTACAAAGATCTGCCAGGCTTTGAAGCATCGGACCTCTTCAGCCAGATCAAAGCTCTCCTGGATGCGTCAGGCCTCAGCAACGAGCACTTAGTTGCCTTCACTGCAGATGGGGCTTCTGTAAATGGAACTCGCAAGGTTCTTGGGGAGGTCCGCGGTGACAACGTGGGCAAGCGACTGCAGGAATGGGCCGGCCACCCAATCCTGATCATACATTGTGCCCCTCACAAGCTGCAGCCGCTTGTCAAAACAAAGTAGATTTTAATTTTTGGCTTGCTTCTCCTGACATCTTTTCCAAGCAGATTGGTTCAAGTTCTTTCCGATTCCCTTCCCTGCCAAGGTTGTGCATCTCCGCAAGCTTCTCGGACCCTTTCCTGAAGCAGCTTGAGAAGCAGGCCCGCGCCCTTCGCAAGAACCTTGTCCAGCATCCAAGCCACACCATTGATTTGGTGTTCTGGTCCGATCTCGTGGGGGAGGACGTCCTGCCAGGGCTACAAGCAGCGCAGAGCAGGTGGCTGAGCCTGTTGCAGCCAGTCAAGAAACTTCTGAACTCCTACCTGTCTGTCCTCTGTCACCTCTTGTACCAGTTCCGCTTCCACAGCACGCATGAACAACAAAAGACTGTCCAGTGGCTCTTCATGGGGTTTGCCACGTGGGAGGCCAGGCTCACTCTTGCAGGTGTAGCTGACATCTTGGAGATCTGCTGGGCAAGTAGAAATGCATTGGAAAAAGCAGCTTCCCTCACCGCTGTAGAGAACATTGCGAAGACACTCTGGGCAGAATTGTCTTCCTACTCTAGGAAAAGCAGTGTCCTTCCTGCCGCCATGTCTGGTGAAGTGGCTCTGCCGGGCGGTAACACCCATGCTGAGGCCCTTTGCGATCTGTACAGGAGACAAAGAGGCCAGAAACTCCGCTTGCAGTACACCGCGAACTCACAGGTTCTTGACGAATGGATCACAATCAAAGACGTGGAGAACGCTGAAGCCATGCGCGTGATCTTCCGACGGCTTGGTGCCTTTGCTGGTGCTTGTTCTGACAAGGTTCTCAGTCGGTTTGAAAGCAAAGCTATCTGGAGTAACATGTACGTCTTCGATGTGTCCTACCGCCTCCAGCAAGAGTCCTTTCAGACTGCCATTTGGGAGATGGGCAACTTCCTCAATCTGCCCACCGACACCCTCATCGATGAGATGCGGACAGCCTTTGCAGTCCGGGATTCCATTTTGGAACGTCACACCAAGGCTGAAGAATTGTGGTGCTCCGTGCTACACTCCATCCAAGACCGAAAAGATCTTCCGACAGCTGAAAAGCTCATCTCATCCTTCCTCCTTGCACCTTCACAGGCAGCAGCGTGCGAAAGAGCCTTTGCCAGCATCACGCAGCTCAAAGGACAGCTCGGCCATGACTGCTCCCCATCAACTCTCTCGAGCAATATCTCCTTGTTGGTCAAGGCCCTTCTGTTGAAGATGCATTGAAAAATGGCTTTTTGGCAAAGTGCACCTCTAAATTCCTGAGTTCCAAATCCCGTCAGTACCGAAAAGGTCGCACCGTCATCCAACGCAAAAGAAAGCAACGCAGTGATTTGGGCAAGACAAGGACCACGTACAAAAAGCGCAGAAAGTACCAAGGCCTCAGGTCCCAAGCAACCGCAAGGCATCTCCAGCGAGGGGCCGGAGAGGAAGTGAAGATGGACGTGGCGCCTCAGGATGTGGAAGAGCATGAGATCTGGATCCAAATGAGCCCCCGAAAGAAAAAGTAGACAGTGAAAACCTCATACCTTATATAGCAAAGCTGGCAGCGCTCCGGCACAAAAGTCCTGTGCACTTTGCTTTCCCGAAGCATGTAGTGTGAGAAACAAACCGTGCGGTTTTAGGTAGTGCCCAGATTTATTGCTCAAAGCTTGCCTTGCGCCAGGCATCTTCGGTGTGGTGCTGGCAGGCCCACGCAGTGTACACAGGGTGCAGGTGTTGTTCAGGGTGCAGGGATGTGAAGACACGAAACTCTTCCGTTGTGGTCTTAGAGATGTAGGGACCCATGGTTTTAAACTTCCTGTAGTTCACGTTGTTTCCTGTCAGCCGCTCTATTTGGGCACAGGGGCCCCCTACCATAAAACACGGAAAAAAACTTTCCCGGCCCGGGAAAGTCTTTTTCTCGAAACTCTTCCGTTGTGGTCTTGGAGACGTGGGGACCCATGGTTTTGAACTTCCTGTTGCTCACGCTGTTTCATTTCAGCCGCTCTATTTGGGCACAGGGACCCCTAACCCAAAAACACGGAAAAACACTTTCCTGGCCCGGGATTTTTTTGTTTTCTGGTTTGGGTTGCTTGTCGGGGCTCAGGGCCATTGCAGCGAACCTTTTCATGATGGGGAAGTTGCTTTTGTGGCTGTACGAGTCAAACAGGCGGCCCTTTGTCGGAAACGCGATTGGGTGATGTGGCAAGGTTGGACCTGCTTTTGTTCAAGGTCGGTCAACCCTTGAGGGTGGCTCGATCGCTGAGTGGCATGGGGCCACTCGCACGACTGCAAGCAAAAAACATGAGCCATGAGAACCCCCTCCAACCTCAACTTCAAGACTGCAATCGCAGCTACCCTCCCTCCTACTATGCTTCTATATTTAATCTTTGGTTTTATGAGACTGACGAAAAGACAGTCTGCAGCATAGCACAATTGGAGATACACGACAACATCAAATCTCGTACAGTTGCGTTCTATGGCGTCGGTGCAGCTTGTCATCGTGTCAGAGTGGGCTCCAAATTTTTCTCGCAAGGTCTTCCGTGGCCATGCACTGAGTGGCTGAGTGGCCCCTTCGCAGAGTACAAAGAGCTTCACAACTTGACGGATGTGTTCATGATCAATGCGGTTTCCAGGATTCATGCTAGCGAAAGCTCCTTTCCATCGGAGCATGCCTTGCTGAACGACGTGTTGTGGTTGGAAGCTTTGTTCCCACGGGACAGAGAGATCTCCAAGCTAGTCACCCTTTTGAGGAAGAAGTATTCGACAGCTGAAGATGTAGCGGCAGTTTTTGGCCAGTTCGCAGTCCGGGAAGAGTTGAGCAAAGTTGGCTTTGCGCGGCTGCTTGGTTGAGGGTCAACGTTCAACATTTTGCATCCCGTGTCAATAGTAGCTAGAAGTAGCAAAGCAAGCTACTTGGCCCTTGCTGTGTAATAGGCCAAAGTTGTTCAAGCACGCAGTTTAAGTTTGTAAGCACCAAACCCAGACAAAAACTGAGAGGTCAATCTGTCATCTGTCTGTCCAGGCTTTGTGAAGGGGTTTCTGGCTGTGTGATCGGAGACATCAACGTGGAGAAGATTTGGGAGTGGGCCTTTGGAGAAACAGCTGCCAGCATACGATACCCTCTTTTTCAAGACTTCGCTCCCAAGCTGAAAGACGCAAGCTTTGGGGTCGTTTTCTTTCTCATCAACACAGGGTGTGTTTCGCATGAAGCTGGTTGGAGTGAATAAGGGCCGACAGAGTCAGAATCCGAAACAAAACTTTCTTGGCCCGGGAAAGTCTTTTTTTGTTTTCTCGTTTCGTTTCCCTCGGGGCTCAGGGCTGTTGCAGGAAACCTTTTCCCTGACAGTATGTTTCCGTTTTGAAGGTTGAATAGCCCTCTTGCGTGGTCGCTGCAGGTCCTTGAGACCGTCGAGGCCGTGCAGGACCAATGGCTGAATCGCACTATGGATCCGGAAAGCGACCGCGTTGCCCCGGTTCGCATGGGTGACCAGCTCCGCTTCACTTCAATGGCTGTGACTTTCGGGCAGCGCGCCCTTGAAGGGCGGCAGGCCGAGCTCAAAGGCGTGTTCGGTTGGGTGACCACGCAGGCTGGGTCGAACCTGTTCCTCCCACGGCGTTGTTACCGTCATGCTATAGAAAAGGTTGCAGAAGTGAGCGAGGATGCGATTGACAAGCGGCTTCAGGGTGAGGACGCAGACATTACAAACCAGTTGGGCTTTGAGCCAGAGGAGGATGGCGATGAATGCGAACCGGGTTCGGCTCGGAAAAAAGAACGCCGCCCCAAAAGAAGCAGTTTGAATGCCATTGCTCCGAAGAAGGTCGCGAAGAAGAGGGGGCCTGCAGGTGGCACCAAGTACACAAGCAGAGCTGAAGAGCAGATTGAGTATTTGCGCGGTGCCAATGCGCCTGACTACCTGATCCCACGGACAGCATTCATCCGCTTGGCCAAGGAAACCCTTGATGAGCTCGCAGCTGCCAACCTTGCCTTTGCGGACGGTGGTGGAGTTCGGATGGGCAGTGATGCCTTGGCTTGTGTTCAGTGGGCATGTGAAGGGATGTTGAGCGAGCTGTTTGCTGATGTTGCCGCAGCCGCCGCGCATGGGAAAAGGATAGGCATCATGCCGTGGTGGTCTTAGAGATGTAGGGGCCCATGGTTTTAAACTTCCTGTAGTTCACGTTGTTTCATGTCAGCCGCTCTATTTGGGCACACGGCCCCCCTACCATAAAACACGGAAAAAAGCTTTCCCGGCCCGGGAAAGTTTTTTTCTCGAAACTCTTCCGTCGTGGTCTTCGAGATGTGGGGCCTATGGTTTTGAACTTCCTGTAGTTCACGTTGTTTCATGCGTTTCATGTCAGCCGCTTTATTTGGGCACAGGCCCAACCTTGTCCAGATACCCAATAGGTGTAGCTTTTAGAAAGGAGCGCTTTTGTGCTTGTTCTGTCGGTGTGAAGCGTTTTCAGGGAGAACTTCCATACGTTCTGTGAGGGGTTGAGATTTGGAAAGCTCCCTTCCACGACCGACACGCCCGAATTGTTCCACGCCCGAATTGGATTGGTGCTCGATCTCCTGCTTCCGCCAGGCAGCATCCTTGCCGTCCACAGCTGCAGCGCCCGCAGACCGGGGGGTGGGGAACGACCCCAGATATTTTCATAATTTCACCCGACGTCACTAAATCAAGTTTTGAATTTATTGAAATTAAGCGACGACCCGAGAATTATTTTAAATCACCCAGATATATAGTTATATTTAATTGTATGTATATATATACCAGTTACATCGAAGGGGTGTCCATTGGGCATCCCTTAGACCCTAAACTCATTGGGCGCCCCTTAAGATTTTTGAAGGTTTGGGAAACCCTGGTTGAAGGATCTTGGGCTACATTCATTGACACCAGGTGGAACCATCCCATCAACACCGGTGGCTCAGGCCGATCTGTGGTTCCAGCAGCCTGCCATCGAGGCTCACCGGGCGAATCACATCACGATGGAGGCAGGATTCTTTGCAAACATGCCACAACACTCGAACATTTCCAAGAGTTCACCAGAAATCTTCACGAACACCCCACAAAGCTCGAACACTTCCAACAGTTCACCACAAACACCACACACATCCACAACATTTTTCCGCCTTCACCACTAGCTTGGCTTGACTTGCAGCCATGGGAAAGAGAAAGAGTGCATCACCAACGGTGGTGAATCTTGGCGGTGAATTCTGTGTCGGCTGTATGCCACGGAGATTTTTGGGGTTGCAGAATGCCTGTCTATGTTGTGGACAACCGCCAAACAGCTTCGAAGACTACCGTAGTGCTTGACACGTGGCTAGCGTGCAGCCTAACTGAGCTTCAATGCGGAGTCTTCTTGGACAGTGGGCCCTTGGGGAAGAGCTACCAGACCAGACTGGTTTGATATAGAGACATGTCTATGTGACTCACAAAGGTGACGAAAAGTGGATGCAGAAGTGGTTCAAAACCTTACACTCAGCAGTCAGCAACTTTGTCTGCATCGCGCGCAGGGCGCCTGGTTCGGGGCCAGGCGTATACACAGAGCCACGCTCTTGAGTACAGAGCAGTTCTTGGAAAATGTCTCTTCGCAGCAAACTTTTACGAGGATACCAGGCTTTGGCAACTCTTTTGTCCAGCCGGACTGGCTGCACATCTTGGACGTCCTGTCTCATCGAGCTGATTGAGGAGGGCTTTAGCACGAAGCTTGGCGTACACCAGTAGTAGGCTTGCGGAGTTTTGATTAACAGCAATGATTTTTTAGTGATACTTTTCACTTTAAGGAAACATCTTCGAGCAGAAGGGGTGAAAGAATACCCGAGTCTGGCCCACAAGCAATCTAATAGGGCTGACCCTGGCCCTCGGCTTTCGTGACGCATTATATTCATGTTGTTTGCGAGCAGCTTGGGATTCCCTTTGGATGTCTCTTGCAATCAAAGGAATCTGTTGTTCTGTGCCGGTGGCTTTGAGCAATCACTGTGGCAGCTGAAAGTTGCAAAATTGAGAAATTGAGCCATGCAGGCTGCGTGCCGCGGTATTGTATCATGAGGGATTGCGTCAGTCCCAAGAGAAATCCTTTTGCGGTCTTGAGCCCAGCGCCTGATGGGCCTTCAGAAGGCAAATTTCTGAGTCCACAAGGCTCTCAGCTGCTTTTTGGCTGAATGTATGGCTTTGTTGGCTGCGACGCTCCTGGTCTTGATTAAATCATGCTGAGTTCAGGCCTTGCGGAAGAGGCAGTCCACTTCTTTGTAAATCTTAGACCTAAACTCCATCAGTTCCTTGGCGTGAGGGTTGTGTCGCCAACTATACCTATTTTATCTTGTTTTCAGTGCTGTTGCTTGGAGGGTCCAGCATGATCAAAGGGGTGCTCAATGAGTTTGGCTTCCTGAGTGGTGGGTGTGCGCCTAAGTTTTGGTCATTTGACCTTCGATGTGGCGCCTGTGACGAATCCTTGGCTTCTGAGCATTTTGGAACTAGTAGTATTTTAAATGAAAAGTAGAAAAGCAACTCCTACATAACCACCAACCCACCAACCCAAAACCCCATTCGCGCCATGGCTGATTTGCTGTCACCAGCTGAACTTGAATGCGTGTTCAATATGCCAACAGACCACACGCGCACACACCATTTTGAAAAATCTGGTTGGAATGTCAATCGGTTGACCGAGCTGTTCGATCAATCGCACCAGAGGCACCTGGCTGAGCTCGATGTTCAAGAGCAGGGTGATCGGGTGCAGAGGCCGCAGCAGCTGCAGTGGCCGGGCGAGAGAGAAGCAGGAGAACAACAAAATCTATTGGAGATTCAATTCAACATCAATCATTGACCTTTTCGACATTCCCACGTTGGTGGACAGAAGGGGTCTCCATGGCAAAACTAACCCCTTACGAACCCTCAATGAAGAAAACTCCTTGAGCACCCCTTTGATCATGGCGGTATATATATATATATACTTACAATTTTATATATACACACATATACATATGTATCTGTTATATATATATAATTATATATATATATATAGTATTTTTCAATATACACACGTTTTACTACTTTGTTTCACTTGTAACGGTGTCGTTAAACTCCCTCCACTCCACGCAGACCATTCGCCAACCAAGGACATCAAGGAAGCCATCAACGGCCTGGAAGACGCTCAGAGTCGAAGTGTCCGGCGGTGGCCGAGTCGAAGCGTCAGATTCGATGCAGTCGAGGGATCCAACACGATCCAACATTCTCTGCCAGATTCTGACGAACGCATCACATGGTTACGTGGATGGCACCCCTCGTTGTAAAGGAAAGTCATCTTCCAAGATTCCATGCGTGCTTCTGAGAACCATGTGAGGTGTTCGTCAGAGCGTGAGGATCCGGCACCATCGGACTCAACGGATTTGCTTCTTTTGGATTTTCCCAAGATTGTGTATTTGTGTCGTGAACGGGTGTCATTTGTGCTGCACGAACTTGATGTTCATGAGTCTTGTGGCTTTATTTTTGAAGCTCCATCCCATGTCATTCATCATTGTAGGGACCCACCCAGTTTGCTTGACTAACATCGTAGCGGCTCTGAAACAATGGCACTGGTACCGACATTGGCCACACCGCTCTCACCATTGTAGGCATCAGCAAGGGCTCGTGAACCCTCATTTTGATCTTGATAGTTTGAGGAAATAATGCGATATCAGTTGGGTTGGGAACTTCTGGCTTTCCCTGCGACACAATAGGAAAATAGGAAAAGGGTTCTTCAAGAAGGACACAAAATGGTGGATCTGAGTATCACACGTTTTTGGAACTTTTTCAACCCACTGGGAGTAAATCCAGACATTTTTCCACTCATTGTTAGGGTCTTGGGAGCTTCTTGGAGCTTCGCCCCTCCAGGGGAACCCCTCAGGTGTCAGGGTCTGATGTTCGTAGTCATGGAATCCGTACATCCAGGAATCCCGGAAGTAGATGTTGCAAGATGCCCCCTCCCACTCACTCACATTGGAGGTGGAATATGTGTAATTGTAAATCAAATCTTTCAGGGAACGTTCCACTTCCATCTTAGTGAGTCGGAGTGTTGATATGTGCATATACGTAATATGTAATATGTATATGTATAATATAATAGATTCGATACACATATTTTTTCATGATAACTTTTAGCCTCTTCCTTGATGATCGGGTGGAGCCTTGCTTGATCGAAAGATCCCTGAAAAAAACACGCTCCAAAAACACGTCTCTGACTCTTTCGTCTTTGCCCAGGCTTGGAGCAAACCCAAGGCCATCCCCACACCTTTGGCCCTGCAGCCGGCCTCCTGCTACGTGCAAGCGCAACCGAAAGGGGTGCGGTTGACGACTGCGGTTGTTGTCACGCGTTGGAGTCGCGATTTTTTGGGCGTTTGTCATGTTTGTCAATGTGGGATGTTCAGATGGGTTCAGTTGGACACATGGTGAGGCTTTTCGACCGGAAAGAAGGAACGCCGACCGGAAGGGCGCTGTGAGTGGTATTTTTTTTGCCCTTCTCAGATGGACAACATCCGATCTCCAAGAGCTGGGAGATGAACGGAGATGATGAGTGAACGGATCAGTGACTCACGGAGATCAGTGACACACGGATGAGTGAACGGAGGCATCAAATTGTGTCTCTGAAGAAACTTTCGCCTGTAAATACTTCATTTGACGTGGGCATTTTTTCCACGCGAAAAAGTGAGGTAAAAAATCACTGGAGTGCTACTGGACTGCTTGGTATTTGCCATGTTTGCCAGTTCTATCCCACAGGTGATCTTGGTGCTGAGCAGCTGGAACTATCCACTGGTCGTGGCTTGGCACGCCTTTCCTTTTTGGCCTGTGAACTCCTGTGAGTTTGTAGACTACCTGTGGCTGACAGCTGACAGTTGGGTGCTTCAAAGGTGATGATGTTGACTTCACAGGTCGGTAGATGGTCCTTCCCGCAGGTGAGGAGCTTGAGAAGACAATCTTGCGACGTGGAGCTCTGAAGTGGACCATGGACACCCACAGTGTCGATAGCCCCTTTTTGTTATGGACACTTCACTCATCAGTCGAGTGAAAAAACTTCAGAGCTCATCAAAGAGAACAGATGTTTTATATTTAGTATCAAACTCTTCTACACAAATTTGCACATCTCGCCAGATATCTCAGGTCATGATCAACCCCTTTGTCAGCGCTCTGGCTGCTGGCAACGCCTGCATCATGGATTTGCTTTCAGAGTTGTTGAACTTCTCTTGAACAGGTTCCGAGTTGGACATAGCCTCTACCATGAGTTTCCTTCACTTTTTTGTGCGTTTCTCAACCTGGTACAACAATGTTGAGTCCCGGAATCATCTCTTTTTGAGGGCCCAGGTACTGTAGGTGGTTTACACTTGACCTCACAGGGTTGTTGTTTGAAGTAGGCGGACATGTTCAGGTTGGGACGAAAATCTGCCATGGAGCCCAGTACCCCAAGTCAACAGAATGGTCCTGGTATATGGATAAATGATGATTTATCCTGATCTCTGCAGAACCACAACGACACTCACCAAAAGCACCCCCAAAAACCACCAACAGAGTTCGAATAACGCATCCTTCACCACAGACTGCATGCTTCGACAAAGCTCGGACGCGAGGCATTTTGAAGCCCTCGGAGCTGGCGCCCGCCAGCGCGCAGGTGACCGGGGTGGGCGGTCGACGGTGGCGGTCCATTCTTCACGGGTGTTGTTCCCTGGTGTTTTCCTGTGAGCCATGCCATAAACCCATTTGCTTCTAATGAGTAAGGGTCCTGTCATAAGAGCCGGGGGCGTAAGGAAAACACTGCAGTGCGCAAGGTTGCGTAAGGTTTTTGTGCCGCGTAAGCCTTTTTGTGTCTGTTGTTTTGCAGTTCGCATTTGATGTGAGAACAGATTTGGTTGAGGAGGTCTGCTGTGTTTACTAGAAACAGGAACCTCACAAAAGTCAAGGAGAGTCACGGCACGTTCCGCATAAAGCGCACCTAAGCTCCACGTAGGCAGCGCGTAAGTCTGATGCGCGTCCGTGAGTAGTAGCCTTTTGCCAACACTGGCCCGAAAATATACACTTTAGACTTTAGACAAGCTTCCGCTCTGCTCATATATGCCAACACAAAACAGGTCCATAGAGGAGAAGCTCTTGGACTCTTGGCGGTGTCCATGAGGCTTGGTGGTGCACTGTTGTGTCTAGTCTGTGGCACACCGTGTGGCCAAATGACGTTTGTGAGGTCGCTGCGCCATGCGGTTTTGCGCGGCCTCGGTGGAAAGAGCGCTTGCGTGAGTCCGTGCCACTGCGGGAAGGAACGCATGCTTCTGCAAGTAGTAAGTCTTGAAGCCCTATATCGTTGTACAATGCACGTCGCGGAAGCATGTTCCCAGCGGATTCGCAAAACGTCTGCGACGTCTGGCTGCGTAAGGGTGGCGTAAGCATCCACTTAATCTATCAAGGTTTCCAGCACAGTGAGTTTTTGGCCCACAGTGATATGCGAGATGGACGGGTTTGAGTTGTGGTGAGGTTTTGGTCAATGCGTGTCCATACTGCTGACCCAAAAAAGAACACCTGCGTATATAATATATCATTTGTTTCAACTTTTTGAGACAAAACTTCTAAGCGTGACCAAAGCCAGTCGACTCTACGACTCCACACCTGAGGGGTTGGAACGGACCAGGTGATGCAGCGGATCTTTGGGCGAATGGACCAGCGGGCAGTGCCTCGACGGTGTGAACCAGCGGTCAGGGGCCAACGGCCGAGGGGAAGGTGAAGGTGAAAATAGGACCTACCTTTTGTTCTTCGGCATGAAGGCTAGTGTCTTGCGACGCACCGGAATAGGACCTACTTGCGAATTTTTTTTCGTTGGCCACTAAGAAGACGACTTGTTGGCCACTAGAGTTCACAATCAATTGGCCAATTACCCCCAGTGCCGACGACTGGACGGAGAAACCGTTCGTTGCATGGTGAATGTTTTCACAACGGACCCCCACGTCTCACCACGTGGAGGGTCGGGTCCAACTTGCGCCAGCGACAGTTAGCAACAGAGACCCCGTCTCATCTCCGTGATGTTCAACAGAACAGTCGACCTACAAGAAAAAACCCCGTCTCATCACCCAGCCAAAACTCTTCACCACAACAGCTAGAGGGCTCAAAAAGCGAAGACGCGCAAACCGGTGGAACCTGCATGGTGGCGCTGAGAAAACGTGCAGCGCGCGGTTTCTTGAGGTGCGCTGTGTCTTGGGAGGTGTGGACGTCTCAAAAAGCCTCATCAGCATGCCCTTCGATCACATCGCCTACACAGGATGGGTGGATGGGGCCGGAGAGACGTCGCGGAGCGAACTCGGACGACGAAGGCGTCGGTCGTCGCTCGGATGATGAGCCACCCGGAGCGAAGCAAGGAAGGTAAGTCGCTTCTGCCAAGGAAGGAGCCTTCAGCATGTTGCTCTTCGTGATGTCAAAGGAGTAGTATATATAGCATAGATATCTGAGATTTAAATATTTATAATCTAGTATGATATGATATAATTCAAATCTATATTCTAATATATGATTTATTACAGCTCAATTGCCCCAGCCAGTAACCTTCCGCTGATCCAAAGCGATCTCGCAGGCTCCGGGCGCGTGGGAAAGCTGATCCTCCAGGCCGCGGCGCCCAATTTGACCCCCGCGCGGAGACCCGGGAAAGACCCATCGCGGACAGGAACGGAAGACCGGGGAAAAAACCGGGAAACACCGAGCGATGTGGGAGCGCGGTTAAGGGGTTATGGGAAGGGGAAGGGGCTCAAATTGTTCGGGGTGGAGCAGATTGGGCATTTTAGTGGGTTCCAATGTTTGATATGGAGGCGGCTACGGGTTCAGAAGAGGACCAACCCACGGAACCAGAGAAAAAACATCGTGAAAAACTCGATCGTGAATCGTCAGGGAGTCAGACTGACTGTAGCAGCAGCAGTGGCTGAATGAAAGCAGCAGGAATCATGCTGGCATTTGAAGGATCCATGAAGCAAGGATGCACCAAGTTATTGAGTTGTCCGCCATTTCACTAACATATCTACAGTAATACTCAAGGTACTATACACTTTGCAGTATAAAGATTGCATTTCAGCTGTATCTTCCTTGTTTGTGCAGCAGCCATCTCAGGTCACGCTGGAGCTGGGAGGCAAATCCCCTGTGATCATTTGCAGCTGGGCATGGAATGGTGTGGATGTCAATTGCACCAAACGGCAGAGGCGAAACACTTCGCTGGGTGGAGAGATGTGATGAGACGCATGAATTCAAGTGCCATGAAGTCAAGTGCTGTAGCAGTTTTGGTGGGATTGCTTGATTTTTGTGCTGGCAACAACTCTTCAACTCACCTGTCAGTTGGCAAAAGGGTCAAAGGTATAATATGACATATGATATATGTGACATGTCAAAAAGATGCAGTTAGCCCTTTCTTAGGCTGGTGAATAAGAATAGGGTGCCATTCTGGTGCCCCTGGTGAAAGGAAGTGAATTGTAGACTTGCAGTTTGCCGATCTGAGCGCCTCTTTTCGCCTCTTTTCCCCATTCTGCGGTTAGATCCATCTCACCGACTGAGCCATCGAACCCATTCGACCTCCTCAAGGGGGAAGGAGCTCGGTCCGGGCTGCGAGGTGGGGGCATCAACATCGAAGAAGCCTGTCGACGTGTCTGGGCTAGACTTCGCGTGTGGTGAGCAGGGTGCAGGTGTAGACGAGGGAGTTCAAGTTGTTTAAGCGATGTGGTGGGTGTTAGGGGGTTTGGTTTGGAATCCTTGACAAAATTAACTATGGCGATAATGTGCAAGTTAAAGAGGAGTCATTGGAAGTTCACGTTCTGCGTTGTTTTTTTTGGTGCGTCGCAAAACGTCGCAAAAAAGATTCCGTTTGCACAACTGAAAAAGGATGAAACAGGATGAAACAGGAACTAGTTATATAGGCATGGTTAGGCTTTCTTCACATGATGTTGACTACACTACACTCCTCCAAAAAGACCTAGCCCATATGAGGAGGGTTTGGACATGTCTTCCTCTAGCAGGTGGGGTCTATGATTGCTCAAAAGGGATCCACCAGCGAAGAAACGATCTGCACGATGATGTCCAGTTGGGTGGATCGGGAGGGATGGTGAGGACATCAAGCGACGTTTTCGACGATTTCCGGCAACCTCACCACATCGGTTGTAACTTGTTCTCGGCTGTAACATCGGTTTTAAGTCATATGACCACGTCCCTCAAAACCCGCTCCGACCCCCTCCGATTCGGGTCTCGACATCATGACCGACCTTGGGACCTCCGAAGGATCATAGAGAAGCAACCTTGAGTGACCTTAAAAAACCCAAGTACCTTCTCAGGTACGGTGAGGACGGAGACACTGTTATAGGGTTAGAGGTTCCAGTTGTACCTTCTGAGCTTCGGTACGGATCCCATAGGGCCTGAAATGGTTGTTTCGTTCGCACCCAGTGGTCTTAGAGATGGTCTCTTCTCGGCACCCTGCGAACATCCGAGGACCCCACCCCCCCCCCGCATCCTCCCGTCTTCCCGTCCTCTGACCATTGCGAAACGCGCACGGCAGAGGCATCGTCGTGGGGAAGTTTTCCAACTCCGGACAGACCTGCATCGCTCCCGACTATGTGCTGGTGGAGCGTCATGTGCGGGACGAGGCACACAGCCTCGATCCACAGATGTGTGTCCGGTTTTTGGCTCTTTAGAAAAAGGCCCGCGACAAAGGGTGGGCATTTTCCTGAATTGGTTGCTTTGGGACGAACATCCTGCACTCGAATAGGATCATTTTTCCACACGTCGCTTCATGCTGGGGCTGACGGTGAACCTTTGGTCACTTTGGTTTGTTGAATGTGAGAGAAGAATAGAGAAGATTCTGAACATGAGATTAGTAGTGGGATGTTGAGGGTGGATTTGCATAAGGACTGAAATGGACTGAAGGGGGAATACGTTTGAGAACCTTCTATCAATAAGCTTTCAAGCGGCTTGAACAGGTATGTTCCATGAATGCTGGAGAACGACCGCATGCGACAACCTCTTGCCCAACTGTTGGACTCTCTTCTTGGAGATTCTCCATACCCAGTCAATCCATGTATGCAACATTATGCAATAGTTACATATACATGTACCCCATTCATTATACCCCAAGCTATTCCTACATGGATGGTCTGGGATAGGAGGTCGTCACCTCAAAAATACATCTCACCTGCATAGGTCGTCTCAAAGCTGAAGGACGTGACCCGGGAAATGCTGGGGGAAGGCGCCGCGGCGGCGCAGAAGATGACGCGCTTGGTGAGTGCCGAGGCGCCACGTCATGGCACCATGGAATGGTCACATACACTGACACCATTTCTGATCCCAATGTAAGCAACTTATATACTATATTATAACTATATTGTTATATACTATTATATATTATATTCCATATAACATTGCGCGGTCTGGGAAATGTATGAAACCCTCACCTGCGTGGCCTCACCGGCTGTCCGCTTTCACCAGGCCTCCGTGCGGCTCCACGCCATGCTGCGCGAGAGCCACGGCGGCACCGTGGCCCTCGGCGGCGCGGCGGAGCTGCCGCAGGTGGCGCGGCCCGAGAAGTTCGTGCAGCCGACCATCGTCGTGGACCCCAAGAAGGTCCGCACCACGGCCGTCGAACCGGGGCCGGCACGGGCACCGGCACGGGCACCGGCCGACTGTGGGCACGAAGGCCTACTGTGGTTTGGAGGAGGTTTGGAGGATGGATGAAGAAAGTGATAAGAGGGTGAGACGGATTTAGCAGGTTGGAATATGATGATGATTTGCTCCCTTCTCGCACTAAAATTGATCCAAGAAGGTGTCCGAATAAGCATTGCTCCAGGCTTTTGGATTTGCAATCAGCAGATGTTCTGTCTCTCCACCCTTTCTCGACTCCAGCGATGTGGATAATGTGGGACAGATTCGAGCACTCGAGTGAATAACGGGTGTTGAACCTTGTTGGAACATAGCGGCTGTAGACAAAGGTAAACAATCTGAGGATGATTCCTGACATGCAGCTGGGCACTGAACGTGAATCCTAGCTCAGACAGATTCTTCTTTGTTGCAGTGGGGGCTTTGAGGGTGCATGTCGATGAGGCACCAATTGCTTCGTCAAACATGTTTCTGAACTTGTGGACATTAGCGAACCAAGACAGGTTGGACTGACTTCTTTCTGGAACATCTGGAAGGAATTCGGTCCTTCACAACCCCCCAGGCCCATCAACAGAGAGAGAGAGAGACGTGCGATGCGATTTCGCCCACCCGCATCCGCGTGGAAGCGACCGTTGTACCGGTCACCCGACAGCGGGTTCGCCCGGTCGAACCACTGGTGCAGGAGAGCGCCATGATGACGGAGGAGATCTTTGGGCCCATCCTGCCGGTGATCACGGTAAACAGCTGCGACGAGGCGATCAGCCTCATCAACTCGAAGGAGTGCCATGGCAGCTTTATCACGCGTGGGCGGGCTCGATACGCCGCTTCACGACTGGGGGGACTTAGTGGGACACCTTTTTGAGCATACTGTATGTGGTTCCACGGATGTATGTAAACTCTGCTCAGAGTGGCGCACTCGCACTCGCAAAGAACCCGCACATGTCCAACTCTGCAGTTTGTTGTTGTGGTGGTGTTGTTGTGTTGTTGGTGTTGGTGTTGGTGTTGGTGTTGTTGTTGTTGTTGTTGTTGTTGGTAGTGGTGGAGACAAAAACAGCTGCCCAACATAGTTGTCACATGTTGCAAGTCAGGGATTTCAAAGGGACACTGTTAGGGATAGGGTTGAAGGTTTGGAGAGATGTTAGTAGCTGGACTTCTTGTCGTTGTGGTACTCAAGTCTGGGTTGGTCTGTTTCTTGTTTCATGATTGTTTTTTTGGGTGTTGTTCTGGCGGGGGGGGTCAAAAACAACAACGGGGCTGCAGATTTTGTTTCTAGGGGGAGTAGAAAGACAACATCTTTTGAGGGGGGTCCCAAAAAAACAACAACGGGGCTGCAGTTCTTGTCTCTAGGATGTGTTAGAGGTTCTAAGTAGAAGTTTTAGAGAGGCTTAGCTGACCGGACTACCACTACTACTACTACTACTACTACGACTTCTACTACCACTACTACTACTACTACTACTACTAGTATTACTTCTACTACTACTCCTCCTCCTACGACCACTACAACAACGACTACTACTAGTACTAGTACCACCAGTACTAGCGCCAGCACAAGCTCTACCACTACTGGTGAAAGTACATGTTGGCTGGTTGTTTTCGGGGCGGGTCAAAAACCAACGACGGGGCTGCAGAGTTTGTTTCCACCCCCTTGTAGAGACAAAGGAACAAGATGTGCTGTAACGGGGCTGCAGTTTTTGGTTGTATGTTGTATGTTGTATTTGTTGTTGTTGTTGTTGTTGTTGTTGTTGTTGTTGTTGTTGTTGTGAAATGTATGTGGACTTCCTCCTGACGGCATGGAGTAGTATGTGAATGTTGGCGGCATGAAGTAGGTCAAACTATTCCTTCTTTCGGTATATCATAACCTAAGTCACCACCAAAAAAACTTGCCCCAGTTATGAAAGTCGATCTTCCTCTACGCAGGCATGAAAGGACATAGAAATCCCAGACATGGGGTGATGTCGCAGAAAAGCGAACATGTTCAGGTGCTTCAATCTCAGTCTTGCTGAATCCATGTATACCAATTGCCAAGCGATCCAAAATCATCCCTGACCTGACATAACGGCTGATCGAGCATGAGAGGGTAGAGCACAGGTTCCCCAACATACATGAGACTTAGAGAGTATGCTTGCAACAGAGGGTAGAGCGTAGAGCGGTGAATCAAGACGAACTGACCAGGTTCGTTGCAGCTTCCATAACCCCAGTTTACCCAAAGCAGCGAAAACAGTCTGAAGAAAATCTTATCACACATATAATCACCCGGATTTGATGGATCATGATGGATCCTTTGAACAGCTCTTGGATGCAATGGATCAGCTTTCCATCGCTGTGAAGCAACGTGCTGGATCCCAGAGTGGATCCAGAACCACTAGCCGAGGCCGCTGCGTACATCTGGGTACCACCAGTGTTTCAATCACATGCAGTTTTGAACCATGTAGAACCTGGTTCTTCCCAATGTTCTGTCCGGGTGACCTTTTTGTTCTGTTGAGAAGTGCTCGACGAATTGCTCGGTTGAGGAAGCCCTTGGCGCTCTACATCTTCGCGCCGGCGCCCGTGGTCGACCACGTCATCGCCAGCACGTCCAGTGGTGCAGTGCTGGTGGGCGACACCAGCGTGCACAAGGGGAAACTCGTGTTGGACAAATCCGGCATCTGAGAGAATCGGTCCGGACGTTTTTCTTCGTGGGAGAGTTCGTGACGGTTGACTGGTGATATCTGGTGATCTGGTCTTTTGTTTGATGTTTTTGTTGGTCATTTTTTGTGCGTTTAGAGATACCCCCAAACGAGAACGAAGCTTGTGAAACCCAGGTCGTCTGGTCCGGACATTCAGGCCACTGGCGGGTTGATCTCAATTGAGCCACGTTTCCACACCTCAGCAGATTCACTGGGTCATGGACTGACCCAGCATGGGGGGTGGTCATTGGTCATGGTCGAGTCGAAGGTCCGTGGGGTTTGAAATCAGTCGAGTTGGTCGGCAGCTCGGTCGGAGTTGGTTGGCGGGATTCACCTTTGTTTAGGGCATCCATCACGAAAGGTTTCACCTCACAGAGTGATTTTCGAGCCAAAGGATCTGAATAGATCTGACACGATCGCCAGAACGGGATCCCAGATCCTTACGGGTGGCCCATCCTAGATTCTTAGCCTTATATATTCAACACTCTCAAGAGCACACCTCTGGCTCGAACTGAGTGCTACGAGTCCTTGTTTATCCTTTTTGAAGGCGGAGTTTCTCGAACAGCTTTCAATTCTCTTGAAACCTGCATGCTTTTTATGGCACATGGCACTAAGTATGGCATTAGCTATACTTTGAGGATCTTGGAGAAATTCGTGGCACTCCCTTGATTGCTTGGCCGAGGAACCCGGGCCTGCCCTTTGGAGGCCTGTTTGGGGTTGGGTTTCCTCGGGGATGCTTCACCGCAAACCCTCTGGCCTATGCGGCAAACCATCAAACCCGCGTCTTCGCATTCAAGTTTGCTTTTCATGTTTTTTTCCCCAAGCATTGTCCATGAGTCCTACCATCCTTTCTACGGCAATGGAAATGAATGAATCCCCAAGCATTTCTCATGGTTGTCCCATCAGATTCCATATGATTCCATCAGATTTGAAGGAACATCCCGTCGGGATGACCCGAGCCTGTCAGACCGGTCGAAGCCCAGATCGCCATCACTCCGTTTCAGCCGGTAACCGGCGCGAGCTCGGCCCCGGATTGGCGGCCAGGGATTGGCGGTTCGGGCACTGGGCGCTTGCATGGCATTTATGGCTTTGAGGAGTTCTCCAACATGAGATCAGAACCTTGGTGAAGAAATAGAGGATCATAGAGGGGTGGTAGGTTTACACCAACAAACATATGAACAAACTGTGGTTTTTGGTGCCTGAAATCAGGTGACTTGCCTGTTTAGTAGGATCCTACACTTCAAGGACTCCAAGGTGTGGCCAGAAATGGACCAAAGATCAAGATTCCTGTGGTCCACCACCAAGCATTGAAGATTCTCAACCATTGGCCGAGACTCCCAACTCAGTACTCCGGATGTATTTGGTATTTTTCGCCACTTCCCGGGTGCGATTCTGTTTCTAACCCGATGCCTACAGATCCAAGTGTATGCCGACATCGGCCCTGACATGACATGACATGCATCCACTTCCTGAGGTGATGCATCGGCCTCTGGCGGTGCCCTCGGCGATGCGCCTGCCGGTGGACACGGCCCTGGCGAAGGCCGCCTGGATGCCGCTCGGGCTCAGACCGAGCGAGCGAGTTAGGCCGAAGGTCGGGTGTTGGAAAGAGATGATGCACGTAGCACTGAGAATGTTTATAAATATGTTTATATATCCTAAAAATAGGTTGAGTTGAGTTGATGTGAGATTTTGGTGGAGGTTTGTGGATGTTCGGTTTGGTCCAAATGGGCACCGTGTAGCGTAACACGAGTAAACGGAATCATGTTTGGTCCAACAAGGGCCGATGTCGGTGAAAGAGTCTGCAGACGAGACACCACTGTCATCACTCACACTGACACTACTGTCCTGATGGGGGCCTATTTATGTAGAAGTATTTAGACGGTCAAGAGTCTCAGAGACATTTTGTCTTTCCCCAAAGGTGCAGGATGAAAGCTTCAGGAGGTCAAAGCATGTCACGGCTTTGCATAGGCTCTGGTAGAACACCTCTGGTACACCCAACCTCCTTCTGATTTAGAGGAAGGAGCAGCTTCGGCTTGTATTCTGAACTCAAGAAAGGAGGACTTATGGAAGGTGGGAAAGCTGCTGTTGCTAGAGACCATGGCTTGCCACTGTTGGAGCAATTGCGCTTTGGGATTTGATCAGTCAGTCTGAGGATGCAATTGCGACATCTCAATTGTCCAAGAGACATCTCCCATCCACTTCTTTCCTCGGTGGGACGGTAGACTGACTTAGGTACTCTGGCTTACATCCTCGCACGCTGAGAAGAGTCAGACGCTCGGCATTCCGCGGCATGCGCATCGTTCCGGATGGATGTTGGGAGATCCGAGAACAGATTTTGGAACCGATTCTTCTGCCTTGTTTGGTTTCCCAATTTTTGAGATGAGGGGAAAGCCTCTTTTCGAAAGATCATCCGGAGCACTATAATACTACTTTCCAAAGGGATCATGTCTTGATCACTCACCAAAGAAGCCCCTCCCTTTCCAACTAGTGGAATATATTTCGAAAGACCATATCCCTAGGATTCCTGGCCAAAAAATGGACAACATGGTTTGAACCCCCAAGAGCCATTGTTTTACGGATTTTACACAACACCAGGTCAACAATGGTCTTTGAAGGTGCCCTGGACATAAACCTATAACCATCTAACCATCTTAATTAGTTACACCATAGTTACCATTGGTGCTGCATAAGACCGCAACGAGAAATGACCCGATTTGAGAAAAATCCTGTATCGACCAGGGCCGTGGTTGCTCCGTTTGTTTTCGAGGAGGGTGTTTATTCTTTTTAAAGGTGGGATTCTCAATCTGACTTAATTAATATCCATTTGGAGCCCTGACCGATGGGCTATCAACCAAACATCGGAGACCACAAGGCTTCTCCGACGTGACAGGCCAAGTCGGCAGACTCTTCATGCTCCTCCTCGTGCTCTTTGTCTTTCGTCGCATCTTGCGCTGGAGAAGATGATACATGAGTCGACTGCGCGGTTGTTGCTTCAAAAAGTCAGGAGTTTCGAAACCAAAAAGATGGAAAACCTGAGCCTGCTTCGGTTGATCACGAGGCACCTGCCCTGATTGCTAAGTGCCTGCCCTCAGTTTTGAGGAAGCCCTACCCAAGAAGTGGCGGGGGAGTCACCTTGGCGACATTGGCTTTTGGCCGTGTGCCCCAAAAAGGCAAAATGCGCGCGTTTCTGGGAGGTGAGCCCAAAAGGGTGGAATGGCTGTGGTGAGGACAGTCTTCAGGATCAACAAGCTTGCAAAACCAACTCTGAGTGTATCCAAACCGCTTCCGCTTCCGAACCAGCATCTGCTTAAGGATTAAGGTTTACCCGGTACCAGGCTCTCATTTAGAGCTGCTAAAGGCCCCCAGGGTTCTTCGCCGGACCAGTGCGCATCCCTGCCGTCGTGGGCCGTACTCCTGGTCGAGTCTGGTGGCGAAACGCTCAGGTCCCGTGGGCGAAGGTGACGAAGCAGTGGCGCCGCGTGTCGCGGGGAGTGTGTGGCCATGGCGCGAAAAAAGACACCTCGCTTTCGGAGCACTGCGATGATGGGCGCTTCGGAAGCGAAGTCTGGATTTCTGATCGAATTCCGCAGTTTCCAGAAGACTGTTGATGAGTTGATGAGTTGATGGATCGAGGCGAGGTTGGTCGGGTTGGTGACCGATGCAGGTGCCAAAACCTGGAATGGAACCAGTCCGCGGCCAAGGGGCTGGGCTCCAAGGCGGGGCTCCAAAGCGCTTTGAGAAGCTGCTTTTCTTTGCAAATGCCTCAAGAATCCTCAAGAAGATTCAAGAATTGACTCATGAAGATCCAGGAAAGGGATCTCATTGCGATCTACACGTTTCACTGTAATGTAATTACCAGGACACCCATCGTGAACCGGGGGTTACCCTTTTCACCTGACCTATCTGGGACAAAGACAGGACCACGTCCTGTGCGTCACTTGCTCCGCCACGGCTTCCACCCCAGAAAGAGCTCCTGAAATCCCCAACCCCCCAACTGATTGGAATCATCATCAAGACCTAATCAGTTGGGGTTTGGACCCCACTGATCCCAAACCGAACCAAATACATGGCCCTTGGAATCATCATGGCTCGGTTGTGTGGTTTTTGCATGGCCCCAGAGACTCGGAGGAGACAGAAATCCATCCGAAGACATGGTGGTGCCATGAACACGCCGATTTCAAGGAGTTAAACCAACAGACAGCTTCGTTCCCAATTTTTTAGGGATCCGTTGTCGTACCGAACCTCAGGTTCGGTACGAGACCCTCAAAACCCACATCGTGTCTCCGTCCTCACCTGAGAAGGTCACTGGGATCCCTAGGGAATCGCTTCCGTTCGCTTCGCTTCCGTTCGCTTCGGCTCGCGTTGTCGCAGCCACCGTTCACCCCCTGGCGGGGGAACCTGTGCCAGGCGAGCTTCTTAAGTCTGGTGGACCGATGCACCATAGCACAGCTGGGACAACGCTTGTTTGGTCAGGAGATTGAGGCCGTCCAACACGGACATCCCACGTGGCGCGGTTCGGGTTCGGTAGCAGGGTAGGTAAGGGTAGGTAGGGCTGATGTGTAGGGCTGATGTGTAGGGCGGTTGGGTGGTTTGTTTGGTTTGGGTGTTAGAGTTGAAACGGCAAGAGATGGAAGACATCCTGTAACGCCGAGAAACCATACGTGGTAAATACATGTAAATACATGCGGGGTGTCCAAGTGGTGTGGGATTTCTTCCATGAACAATTGTCTCCACTTCCTGTGGGCGTCCACTACGCTTTCTCAGAGACTGGTTCCTGAGTTTTTGAATGTAGAGATTGGATTTATGAGGTATATGTTAGACCTATATATTAGACCTGCGTGAGTACCTTCGTGGGCACTTGATGGTTGTTGTTTTTTTTTCTTTGCATGATTGTAGTTCTACCTTCAGATCTGGTATTCGACATCGAATGCATGATGATTTAGCGCCCCGCGTACCCACCCGCTTAAACGTGGCGGGTACCTTGATAAAGGCAAACTCATGTTGGCCCACTTTTGGCGGAAGGGTTGGGTCTATCCTGTTACCTGCAGCAGTCGGTAAACAAGTACATCTGATCATTATTTTGGAGAAAGGCCTTCAACCTAACCATCATCATCCACTGTTACTGGTAATTTACCCAACAGAAGGGTGTGTAGCTCAAATATAGGGAGACCTCCCAACGACTCCAAGGTTCGGAAAAAGGAATAAAGTCTACCCTATTGGGCCAAGGATTCTCCCGATCGCACACCCAGATGTTGCTTTTGGGTTGCAACATGTTGTGATCAAATGCTTGATAGGAGACATGCCGTGTGGAGAACACGGATTCTCCCTATCAAACGCGATAGAACATCTTGCTTTTGGGTTGCCATTTATAAAAACTGGGAGACATGTTATGATTCTTGTGCACTCAGCTCCGAGCTCTGGCGCAGTGAGGGCGTTGCCCAGTCAGGTGTGGCCCTGGGCGTTGGGGGCCCACCCAACAGACTCCATGACTCAGCGAACCGCACCTGCCTCCAAGCTGGTGGTTGCGGACTCCATGGACTCTAAGTCGTTGCCCCACTTCTTCCCGTTTAAAAAAGGGCAGAAAACATACAAAAGAACACCCAAAATCATTCCCACGCCTCGTGACGTTGGCATTGTCCTTTTGCTTCACGATCCCTATATCCTATCTCTTGACGACTCCTCCCTTGCCATATCCCCTCTGACCATGCGGCCGTAGGCCCTTAGTGATGCCCATCGCGCGTGGGGGGCCCTGAAGGCTGTTCTCCAGGAGATTGGAGGACGATGGCATTTGGGGCAGCATTTCTTGTTTTTGAGGGGGATGATGAAATGGAAATAAGGTCGAGGACTGTTGTTTTGGTTTGTTCATGTTTTTGCCACCCGAATTTGGAAGGCCACGCCCAGTTCTGTCTTTTGCGGTTTTGGGCACTGTTTATTTTATTCAGAGCGCTGCCTGAGGCTGCTCTTGCGGCACATCGTGTTGATCTACGGAGCTGCACGAAGCCTGGCGAGTGATGCAGGTGCCAACCAACCCACCGCTGTGGTTTGCTCGGAGGGTGGGAGAGGCGAAACAATTTACATTTGGAACAGAAGGATTTGGTCTTAGTATGTCGTTGGAGTCACAAGGCATTGGAGAGATCAGAGATCTCAATTGTTCGAAGACAACAGTCGCAACCGTTGACATTGAACACAAACACAAAAGGAACAATCTCGTACAACATGACGGGAGGCACTTGCTGACGCTTTCAGACGGGATCACTTTTAGACAACTCATTTGAAGACACTTCGCCAGCCTTGGTACTGGCCTCGACAGCAGCTGCTTCTGTGGCCCTGAGAGCCCAATATCTTCTGAACGTTTGCAGATGGGACATAGCGAGGAGACTTTTTTGCGGGAACATGCTGGAACATGCGCAGCAGACGGGAATCAGAGATTGTCTGGTCCTAACGAAGCCAGGACGTTTAGAAGTGCAACGGAGAAGGATCAAGTTATCAACTCCCTGGACAGGGGCGTTTCAAACCAGCCCGAGGCGGTGTGCAAGTGATGAAATCGATGACCGAGCACAGCTGGGATCAATTAGGATCAACGGGGTGTGGGTGTTGGGGCCTGTCTTCAATCAACCGCCCAACTCCGTCTGCAGATGTTAGAAGCAAGAAGCATGAACAACGCCCTAAGGCCTAGCTGTTTGGGGAGTTCCCTCTTCCAAATCAAGTCACTCACAGGCGCTACCGTCTTCACCTCCCTTTTCCGTGCTCCGCTTTCCGGCGGCGTTCCGCCGGCGGAACTCATGGACTTCTTCCCGGAGGTCGAAGGGGACCTGCCGCGCGAGCAGCTGGTGCTCTTGGTGCGCCATGCTGAGAGCCGCTGGAACCGTGCTCAGGCTCCAGAACACGGGAAACGCGAGACCAGGAGGAGTCACAATGGCACTGCCCATGTCGTGGGAAAGGTATATCTATTTTTTTTGGATTTGGGATGAGCTTACTGGGCACATCTGGGCACTGACCTTCCCCTCCATAACAACATATAACAACCCACAAAAGGAGCGAACCAGTGCAGTTACAACTTGCCGGACTCGCAACGTACAGTGGTTTCAGAGTAGATGGCACAGACCAAAACCGATGTCCTTTACATGGGGGTTCATATAAACCACCATTCATATATAAACCACCTCTTGGGGTCTGTGCCATTGGTCCTCTCAATCCACTATAACAACCAAATACGTCCACCCCGCCGGACCCCCCCGTCGCGTCGGTGATTTCCAGGCACTGAATCGTCACGGACGGCGGGCTGGACGCGGCATGTAGGAGCTCAGAGAGACCTCCCTGACCTGGCGTTCCAACCTGGAAGAAGGGAGAAACAGAGCAACTAAACATCGGGCCATGTGAAGGGCTCTCCTGGAGTTCAAATAGCAAGGAGGGTGTCCCGGATTCCTCGAACTCCGTTGCCACTTGGACGGCGTAGTCTTCTGCAGGCGGCGATGTCGCCGCTTGGGATGCTTTGGGAGAATGTGAGGAGCTGAGAGGAGTGTAGATGAGGAACAGCGGTGTGTATCAGGGACAAGCATGGACAACCCTCGGATCTGAGAGGAGGATCAGCAGGCTCCAATGGCTTTTTCACCGAAGAAGACCTGTCACAAGACCGAGTCACAACCGGTTCCTCTCTTTCTCCACCGCGGAATGCCTGGAATCCAGATTCTGCACCGATGGATGTCCCAGGACCATGGCCTCTCAGAGGCGACGACCACGGCGGACGCGTGTGACGACCGTGCGGTTCGTGGGAAAGCGGTGTTCACCGTTGAAAGAGTGCGAGAACCAGCAGAGCAAGTGCCTGGGAGGTAGTAGTAGTTCTGGTGCTGCTGTTGGTATGTCTTTTTGATTTAACATTCACAGCAGGCAACAGTGACCCCTTGGTATGAGGATTTGAGTCGAAAGTGGTTAAGGAATTGATTTAGCTGTTGCTTCAACATGCTTGCCTTTTCCGAGACTAGGCGGACTATGCGGTCTTAATAAGAACATCAAGTAATTCATATCCACTTAAAAGGTGGGACTCGGCCGAAAGATAGGACTCTCAGGTCCTCCTGCCTTTCTGATTGTTTTTTCATTTCCGGCACTGACCATCACTGTCCAGAGCAAAACAGACCAACCCGACGGTTTCAAACACTGCGCTTGGGGCCTCGTCTCAGACTCATGTACTGACCGTCTCAACTGAGTCAAGAGATACCATAATATAGTTTTTCAATGTTTATCATATTTTTTCTCAACACCAACCATCTACCGGTTCCCATCTACCTGGTGGATTGGACCCAAAAGGATCCTTTTGGTGCCGAAGCTGAGCACCTCAAACCGCGAGCCCTTCCTCAGCCAGGAGGGACGGCGCCAGGCGGAAGAGCTGCGCCGAAAGCTTCACGAGGCGAAGGCGGGTCTCCGGCGGAGAGACCGGGCTGAGACCGGGGGTGGGGTCCGCGGGGTGTTTGGCTCTTGGAGGGTTTTGGATTCTGGATGGTTTTTGGGGATGGCTTTTCGGAGACGGCGCTGTTTCGGAGTCAACTCGGGTGAGACCTGAATTCGAAGCTGTGAAGGACCAAGATTTTCGTGGTGAGGATTCTGGTGATTTGTGTGCGTACTGGGATCGCTGCCGGATCTGCCAGGTTCAGGACCCGACCGCGGACCCTGCAGAGGTGCGTGAGAACGTGGGGTTCAGAGCTCGGAGTGTGGAGAAGAGCTCGGCACACTCCGACTAACATGGAAGTGGATGGCACCACCTGTTTGGTCTTCGGACAATGGTCCATCCTCTTGGGGCCATGCCATCCATGTACTCATGATGGTTTCAGGGAGTGTAATCCCCAGAACCTGTCGTGAGTCTGGATCTTTTTGTTCTGGTCAAGCTATTTTTGCCAAAATTCGCACCATGCAAGGGAATGTCGCAACCAGAGGTTTTGCAGTCGATCTGAGGATGGGGCTATAAGATGCTATAAGTAGACACCCAAGTTGACCTCCAGTCTCAGCCATCCTGACATATCCTGACATTCTGTCTCTAAATCTCTTTGTTTGCTTGTTTTGTTTTGTTTGTTCGTTTGGTTGGTTGGGTGGTTGCTTGCTTGCTTATTTGGTTGGTTGGTTGGTTGGTATTTGTTTATTTGTTTACCCCTAGGCTTCATCGACTATTATATAATATTTGAATAGCCTTCCTGGAAAGCATGCGTTTTTTTGCAAAACAAGGACTATTTTCTTGCCTGCTATTCCTTGCCTCCAGCCCAGCTCAAGAACCGTAGACAAACCGTAGATAAACCTAGGGACATTTTTTGGCATACGTTTTTTGCCGTGGAAGAGGCATGGAACCTGGCCTCACAAAGCGTGTATGAACAACCCGATCACGCGTCAATCGAGAGGAAGTGGATTTTACACAAAAAAACGCTTTTCCGCAAAAAAGACGCTGCAACAAACGCACGTTTTAAAAACTTGCCTTTGAATCATTGGGTTATATACTGCTTTTTCGTGTTGTGTTGTTTGTTGTTCTTGTCTTCCTCTCTTTTCGTGGCTCCCTGGTCATCTGTGAAGTGCTCACATGAAAGACCTGGTCGTGTGGCCTTCGACGCTTCCTGGTCGAGACGGGCTTAGCTTGATGTTTTTTTGACATCTGAGATGCCCAGTTAGCTCAATTCGAGACGTGTACAGTTGATAGTAGAACCATGTAGAACATATGAATTTACAATAATTTACATGAATGTAGTAGAGCCAGACTTTTTAGTCTTTGGCAGTTTTTGAGACTTTGAGAGTGTTAGCGATACAATTCGGGTCGATTCCCCATCCCTTTGATTCCAGAAGCACGAAACCAGGGCCCCTTCCATCGAAACCACCGGACCTGAGCGCTTTACGACTGGACTCGCGGTGAGTGACCAGGCCTGGTGGGTCTCAAAGCTCTTGAGCTGCGTGGCTGTTAGTTGGGATGAGGGGATGACTGAGATGCCTCTTCAGAATTGATGGCTCAAATACCAAAGACTATGTTTGATGACAAACCCTATAAAAGTCACCACTCGGGAATTAAGCCAAGTCTTGAGGCCGGTATCGTTGCGTTCCTGGTGAAGTTTTGGAGTGTGCGGCTGAACGCTGCCGTGCGGCTGAACGCTGCCGTGCGGCTCCACTTCCTCCACAGCACCAGATCTCAGTCATGGCACCCGATTTGGACATAACTGTGAGCACTCGCACTGACAAGCCATCCAAAGGCGACCACAGCCATCCGTACGACATCGCGCGGATCCGGTTCAAGTCCGGTCCGGTCCAGGGTCACGGTCGGGATTCCGTTCCAGGTCGATTCCAGAGTCGAAACGTTCGATTCGATCCTGGTCGACGGAATCGAACGTATATCGAACCGCTTTTGTCTCTCATGCACCGGCATGGTTTTTCTCAGAATAGAACTCCTGGTTTCAAGTTGGAACCCACCGTTGCTTTGAACCTCAGCTGGGACACCGGCAGCGTTTGGGAGTCTGGTGTAGGGGTGATTGGGATCCGTGGCGCGGTCCTACGCGGTCCCACCTGAGGTCCTGATGTCGTCTTCAGCTCGTTGGGGAATCCCCAGAACAGGGAAACGACGGTAGGTGGTTTCGGAGATGTCTATTTGCAAGCTTACTTGGGATGATTGGTCACCTGACTCATATTTGGTCTCGAGTTGAAACCACCTGGCCGAAAGAATATGACATCATGCACAAGAGAATGGGATGGACGGTGATTTCGAACGTCCGAAAGCACGCAGCTGAGAAACTCAGACTGAGCATGGTGGTGCATGGAGCGCCGGAATCAGGTGTGTGTGATGGACAGTGACGGCGTTTCACGGTGCGACCTGATCCAAGACCATAGATGATCCCGGAGTGGAAGATCATGGAAGATCTGCAGACGTTTTGGATACTTCCACTCCTTTTCCCATACGTTTCTGGGTGAAGATTTGGATACAGGAAGATCATACGACCCTCCTTTTTCACCCAGAAACATGCCCAAGGCCCAAGGCCAGCTTCCACTGACCCAGGCCTTTCACGCGCGCCCTGCAGACGGCCAGCATCGCGTTGCAGGAAACAGCGAAACGGTTAAACTGGGCCCGGCCCATCCATGGAGTGGACGGAAGTGGAAGGTGGAAGGAAGATGAAGGAATTGGAACCTTTATAGTTCGGTGCTAAAAAAGGAAGATCCTCTCTCCGGCCCTGATTTTCACCTCCACTTGGAATGTGGGACGTCAGAGTGAGCAGCTATTTGTTGGATCCTTGTTAAGCTCATGTGGCACAAATTCACTGAATGAAGGAAATCGGTGGATTTCTTGAGAAGGTGTTCGCCGACACGGGCTGCGGCGGTCGAGACCGGAGATGGTGAGCTTTGTTCAGAGTCGCAGCTCATTGGGCCTTTTGAAAAGCAACAGAACCCTAATCAATACAAAACATCGCAGTCAGCCGGGTGGCATGCATTGGACATGGGAAGATCCATGACCACATCGGTTTACCTGGGTGTCTCCCCATATTTCACGGTTCATATTATTGATCCAAACTAGTCCATCTACTCCAGACTTTGGTCATCCGCACATTGGGACCAGACACTTCCAGGCTCTCCGCGCTTCCACAGGCCTTTTTTTGCCCAAACCAACTGTATAAAGAGTGAAGTCCGCCAGTGCTTTGAGGACGAGAATGAGAAGCCTCCTCAGCCACTGGATGGTCAGCCAGTCGAGTCGAAACAGAGTTCGTTCACCCGAAAACCGACGGATTCCGGGTGGAACATGTCACGCCAAAATCCTGAGGGACAGAAATGAGGACACTCAGGAAATGTAAGGAACCTGGAGTCTTCCTGGGCCAGTCTAGCAGTCGTTGTGGGTCTTGGTGGCTTGATATCTCCTTTGGCCACCAGGAAATGCTCCAAATTCCTTGCAAGCAGGGTACTTTTGGGTTGAATAAAGCGAAGTCTGGATTCCACAAACATCTCGCGGTCCACGACATCCGCCCCTCAAAGCCCTTCCACTCCGTGTGGTGCCTGAGGGAGTAACTAGGTTACATGGTAAATGAGACAGAACGTGCACACAGAAGCACCCTCACCCCAACACCGGCTTAATCCGGTTTAAGCCACAGATTTAGGCTTCAAGCGGGATATCATCTAGTGATTAGTGATGACTTCTTGACTTCTTCAGTCGAATGAGTTTCTTAAGGTAAAGGGTATGGCATGCGCGAAAACGTAGATCAACTGGGAGATCATCAAACACTTGCGCATACTCGGAAACCGGTTTGAGTGGGAGGCGAACATTTAATGGATATGGCTGGCCGGGCTGAGAAGAGTATTGGTTCAACATCTGAAGAAAGCAGCATCTGCGTGATCATGTCGTGAAATACCTCCCACAAGGCTGCGATGAAAGCCCAAACAAATTAAGGATGAAGCTCCAGTCTTCTTACACCGGGGATACAGATACAGTCTGTACGACATAGTGTTCTCTAGGTAGCGAACAACACCCCGGCATATGTGGATGCTTAATGACATCAAACTATGGCCTTCTGGGTGGCTGGGTGGCTTGAGCCTCTGGAGAGTCAGAAGCACCACTGCCCACGGCCCACGAGGCATCCTCGTACCAACCATTGTTGGTGCCACATGCCTCAGCAACGCGATTCCTGCTGGCGAACGGCAACACTTGGTCGCTGGGCGAACGCGGCCGAGTTCCGCAGTCGTCGGAGTGCGATGAGTCGTGGGTGGCGAAGCGGCTGTGGCTGGGCAGGTCGCCTGCAGTGCGTATGCTGCTTGTTCTTTGGTCCTGAAAGTTCCTGCCTGGAGACCTTCCAGAGTTTCATGGAAAACAGCTGACAGGGGTGACTCAACTGTGGAAGACACCAGGTACAATTCCATTGGCATAGCAAGACAGGTGTCCAAGACGTCTCTCCCTTTCATTCAAGCTAACATCATACTTGTAACCTCAACTTCAAGGTGCTCCTACCAATGGGTACGGTCCTAAGTACCCGTGCTTCACTCGGGTCGTGTCCCGACGTGTCTGGTGGCTCCCGGTCCGTAGCACAGTCCGGTCGGCAGGACCAGGGTTGGGTGGCCTTCTTCAGGTAGGGGTGAAGAAGGCCCTCTTCGGTCCAGCATTGGCGTTGGGCCCCTGAAGAGCAGCCCAGCATTGCACTGGAATTGGCTCGGTGATTTGTCTTGTTGGGCTCCCATATATAGGCAGGCATGGCTTTGGTGAGCAGACGTGGTGGCCTTCTAGGTATGAACCATGAAAGCAGAGAGCCCATCACCAACTCACCCGGCTCTTGATGTGTGTGAAAGGCACGAGTCGGCGCGAGGGCACGCGGTCGGTTTGTCCCGTTGCCCGGACCATCCGGGACCCCCCATCGGTTTGGATCCAAAAGATCATAATGGAGCATAATGGAGCTATATCATGGCATCATGCCATTTCGAAATGGGACACGTGCGTACACGTGAATGTGTGGATGGCGAGGGCCACGAGTAGGTGGTGATGCCAGAGGGTGGTTGCCTAACTTAAGAAACTCCCACCAAAATGACCTTGGGTGCATTTAGTAGTAGAATTCAGATGCAACTTGGAGACAAAAGGAACCTATATTGAGGGGTGTCCGACATGTTACTGTACAGTAGTATTTTTCCCCGACATGTTAAACATTGGGCAGTATTTTTATCCAAAACACTTTGCTGTTGGGTTCTCTCTTCGATAGCCGTGGCTGAGCCGTTCGCCTTTTCTTAACCACTTTGTTTGGGCCTTGTCCGGGTCTGTGTGTCCTGCTTGTTTGCGTATCACCGCCTTGTTGCCTTGTCCCTGCTTGGCAGTGCCGTTGTCCCCTTTTTTCCTCAGCCTTGTCCGGGTTTGTTTTCTTGGCTATGCATGCAACAGTGATGCAGCGTTTCAATCTTGATATCATCCTCTTCTCTTCATTCCTCTTCCAACAAACATGTTGTTTACATGCTGTTCCCCCAAAAGCTGGAGGCTACAGGAAGATATTTGCACATGTTTCCACCTGGAATTGGAATGGAAGTGACGCAAAACATCTTCCTGCTTTACATGGTTTGGGGTCACCCGTCTATGCTGTGGATAGGTACTCGGGACGACTCGGGATTCGCGTAGACCTAAGATTCGTGCTGTTTGTGTGTGTGTGTGCCGAAATACACACGCAAACATGTACTGACCTACATGTAGTATACAGTTTTTCTAATGTTGGGCTGCAAAGGTTCATTGCTCTTAGAGGCTCTTTCCCAATGATACCTTCAATGTTTCCTTCGCGATGCTGCCGTTCTCGGGCCATCCGTCGTCTAGTTGGAAGGTGACCCATCGTCAAGCCAGCCGGCGTCGACTTCGGTCGCTCGACTCATGGCTGCCAAGGAGAATTCCAAAGGGCAGTCGTATCCCATTGGAATTTGGATTCCTGATTGGGCGGCCGGTTATGCAGCAAACGCCCTTGTGGCAATCCTTTTGGAGGAGACGGAGACTTCGACGTTTTGTGAATATGGTGACGTGCTTTTCTGACCATCCGACGTGTGTTTCTGGGGTCAAGGAGCTGCTACTTGTATCGCGTGTATCGCGTGTATCGCTGTAGTCGTTGATCTTGGGACATGGAGCAGTGCTCTTGGATAGGTGCGTTGTTGTACAGGTGCAGCTGGTGATTCGTCGCATGTTCATGCATGTTCTGGGAGGAGTTTGTTGCTCACTTAGATGGCTGTTAGAATGCTTTCAAGAACGGCTTTCTTTTTGATGCTCTCCAAAAGACTCTTGTCTCAATCCGAAGTGAGCAGTGCAGTGCTTTTCCAGCTCGGCCGGTTTGAAGTTCCGACTTCCGACTTCCAAGGTCTTTTGAGGATGCACACAAAAAACAAGGATTTTTGAGGTATACTTTCAGAATCGCCAATGTAACACTGAATGATGGGTCTTGGTTTGCAACCGGACAGGCGGACTGGGACACCGTTGTGGGAGGCTCCAGGACATATTCCAACAGAACATCCTCTTTTCAATGCAGCATCTCAATGTTGTTTTTGTGGTCAAAGAATTGAGTCAAGTTTCAGTTCATGAAGTGATTTCATTCACATTTGATTGGCTCTCACTGCATCGGCGAAGATTTTGTAGAGTCTTACTGGACAGCTGTGCTGTCCCTGTTGACAGTCTCAAAGCCAACCCTAACCTCCTTCGACATTGCCAGGAGGTCTTCGGTTTTAACACCACCGAGGCCTGTGTGCACCCTTTCTTGCGGACGCCGCAGTGTTCTCGTTCTCGCGGAGGATCTTTGAGCGGTAACTTCTTCAACCCGACCTAGAAAGGTGAATGAGCTTCCTTGAGAGTGACCCTCTACGGTGGTATATGGTGGTCACCCTCCCTCACCTAGCCAGGACGGCCAGGCTACCTGTGCCGACGGACGTTGGCGTGCCGTGCCGGCAGGCTGTTGGGTCCGGCACTCCAAGTGCCTTCTATGCCACCAGCGCGTGTGCCGATCCCAACAACCTCGAGGAGCCGCAGTGCGGCAATGATCAGGTGGGGAACGCCTTGAAGTCTGGGATGAATAGGTAGAGGTCTCCATGGGAACAGCAAAACACATACTGTAACCGTAACCTTCAGCAGATCTAGGGCGGTGCCGGTGTACAAATTTGATGTACTGCAACTGTACAAGAACAGTATCCTTTTGAAGTATTCGTTGCATCTTGCTTCTTGCTACCGTTGATTTAGCGCTCGTCTGAAGCTTCCTAATGGCAGTCTGTGCGTAGCTCACAGGATTGTGAGGTTGTCAGTGGTAACTTGCCTGTTTTTTTACGAGCGTCGCAAGCAGAAATGGGTGCAGAGACGTATGTCCACATAAACAACACGGTTCTGGAGCGTGAAGGCTGCTTTATCAATCTATAATTGTGCCTCTAATGATTGGATGCATTTTGAGGCGCGCTCCTATCGCTCTGTCCATGTGTTTGAGGATGAACGGACCCATTTATATCATGGACAGTCGAAGCGGTGAGCACGGCTCACGAGCATTGCCGCACCGAAGTGGCGATCAAACTGCCGGTTCAAGCCGTTGCGGCCTATCGTTACCTAGGAGGCCTCGCAAGGTCTGCCTTGCGAATGCCTTTGCCGCACGAGAAAGAGGTCACCAGCTCGCGCAAGTGGTGCCTCACCGCGCACACGCACATGTATACGCAACAGTTCGTCCATTGATTAGATCTTCACTCAAGCAATTAGACCTATCTTCAGTGTCAAAATTGTGTGAACTTCTTGGAGTGTAACAAGTGTCTAAGGTGCCAAAGACATCCATCGGCCGGACTAGGTTTCGCTCAACTGTGTCAATTGTGCACAGATTCGTTGTGTTGACGACCTGTCATTTCGTTCAGAGTCGATTTTGCATGCTTCAGGTGGCACGATATCATGTAACCTTGGATTGCTTGATTGATTTTCATTATTTATGTTTCACTTGGCATCCACTACAGATTGGATGAATGAAAAGCATCCATGGGAAGCTGTCTCCCCCCCAAACTAGTACAGATTCAGTAGTTCATTGATGTTCTTTCGGGATCCTTCCCTTAAATCCACTGAACTACGCCACCAGCTGCCAGAGTCAGTTGACGCGTGCCCCCAGCTTTCCGTTCCAGCCTTCCAAGGTCAGCCTTGAGTCATGGACGTCCTACAACCCAGCTCTTTGGACAACGCTTCACGAGCAATACCCTACAGTGGCCAGCAAAAACCTGGGCAACATGGGATATGAAGGACCCCGATGTTTCGGATCAAACAAGGGGTGGACCAGCTAATACCATGGATTCCCGAATGCTTAATACGTCTCAATACCATGGAGCAGAACATATTTGCCACCTTAGGCCATAGATTTTGCTTGAAACGCTTGGAATGGATGGGTTAACGGTTGCTACAAGTGGGTCAGCAAGGATTTTCGCCCCAGGCACTGCCCAACCCGAGCAGATGCTGGATGTTTGATCGCGCATATGTTTGGTGACTGAGCACTACCCAAAGAAAGGGTCGATAACTAATTACGTTCGAGGTTTTCACATGTTCATCGACCCGAACCATACAGTCGGCGTGTTGTTTGGTCCGTTGCCACAACATTGCAAACAGATTTTGTTCACAGATGTGACATTGGAATTCTCATTTCGCCCTCCAGGAGTCGTTTCAACCTTCGTACCGACCTTGGACATCAAGAAGGCATATCAGAGTGAAGGCTTGAACTTGTTGTACTTCCGCAACTGGTGCCTTGGAGAGTGGAGATGTCAACCTGGACCGGACCGGACCGCGGAACAGTGGGACAGGGCGCGACGAGAGTCGCGAACATCCAAAGGCCAAGCAGTAGACATGAGGCCGAGAGAAAGAGGTCGTGGGAGGGCCGATCAATGATCCGAACTGCATCACTTGCGTGACGTGATCCCAGTGATCCCGCACGAGTGCCCCGTGGCCCACACGGGCAACGAGTGCCCCGTTTGGCACGGCGTGGCGCCACCATTTGGACGTACCGATCCGGTGGACGCTGCGTGCGCATCCGCTGCGAGCGCGTTTTGGTTCATGCGAGTGACAGGCAGTTCTTAAGCCTTTCGGTGTTGGGAAGCAATGGGCACCTTGATCACTTCCCGCCCATTCTTGGCCCCACAAAAAAGCCCCCCAAACCTGCAGAAGCTTTCTTTTGGGGGCGAGGCACGATTTTTAAGTTGGCCCATTCTTGGCCAACTTCCTTCGGCAGAACTTGGATGTGAGGAATGCTTCATGGTATAAGCCCTACAAGTACTTTGACTCGCTCTCGATGATCAATGCCTCAAAAGTGGTGAAATTATGCAGTGACAAGACCAATTTCTTGTCGCATGATTCCATTATGCAGCGCCATGTGAAGTGGACTGGAGATGCCGATGGGGTCTTGATCAACAACGGTGTCTATGCTGGACACTTGGCGGATCTTGCAGATCCCGGACCAAAGATGAAAGCCCCAAAAGGAAAAGATCAGCATATTGAAATCCCCGTCCATCGTTGGATTCTGTTTTTGGATCCTTACACATTTTCCCTCCAAGGACACTCCCAGTGGTTGAAGCCGCCAAACCATCCCCTTCTGTGCATCATCAGATTGGGAGAACCAAAGTTGTCCCTAGAGTCCTTAAATAGCACTAACGTTTCCTCTTGTTGCCTAGAAGTACCACAAAAATCCATAAACATCCTACAGCTTTGTGATAGAAGCATGTGCATGTGATAGCTATCTTGAAACAACTGGGTTTGATGACTTGTGGCTTGCGCCATCAGTCGCTGGTCTTCCCCCACTGAGCAATAGCCAAACAGAAACATCAGAGCTTCGACCCAAAATCAGAGACCCGGTGGACACGTGTTATGCACTGATGAGATCGGCGGCCGGTCGCCAGGAAGATGTGACGATGGATATTGGTGGACGGCTCCTTCCTGCCGATCGAACACGACAGAATGCGTCCCATGGGTCACGGGTGGCTTCGGCTGGGGAATCGAGGAATACATGCAAAAGAGCACGATCTTCCAGATCCCGATGGCCATTGGGGTGGCACTTTCATGGGCGACCTACACAGAGTTTCCATTTTGGCATCCCAAGTCGCACTTCTATTGGTGGATTCCGGATCCCACCTTTCTGGAGCTTCAGCCGCTTCAGATGATTTTTCCACCGCATGACCGAATCGCCTACAGCAAAGGTGACTTGACCGGAATCAATGAATCAGTGAAGGGATCAGCTACCCCGATATCTTCACCAGCCCAGATATCGGGGCCCCAACGGGGCCCCAAGACCAAGTCCTCAGCTTCCGGCATCATCCAAATCCTGTGATTTCTCCGTATTTCCCAGCATCCGATAGTGAGGTGTTTGCGTCTGACCACATCAAGCAAAGTGGAAGTTCGGGCGTACAAGACAGGGGATCGTTCGAGCTGCAGCTCCGTTTCCTTTCGTAGGTTGAATTGTTCTGTTCATTTTGGATCCCCCTTGCACAGGTCCTTATGAAATGGGGATCCTGGTGACCTATAAAATCATTTTTCCAGGACTCACTTCATAAAAAGCACAATGTTTCCGGAAATCGGAATTTTGAACAAACAGCCTATGCATCTTGTCTCGTCATTTCATAAAGAGGTCGGTTTGGCTCCTGTGTACATTTTATAAACAGTGATTTGTTCTTAACATAGAGACAGCTGGATGTTGGTTGCTCATTCTATAAACAAGTAATGGTGTGAGAGAATAGAACCATTTTATGATTAAAGGTTTATAAAATGGGTTTTGACATGTTTGCCAATGGATTTAATAGTCCTTGGCAGGGGAAAGCTATTTTATAAACCATTCCCTCTGCCAAAGAGCTGGAGGGTGTGGACAAATACGATGGGCTTTGGGAGGTGAACATGTTTATAAAATGGGTTTAC